>CM060969.1:119747637-120347637 GCA_030765045.1 Tenodera sinensis | reverse complement strand
CAACACAGTCCCAGTGGGATAAGAAATTGATACATTAAGAAAAAATGCAAGAACCAGGTAGCACTTGACATATTCTGGATTTTAAACAAAGCTTTGTATACATGAATTCCTTCTGCAAAAGTGGCAAAACTTATCAAATTAAGTATAAGTTCAAAGAATTTTAAATGTAAGAACAGAGGAAAATATAAAACAATTTGGAAAGTCTATTGGTCATCTATTGTTTCTTTGGTAAGAAGTCAGGTTTCGTAGACCGAACACTTCCCATGACCTGAAATTTATTATAAAGTGTATGGATTGTTGTATGGCCTGAAACTTTTACAAGAAAATCCTGCAAATTTCACATAGGCCAATCAAATACAAACAGGCCTTTGGTTCTTATTCATGAACTTACAATGAAATGGAGATTTTTCTTATTTTTCTACATATTCTTAGGTTTGTGGGTTGATAAAAATTTAAGTTAGGATTTACGCATTGAAAAGCTATTAGGGAAGCTGAGTAAAACTTGTTTTTTTCTTTGTCAGCTTTTGCCTCGAGTATCAGCTAATGTTGTCAAAACTTATTTTTTACTTTCACTCTTTACTGACACATGGACAATTTCAATGGTTTTTAAAATTGCTGCTAAAGAGTACATATACTCAAAATAATTTTATTCTGTATAAGATTATCTGAATGACAAATTATCCTGTTAATGTTTATGTAGCTTCTTTAGTGACAAATCATTGTTATGAGTAGTTGGAAGCTTTCACAGCCGGAGTTAGAATTAAAGCTAGAGATTTCTTCCGGGCTTAAAAGTCGTGGTCTGCTAGAGTTTAGAGGTCCAGACGTTTTGTCCACAACTGTGGTGGACATAATCGGTGGTGTGGCCTGAGTCTTCTCGGCGAAGCTTCAGTTACAACAGAATCGATGGCTGGAGGTGCCGTATTTATATCTGGGCCGCTCACAGGCGATTGGCTGGGCTGGAGTGGGAGGTGTAAGTTTGTTGGCATAAATAAATAATTATCATAGAATGTTAATTTAATTCTGTTCTAAGGTGCCTGGTTGAGGTTTTTCCAAGGTTTTCCTCCTGAGTTACTAAAGCAAATGCTGGATACATTGTTGTATGTTTACCTCAATGTACCATTATGCCACTGTATCACTGTATATTTATATATACTCCATCCAGCCTTAGATCCGCATCTTGTATCCCTCTGCGATAACCTGATGTTATCATCTGCGACTAACACAAAACAAACACCACGTGGACTCATACCTCGTATTTATGTTGCAACAGAATGATATTTACTCAGGAATTTTAGAAATATTGCGTTACATTTAAGTAGTCTTTATCAGGGTTATCGTACATCTTGAAAATTCACAGATAATCGCCGATATTTAAGGTACTATATTTTATGGTGTGCTTTGGTTTTGGCGTATTGCGAGTTCGTTGTTGATGGCTTGTGTTTACATCAAATGCGGATCTAACGGTGGAGCGATTATAGTTTCTGTTAGTGATGAAAGCGATAAATCTGTATGATTTCTTATGGTGAAAAATCTGATTCTGATTACAGTCTGACATGAAATTACATTGTTGTAATTCGCAGCTGATACAACTTGCCACATGCTTTTGTTTATATTTGGTTCCCTTTTAAGGCCGATGGGAGCATAGCAATATGGTGGAATTATGTTTCTTAATATTGGTTATATTTCCATAGTCATTGTTTTAATACTAAGTTTAAAGTCTTAATAAACTTGATACTTCCTAATATGTTAACTAACGAAATTTTTGCTTGATTGATAATGTGACATGAAGATTTTCACAACTGCTGTGATTACACAAAATATCTTTCTTCAGCTATTATTACATGATATAATGTAACCATTTTATATAAGTATTGTGTTACCTGTTGGCAGCAAGGTTGTGTGGACAAGCAGCAAACTGGTCCAGTGTTACACCTTCCCACGAAGTGCCTTTATAGCAAGGTGGCAGTTCTTCAGGTGTTGCAGCATGACCTCCACACCAATGTCTTGAGTTTCGCCAAGTTGCTCCACGTAGTACATGACGAAATTCTGACAAATAGCGGCTAATAGGCTCTCGCAGCAACGTTATGTAAAAATACCTTAAATACAAAAATATCACTTATTAATTCCGTGAAGAGAAACCAAGATAGGCAATATATTTAGAGAACTAAAAGCTTCTCAATTTTATAAATAAACAAATAAATACATAAATAACTGTGTATACACACACACTTGTACTGCATAAATTGTAGTAAAGTGAGCTGATTTTTCCAGAAACCCTCAGTTCTGAAAACAGCGATTTTTAAAAAATCACAATATATGATAATACAAACAGCTTCCAGTTTTACTTTCCCTACTATGCATAATAAGTGGGGGAAGTATTGTATTCTACTCAAAAATTTGATATCAAGATTTCACCAGAAATATGTTTTGAAGCCCCCTGAATCGAAAAAGAAACATTTTTTAGAAAAAGGTTTGTGTGTGTGTGTGTGTGTGTGTGTGTGTGTGTGTGTGTGTGTGAACAATGCAACTCAAAAAAAAAGTTGGTTGAAAACCAACGTTAATATTTAAGTTTAATATCTTTCAAGGATGCGACATGAAGATTTTGAAGAAAATTTCTCCACCTTAACTACCTTTCACATGGAAAATTTTTCAAAAATTTTGGTTATTTCAAAAATGGCTCTAACAATTTTGATTAAAATACCATATATTTAAGATATTTTTATTGCAAATAAAATGTATATTTTGAACTTTCTTGCTATAGCCCATGTAATCTTGTTTACTCTTCATGACTTTTACATAACTGGTAAACCGTAGAGATAGATCAACTCTTGTGGAGTGAATCATTTAAGAGATATTCCTTGTTATTTGTGTAAGCTTTGCAATACTTGTACTTTTCTCAAATGGAAGGTTGTTATTCACTTTTTTATGTCTTGGACATACAACGAGAACAGAATTTCAAAGTCTTCATAAAAGATTTGACTGCACTCAAAGCCTACTGTATTCCCACATTCCCCTTGCACCTACAAGAAAATTAGCAATAATATAATTTCTCAAATGTTTATCTTGACTAATATGAAGAAAATAGAGGAACAAGACTTTGTAAGAATAGTACAAGAGTAGAGAAAGTCATGTGAGTGCAGTGCATGAGATTTTTTTTGCTGTTCCTGTCACCTCTCTATGTGGCAGTTTTGTATTCTACTAAAAAATATCATGTCTAGATCTCAATAAAAGTTCATGTTTTGAGGCTCTCTGAATAAACAAGTAAATAAATAAAACGGTGTTGGTGGTGGCGGCAATGATGATGATGATGATGATGATGATGCTGATAGGTGTATTTTGAAACATGTCAGTGTGGTGAACAACGTAACTTTAAGCCCGCCTCGATAGCGTGATGGTTAGAGTGTCTGCCTCACGTTCAAGAGGTCGCGAGTTCGAATCTCGCTTAGGGTAAGTTATCCGGGTAAGGTTTTTTTCCGAGGTTTTCCCTACCCTGAGAAGACGAATGTCAGGTAACTTAAAGCTCCATGGACCTCGGGCTCATTTGAGCATCATTTCACCCATTTCATTTCATTCATTCGTCCGATATGACACAATGTTGGAGGACGTTAATTTAAAACAAAAAAAAAAAAAAAAAAAAAAAAAACGTAACTTTAAAACACAATGCTGGCTGAACACCAAGCTTGGCATATAATTCAGCAGCTTCCAAAGATGCAACATGAAGATTTCCAAGAAAATTTAATCCCTGGTACTAGCGTGAGGATTTTACCCCTACTTGGAGGTCTGGCAAAGGGTGCACTCAACCTCGTCAATAGGGGCCAAAGGAGAAGCTACTTGATGAAGCAGTGACCCCAGTTCGTGAAGGCTGCATAAATGGCCGGGAAGGCTTGGGGTGCTGAGGTGGGGGATGCAGCAACAACTGGTGAACCATAAGCTCTACAAAATGTTACTGCACCAAAAATGTAGATGTCATTAAAACACATACCTTTTTTGTGGAGTGAACTGTTTCTGGGATATTTCTTGTTTGAATTTTCCAATACTTATACTTTTCTCGAATGGGAGGTCATTTGTTTTTTTAAATCCTGGACGTGCAAAGAGAATGAAATTCAAAAGCCATCATACAGCAATGAGCACTTAAAAGACTTGACAACTGTTTATGTCTACTGCATTCTCCTATTCCCATTGCTCCCATCTTAATATGAAGTAGATAGAAAAGAATCGTGTTGCACTCACACGACTTTCTCTACTCTTGTACTCACCTTTCTTACAAACTCCTATTGCTTTATCTTCATGTTAGTTGAGATAAACATTTTCAGAAATTATCTTATTGTTTATTTTCTTATAGTATAAGGGGAATATGGAAATATAGCAGCCTTTATATGCAAAATGTAAGAAAAAGAAGAGTGTGCATAAAGTAATGTGACATTAACACATTAGATTCTTTTTTTCTGTCTTTAAATCTCCATTTAAATATAATATTGTTACTGACTTATTAGGTACATAGAGAGGAGCTTATGTAGAGTGGTGGGAATATCTTAACATTGTTAAGTTTGTTAAGCTAAGTTATACACATGCAATGAACCTGCATGATCTATTATCCATAAGCCACATGTCATTGTTTTGCACTGAAAATTTGTCATGCAATAACTCATATATTTCTGATTTCAATTATATGCGATTGTGTTTCTATAAGTTAGAAGGCAAAAGAATCATTTAGTGAAATGTTGACTGCTGTGTGACATTCAATATTTCAAAACTTTCTCACGATTAAGTTAACCAATCTTGTAAATAATTACCAGTAACAGTGATCAGTCTGGGGCTGCATTAGAAACCCTCATTCTTTACCTACTTTTCACTTCCCCTCTGAGCAAATTGGTTTCCCCACCATAGCATTTACAACTCAACTTCCTGTGAGAACAAGTGACTTCTCCCACCAATATTTATTCCATCACACTCTGCACAACTTAATTTGCAACAAATCCAAAGATTAACACATCGTAAGCAAGTGCCGAGTTCCAAAGCTAAAAATCTGCAGACATGGCTATAGAAGTTAAAGGCAGCGCATAATAACTGTGAGAATAGTCAAATAATGACAGATGTATCACTTTATTGACATGCATTGCTGTGAATTTGTTCCTTTAAAATAAACAAATTAACGTGCATTCACATAACATGCACATGATCCTTTCTGTTCAATCCTTTAAAAAGAACTAAATAAGTAATAAATCTATGGATGCTAAATGTGAGAACGATTATTTGACATTGTTGTCACATTCCCTGTACACATCAGGGATTAAGCTAGAAAATAAAATGTCACAAAAATACACAAATCAAAATTAACATTTGTACAAAATTCTACCATTGGAAAACTTTACATTCCTACAAATTCTTATTCTTCTATCTTCTTTGTATTAATTAAGGTAAACATTTGCAGAAATAATCTTATTGGTTGTTTTCTTGCATGTGCAATGGGAATATGGGAATACAGTAGACTTTGAATGATTGTCAAATTTTTTGAAGCTTTAATATTCTGTTCTCTTTGCACGGTTAACATATAAAAAAATTAATAGCGATGTTCGATTTGACAGAAGTTCTCCAAAACTCACACAAATAACAAGGAACATCTCCAAAATGGTTCACTTTACAAAAAATTTATATCAATATAAATTGTGTGTTTTAGCAAGATCTACATTTTTTGTATAGTAAGATTCGGTCTGTCTCTTACGGTCTGCCAGATATGCAAAAGTCATCAGAGTAAACAGGACTACATGGGTTATAGCCAGAAAATTCAACAAAGAGGTTTCATTAGTCATAAAACACCTCCAACATATGGCACTTTAATCAAAATCGTTAGAGCCATTTTCAAGAAAATCAAAATTTTCGAAAAATTTTCCATGCAAAGGATAGTTTAGGGTAGAGCAATTTTCTTCAAAATCTTTGTATCGCATCCTTGAAAGACATTAAACTTAAATACCAACTTTGGATTTTAACCATTTGTTTTGACTTATGCTGTCCACAGACTGACACACATGCACGCACATGCACACACACCCACACGCACACACACACATGCAGACCTTTTTCTAAAAATGCTTATTTTGGATTCAGGGAACCTCAAAACATATTTGCAGTGAAATCTCGACATTGAATTTTTAGGTGGAATACAATACTTCCTCTACTTTACTAAATGTAGTAGAGAAAGTAAAAATGGATCTCTACAATGTGTATACTTGATAATAAATGAACAATGCAGACCAGATCAGAAATGAAATCTACTAGCTGGGAGGAAAGCAGCATATTGTTTATTTCTGTGAGAGATTGTTTTGTTTATTGAAAGGCTGCATGTATAACCATTACCATTTGTTGTTGTGGCAAACTGTTGTCACATCTTTGCAAAGCTATTTTAATGGCTATTGCATTGTTCGACCTCGAATAGCAAAAAGCGACAAAAGTGACTTTAGCTTAAATCCTGCTACATGGGTACTACCATCTACCTGCCACAAAAGTTGGCAGGTTCAGTCATGTAGTATGACAGTAACCACAATGAGTGAATCTGCTCCCTTAAAATAAATGTAAATTAACATGCACTCATGGTATGTGCAAATTATCCTTTCTCTTTCCCTATCCTATCACTTAAATAAACATTAAATGGAATTGTACTCACACCAAATATTGGCAGGGTTAGTCACATAGTGAGAGAACTTACTTCCTTGAAACTAAACATAAAGTAACAAATTAATATGCAATTATGTAAAGTGCAAATTATTATTTTACTGTCCTCGCCCTTCGCAATAAATAAAAAATATGAAATGGATTGTATTCAGTGATAAGGCAATGATGGGGTGCCTGAGTTTAAGTCACGTGGTATGACAGGAAGTAGTGGTGAGAGGTAAAATTTAGGCTCATGAGGCTTTCAGTGCAGTCTCAGACTGATCACTATTATCTAATTTCCTATTATTTTATAAATAATAAAACATTTACCTTCGTTTTACACTTTCCCCTTCGTTTTTGTCAAGTTCTGCATCCACACAACTAGTTAACTCTGTCCAATCTGCATGGAGTCCACATTTCCAACCAGTTGAATATCTGCTAAAGAGCCATATTTCGTTCCGGTTTGGCCTGAAGCAATAACAGCGTTTTCTTTTTCTTTGACAAGTGCATGGTCTTTCCAAATCTAGGTCTCTCACCAAATGCCTACCGAACGAAGTGCCACCCGTTTTTTGAATGTGTAAAAATACCATTACATCATGCGCATTCATATCAAACTGAAAATTTTCGTTTAAAACATCATCGTAGCTTAAACCTGAATTTGACACCTTTGCAGCCACTGGGTCTGAATGTAATGCCAGAGGTTTTCCTGCATTGTCCTGTATTGGGAAACGAAACGTCCAATCTGACCAGCTTGTATCACGAGAAGTGAGAGCACAAACTTGTTCTGGACAAAAGTATCCAAAATATATGATACCACTTACTGCCAGTAAAACACAAATCAGCACAACACTACGCAACCTACTCCTGGATCTAGATTCCATTTTAATCTCATATGTAACAGATTCACGAAGATATACTGCAAAATCAGTGTCGAAAACTTGCACCTCAACACTTTTTTTGGCCATTTCTTATATGATTGTTCTTATCATCTCAGACTTCATGGTGGAAGCAAATGTTTATGTTCTTATTTTGTGATTATTTTATATGAAAACACATTACTGTAAGTCTGTCAATAAGATATCTCACAACGAAATGCAAGGACAACTTTAAGCACAGCACTGAAAATGGCCAGAACCATACTTATTTATCTAATATCAATACCACTTATATTTTTCTGCTGATCTTTACGTTTCTTCTTCTCCTTCAACAACTTCTGCTGTGTTTTGTTTCTTATGCAGCGCTGTGATAAGCTGCATGCGGCCAGTTCCTTGTTAACCTATGATGTACCACAGAACACCAAACCGAAGTAAAACTAACCATAGTGTTAAACCACAGAACACTCTATTAGGGTGTTAAACGATGGCAATACTAATCGCAGCGTGAGCAGTAATCTGGGTTGGGAACTAAACTATGAAAAATCCCGCACCTAAAATCGCACGTTACGTAATCGCCTATACGTTGGCGTACTAGGCCTGATAGAACTTTACACAAAAAGGACACGATCAATGAGTGAATATGCAAATATGTGATGGCGCAACACTCATGACTGTAACGTAGATGTAGCGTAGCGAAAGCTTACCAACGAGAACTGCGCGTTGTACCTGCGGCCTCCACATGTCCATTCTCCCCCCTTTATTCATTCACTGATATATTCACACCTCAAGACGTTGTTAGATACTGGAGCCGTATTAGGGATACTGTCACCCTGCAACAGACGTAACTGTAAGTTTACGAAAATAGTCTTCTGCGTATTCTGCAGAGCTTTCGGTGCCCCAACTCTAATATTTTAAATCTATATAGCTATTTAGCTGTATTAAGTACAGGCTGTCGGGGGTGTGGGTGCACAGAAATTCATCTATCGTAAAAGATAAAGGAGATAATTGACTGTATTAAATACTTATCTCTAAAGTCTGGCCACAGTGTAATACTGACGATGCGATTCCCTTTTTTTTTTTCACCCAAAAATTCGATGTCGAGATTTCACCGGAAATATGTTTTGAGACCCCCCCCCCCGAGTCAAAAAAAAAAATTAGAAAAGTCTGTGAGTCAGTCAGTAAGTCAGTCTGTGGACAGCATAACTCAATAACGAAATACTAGTAGTAAAAAAGGGTACCCCCAGGGAGGATTTGAACTCACAACCGAAGATTCAAGCGTTGCTAGCTACGGCCCTCCACCACCTCTCTGTCAAGGGGCTACCCACAAGCCTTCTTCTTTTTTTAAAGGGGAGACAGAAAGAGAGTTGGAGATAAAAGAGTGACTTATTTCGCCAGGAAAGAAGGGAGATAGGAGGGTGATGGTTTTACGGGGAAATTGAAGGGAGAAGTGTCGCGGGCATGGCGAGGTTCGGCAAAGCAACCTCGTTAGTGCGCTAATAAAGCCGGTAAATTACCAGCATCGAGGTGAAGGATTTCAGTGTGACAGTCATGCCCAAGACCCTGACTGCCACACGCGGGGAGCTGGACGTGGGATAGGAATAAGGGAGTGCGAATTACTTATCCAGCGGTGATGGTGGAGATGGTTCCTTTGAACTGCTAAGTCGGCGATGGTGAGAAATTCTCGAGGTTGCGTAGAGTTATAACGCTGGAGAACTGCGAAGACGGCGGTGAAACTTGGCATGAAGTTATGGTGAGTTGTGTGACGTGAAGTTCCAGATGAGAAGGTACTACAGTGGCCATGTATGGGCCACCTTTTCCCTAGCATCCTCGGCGGCGAACTGCGGAGTCGGCGATGAAGCTTCAGATGAGGTAATAGAGTGGCCGTAGTAGTAATGTGTACTGTTTTGCATGTCGTCTAAATGTAGTCTTGAAACAAAGCTGTCAAAAATACAACAGTGTCGTATATTTTTTTCTTCGATTACTGGAATTCGTACCTTTTTCCATCACTCAGGAAAGAGTGAGTGTCGTGTTTAAAGGCCCGTCGACAACTTGGTCATTAGGGCTCACTCAGGAAGGAGAATCTACGCAATTACTTCTGATCGGTACCATGCATTCCAACTGTAATACCTGTCCTCTGGAGCTCCAACTCAAAATTGTTGTTTGTAATTGTGGATGACTGGGAAAAGTTGAAAGAGGTTTTCGTAGCCATAGCTTTCTGTGAACAGTCTGGTGAATTTCATTCTGCTTGCCAGAGGCTTTCTGAACTACATGAACAATTTTGAATTTGCGTTTCTGGCACTAGTGTTTCATGACATGTTTTATTTGACAGATATATTGTTCGATGTTTTGCAGAAGAGGTCACTGCTGCATATCGAAAATAAGGACCACTTGTGAAATGCTAAGAATCAAGACAAATGAACAGTATATTTTAATTTGGTTTGGAAAAGCCAGCAACGGGTTGAGTCTCTTGTATTACGAAATTCTGGTTTATGCTTTGATGAAAATGAATGAAAGAGTTCGTGATTGTGAAAAAATCGAATTTGTTTGTCTGGCCAATACTAAAAAATTTGAATACCAAGCATGTTTTCCTACAAGTGCACTTGAAAACTTTCTTTGGGCCTGTATTCATCAAGACACAATGTTTAATAAATGACCGTTCTGTCGTGTATGCTAATGAGAAGTACAGAAATATTCCAACCGGAATTATCTTAGAAATACTTAATGTGGATACGGGCATCTTTACGGACACTAATAAACTGTTCTCCCTTATTCTGTCAATCTCTTGTATTACAGCATCCACGATACGAAGCTTTTCTAGTTTAAAGCGTATAAAAACATACCTGAGGCGAATATTGCGATTCAGAAATACCTTCTAGTGTAATTAATAAAAACGCAGCCATTCTATGAAGACATCACCGATAAGTTTGCACCCAAATGACCAAGTTGTCGACGGACCCATACTCTTAACTACCCGACAAACTTGCAGCCTTAAAGGGCCGAAGGATTGATTTGGCGTACAAAACTAGGTCAATACAATTATTAAAATAATCTTTATAAATATAGGTATACTTTTCTTTCGCACTAACTCCACCTAATTTCCCAGCCGCGAGCCGCAACTGGGTTTAGTAGTACTTATGTGTCATTCATGAATTGCTGTACGGAGTAATGCCACAGAACACCCTAGTAGGAGTAATACGTCTTATCTAATAACAATTCTTTTATACTTTTATTAAACAATTTTAATGTCTTTATCTCTCTGAATTGTTGAGGAAATTTATTATATATTTTTATACCCATATAATAGGGTGTTTTTTCGTTGTACATCACACAGATATATAATTTTATGCTTATATATATATAAGCATAAAGAACAGAAGTGTATGATTATCGTTTGTGATTTGCTCCTGTGGAAAATCCGGAGAAAAGGACATTGAATTTTTTTTTTTTATTACCAAAATCCAAGTTGAATCGCTTGTTTTTGCCGGTCATTTAATTAATCACAGATTCGAAAAAATGAATGAGCCAATCAGAATATCGCCTTTCCCGCCCAAATACATTTAGCATCGTAGTGTTTTGGGAAGTTAGCTCCATAGTTTTGCCTTTTCCCAATCTTGTTTTTACCGCAATAGTAGAAGACAAATATTGCATAAGTACCTTGATACTGTAATTATAACTCACAAATAATACTCAACAATTGAATAATCAAACTTTCATATTTAAATATGTAGTACAAAAATCTGCCACTGATTGTGCTGTAGTAGCCTTTCCTTTTCCTGTAGTGCTTCGAAAAGCTATCAGTGTTTGAGAAGTGCTTAAAATAGCTTTAATTGAGAAATGCGCAATGAAGTTACGGCATTCTTATTATAGCTCATAGACGATATAAAGTTAATTAATTTTGAGCGTCGTAATTTGAGCTATGTGTTCAATTGTGAATTAAGTGATCATAGTTATCTAAAATGTTCCGTACAAAGAAAGACGTTGACCGCCATGTACAAGATGTAATGCGTAAGGTGAATAACGAAAATGAGGTGAGTTCCGCCATTCTAACGTCATATGAAACTGATAATCGATTTTTTTATTTAGTAATGGGGGGCATTGACATTAGAGTGCTGTAATTTCCTGTTGACAAATTCTGATAACCGGCATACAACAGTGGGGTTTTCATAGGTTGCAAATGCCGGCATTACGGTCAGGTAGGACGTCATGTGTAGTCACGCATTGTATGTATCTCGCTGCAAGGGCATGATTTAAGTAATAATGTTGTCGAAAGAACTAATGTATTAGCTTTAATGCAGTTTTTGTTTTTATGTACAAAGCGTGAAAAGTGCGACGCCTCGGCAGGAGGTCAGAAGGCGCATTGGTTTAGCCTTCTACTCCTACAGGCCCATTGAGCACTGCCGTTATTAAATGTCGGGTAAAATACCGCATACCGAGAGCCTCATGTTGAGAGATTGATTACCCAGACTTTGGAAGTGGGAATGTCTACTTCAAGTAGTATTCATTCTGTTGATAACTAGGAAACTATATGGTGTTTCTGTCATATGTAATTGGCCTGTTGTTGGTAAAATATTATATAGTTGTTTTGTTGTATGTAATAAGATGGTTTTTGTGACTGTATACAGTTCAATGACGAGATAAAAATCAATGGTGAAGTTGTGCGTGGAGTATGATCCTGGAATCGCTGTGTAATGTTGCTGGGCATATATATCCTTTATTGCAAAGGTATACATGTAATTAACAATTATAGTGAAATATACTGAGGGCCCTAAGCTGCAAAGTGTAGCCGAGGTATGTATTTTAGAAGAGAGTGTAGTAGTTGTGCAACTGCGAAGCAGTGACAAAGCATAGCTGACGCATCACTGTAGATAAAACCCAATTATCGCCAAATACTATTTAAGGCAACATTACTATGCATGTATCTTGAAATTGCTAACGTTAAATCTTTCCGTCTGCCATACGAAACTGGAACCAAGGTTTCTGTTCTGTGTACTTGGAATACTTATCAAAAGGAACATGTAGACATCTGTGATAGCATGTATCAGTGATTGCTTGGAACTGTGGGAGTCTTTCTTGCTACAACTTACACAATTTTTGAAAAGTAATACTTATTTTAGACTTGCTATAACCTGAAATGGCCCAACTTCGTGATGTATATAGGATGTGTGTCTTCAGACCTCAAGCCAGAGTGTTTTGGTTCGGGCAAGTTGCCTGGATAAGGTCTGTACTGGGAAGTTAAAGTTTAGTATAGTAGGAAATCTTTGTCACTTATGCCATTTTTCTACGGAGGTTACCAGGGTTAAATAAGCTCTATAATCTATTTTAAGTAAACTATGATTTTGTATATTGTAGTGCAGTAAGAGTTAAGTGATGCGAACAAAACAGGTTTTTATTATTATAAAACAAGTTGGATCCAAGGTTAGGTTAGGTAGGCTTAGCTCTATATAAGTAGTTTTAAGAAAACTGTTACATATTGCAGTCCATTAAGAATTACGTGACATGAGCAAAGCAAGTTTTTAATACATTCATAAAATGGCTTAAATGCAAAAATGTTAATGTATAGAGGTAGAACTGGAACTTAAAAATTCAATGACACAACTGGGATTTGAACCAAAGACCTTCCACCTTTGTGGTTTACCAGGAGAAATACGAACTGGTTTGAGAATTTAATGCCATTCTGGCAGTTTGTCACAATAGCTCAGTGGTTACAGCGTCCGCCCGGTAGGCGGAAGGTCTTTGGTTCAAATCCCAGTTGTGGCATTGAATTTTTAAGTTTTTATCTAATCCAGTTCTACCTCTCAAACTTTGCCCACACACGGCTTGTGTGTTTAAAAACACCAACAGTAAGTTTGTTGGCATAAATAAATAATATGTTAATGTATAGTTTTCCTACTATATTTAACTAGTACCACATCTACATTTTAAGTCAAACTTTGTAGTATCTTCCTTTCATAGAAGTTCGAAATGCGTTCCGGAAAATTATGGTGTAAGTGTTGTTCAGTGTTATTGACACCTTTTAAATTAAACTTTGTAGTATTTATTGAAATGCAAATAATTTTTTAGCAAACAAAAAGGGCAGAGTTTTCTGAGCACACTAGAACACTTTGTGAACAGTATTCCAGTATGTATTAGTTCTTTGATGAAACTGAATTCGTTGTATTTCTTATATGAGTAAATTCTATTATTTCTTGTTTAAGCCTCTACCTAATGCACCTAACTTCACGACTGGCACCCTTTGCACTCATTGTTAAAATTTAGACATTCATCACGCAGTTACTCTGCAGACACCAGTTTGTTTTTACATGTATCCCAGGCCATGTGGGTATTCCCAGCAATGAGGTGGTGGATGCAGCTGCTAAGTCTGCATGTTCCCTGCTGGAGTTTTACACACGTACACAGTTTTTATTGCTGATTACGATTTTTGAAAGTTTTATTTGGTGGTCAAGTTTAATTTTTGATTTATAAGCAAATTCCGTACGTACGGTGCAGTGGTTTTATTTCACTTATGCGGCAGATATTTAGCAAATGTTTATAAATGACTATAATATATGCTAGAATGGTTGATTAATGTATTTACGTTGAAATTGTTGCATAAACACTGCCCAAGTTGTAAATATTTCGGTAGCACAGAACCCTGTCACTCCATTCATATACATGCACTAATCTAACATGGGCAAAATTTTGATTACACAGGACCCTGTTACCCCACTCATATACACATGCTAAACCTAACCTACACAGGCAAAATGAAAACGAAGCATGGCCGCCAAATAAAACTTTCGAAATCATAATCAGCAATAAGAATTTCAACGTAAATACATTAATCAATAATTCTAGCATATATTATACTCGTTTATAAACATTATTCTTATTTGCTATAAAACTGCTGCATCGTACTTACAGAATTTGCTCATAAATCATAAATTAAGCTTTACTGCCAAATAAAACTTTCAAAATCGTAATCAGCAACAAAAACCGCATCCATTGCACTGTTTCATTCGTTTTCTTGAGCGGCCGATTTTGTAAATTACCTAGCATTCTCTTGTTTGGCTAAAAAATAGGGAATTGTTAAAACACATTCGAAATTTAAGGTTTATAAGCAATAAATTATGTACATTAGTTATGATACAGTAATTCATATTTTGTTGGAAACATTACTGACTTTTTATGAGTAAAACAGTAGAAACTTGCAGAAAAAAAACAGAAAATAACATGTCGATTTACACACTGCAGTTCACACCAGCAAATCTTCATTGAATGCTGGATTTTCTTATAAGTGAAATACCCCCATTGAAGGTGTAAGAATTTAACCTAAAACCATTACTCCATGTTCTTCTGCAGTCCAGTGTATGACAGTGGCATTAGATTTATCATGTACAGAATTTACAATGGTTAGCTATTCTCTTTTAAGACATTGATTCTGGCTGTTTTCTTTCCTTTGGGTTTTTGAATGGGGAGAGCCTGCTTTTCTTTTAATATGATGTTGCATTGGCGATAAAAATGACCATCCTTGGTTCTGTATTGGGCAGTACTGGGTCCCTGAACCACTGCTCGAATCTATTGCATCATGATAATCTGCAGAAACTTTTTTTGCCTAGAAAAGTTTTGCAGTCATTACAAATCCCATTGTAACACTGGCATGCAACATCACAAATCAGTTGGAAGCAGTAGCTAAGCAATAAAAGGTTAAGTAGTTAAAATTGGTAAATCTAAATGATCATAGACTTTTTTTAACACCAGCAGAATGGTAGGAGGAATATTCTGAAATAGAAATTTAATGAAATTTGTGTTGTATAGCAGTACATTCAAAGTTTCACATCCCTCCCTCCATGTATGCATGCCCCATTTCTCTTCTCTTCTGCAGTGTAGTGATGGGAATTGTCTTATATTCTTTCCTGAATCTATGTCTAGCTTAATGTTAGAATAATTGCATTAAAATGTGTATGGTTTGATTTATATTTCAGAGAAATCTGAGATGTTACAACATTGCAAAGCTGTATTTCATGCTGGGAGAATATGAGCTAGCCAGGCGGTATGTTTCCAATTACCTGACTGTTCGCGAGGATTCAGCTAGTGCCCATAAACTACTTGGCCAAGCATTAGAAAACTTGGGACAGAAGGAGAAAGCACTAGCAGAATACAAGTGTTCTCTGGAATTGGAGAGCAAACAACATGATCTAGTTCTTAAGGGTATGTACCAGAACTCATGTTACTTAACTGTGGAAGCTGATTTATATTGAAAGTGAGTGTTATAATATGTTACAGAATTGGCAGATTAAGGAAGGTTTAACAATAGATGTGATGTAAAGAGGAAAATCTACTATACCTTTGCTGGCCTTACTTAAGGTAACAATGTAAACAAAGTGCAAATTGTATTCCTCCGTGGGCCCCTATGTTTGGCAGAAATAAGGTGCGACTTAACATTGCGTTATAAGCTGTCATCATCCCATAAGTGCCTATGCATAGGAGTGCCATTACCATCTAGCAGCCTTTGTTTACAGCCATAGACAGGGATGTATTCTACACTCTTACGTAAAATAAGGAATAACACAATTATGGTGATGGCTATTTGACACAATTTATATTAGCTTCATCTGTATGTAACAGAATCTTTCAACGTAATTTTCACCCACTTAGTCGTCTGATTGACTTGAAAATTTGCTTACATGTCAAGGGCCGATGACAATACAATATCATAACTTTATCCTAAGATCCTGTCTAGGATCGTCAGCATAAAAAAAAAAGTTGATTAGCTAAATTTATCAATGTAACGGAATCTTTCAACGTAATTTTCACCAATTTAGTAGTCTGATTGACATGAAAATTTGCACACGTGTCAAGGACTGACAGCAATACAGTAATATAACTTTATCCCAAGATCCTGACAAGCGTTATCAGGATAAAAAATGTTGATTAGCTAAATTTATCAATGTAACGGAATCTTTCAATGTAATTTTCACCAGCCTACAGTCGTCTGACTTGAAAATATGCAGACATGCCAAGGAGTAATGACAACACAATGTTATAACTTTATCCTAAGGTCCTGACCAGGATCAGTATAAAAAACCCTACATTTTTATATACCTTTAGCATGTTCTCAATAATTTCCTTGCAATTGTCAGTTATTGTATTTCCCAGGAAATTTTTGCACACAGTCTTGAATCCCACCCATGCTGCTTTCTCGTTTTCGGAAAGTAGCTCTTCAAAATGCCTGTCTTCCATCAATTTGTGTTTTTGTGGGCCAATAAAAATACCTTCTTTTAATTTTGCTTCGCTTATTGTTGGAAAGTTTTCTTTCAAATGCCAAAAACCCCTTTACAAAATTTTTCATTAAGACTAATTTAATGTGAAGCGGTAGTAGCAAAATTTTGTCTTAGTTAACCAATGCTTCATACTTAACATTCTTTTCACCCGGTATTAAAGTACTTGTTACAGGCCACTTAGTTACTTCATACTATTTTTCTTTAGCCAGGCTGTCCCACTCACAATAAAACAACAAAACTTGGTGAAACCACTCTGCATTCCCAGGAGTAACCCTATGACCTTTAAATCTCCTCAGATGTCATTCATACTTTGCATAGTTTATAGCTTTCGAAACTATCTTCAAATTCTCGTATGTTTCTTTCATGTGGACAGTATGAGCTATATGGACGGAAGGATAAAAGGTACTAGTGTGTAATAAAACTGCCTTTAAACTTAAACGAATCAATGATAAGATGCCATTCAGATGGCTTGTAATTGTCACTCAGTTGTTTCACGAGCCCATTAACAAAGAAGTCATATTTAAGCCCCTTGTCAAAATGGTGAAGTTACTTTGCCTGCAATAAAATTCTTACCAGCCTTGAATGACAACAGATGTTGAGAGGGTGAGCCGACCAATAAAGGTTGTGGCTGTGGGAGCAGCGTAGTGCAGCAGATTTTTGCAAATCACAAAAAGGGCAATATCTAAAAAACATTAGGTGATACCACAAAATGGATTTCAGTTCTGAAATTTGTGCTTAAAAATCTATTGGAATCACCTATTTTTGGTCAGGTGTAAATTTCAATGTTGTACAGTGTTACTTGTCCTATGTATTCATTTAGAATGAGCAGTGGTAGTAAAAATAACTTACTAAATGGAGTCAATGCTTTCAAGTTTTCAGAACCTTGTCAATTAATTTGAAACATTCTTGTTTATTGGTGTCTTTTAATGTGCTTTAAGTAACATTTCATAACAGCTAGTGTGCTTAAAAGTAAATCATTGCATAAAAGCTGTGTATAATTTGCAGTTTGTGAGCTGTTGGTGGATAGTGAAGCATCTCTTGATATTGGTAGAGCTAAGTATTGGTGTGATAGAGCAGAGCAATTGTTCCCACATCATCCCACAGTGTTCCGTCTTAAGGAACATTTACTCACAGCAGATGGAGAAGAAGATGCAGCAGAACTAGAAGCCTTGATAGCATGTAAGTGGAACTTAATTAGATTTAGGGCTATTCTTTTGCAAGAGTATTCATATCTGTAGTGTACAGAACAAGAAGTTGCCATGTTGACATATTTACTAGGTAAAATTAAGCATGATTGCTACTTTTGAAATTAGTTTGAGAATTTTTTGTCCTCAGTACAGAACATTCATGTTTGTTGCAGTTATTTTGTAATGACTGCATAGAGCTTTGTTAGCACATCTCTGTGATGTGGTAGTAGCGTGTCTACCCCAAATTAAATAGGTTGAGTTCAAATCTGGGGTTTGAGGAACTTGGGTTAGGTTTTCTTCCGAAGCTTTCCCTTATCTTTAGAGGACTAATCGGCTAACTTTAAGTTCTATGGACCTTGGGCTCATTGGAGCATCATTTCACCCATTTCATTCAACTGATATGACACTACTTTGGAGCACGTTAATATAAAAAAATTTGCTTGTTACTCCTGCATCTGCTCCATCATGTTGCCACAGAGTTTCATCTATATATGTATAGCTGATTATATTATTGGCGCCACACAAAGGTATTGACAGTTCTTGGTGAAAGAGAGGCAACATTCCCACTATGCGACTGCATGGAGAGCGTGTGAGCATTATGCGTAAGAAGACAGATTGTGTTTGGAATGTGGAGCAGGTATAATTTATGTTTGTATTCGAAGACAGTAGTAAAATAGTGAATCTGCATGCAAGGGATAGAACATGCAAATACATATATAGAAATATACCTGTGAAATATTGTAATGGAAAAATGCAGCTGATATCTGAATCGCTTGCATTATGCTGTTGTTGCTAGAATTACCTGCAAAACTGACACTGCTCTAGCCTTTCTTCTAAACCTAATTTTCCTATGTTGCACTTATTATGCCTTTTATATCAGTAACCACTTGTTCAGATGACACAGAGACATCTTTGTTGTTTCGCCCAACGTAACCATTTACTTTGGCCCAAATTAATTAAATCAGATTACACTAGGAAAGGGAGAAACCAAGCAATTTTGCAGCCATGTTCTTCAGTAATACCATCGACTTGCATAATCCTTTATTTGGAATATGTAACAAACACATTTTATTCGCTTCGCAAGTACATAAAGTTTCTAAAGTAAGAACAAGTTAGAAACTAAAAACTTCACTTATCTTAGTAATGTTGCAAGTTTTTTGTGCAAATTGCTGACTCAAGTTTCAAGTTGACTCCAACTCATTCTCAAAGCTATACAAACAAATTTGTTAGTGAGTTGGAGTCAACGTGAAACTTGAGTCAGCAATTTGCACAAAAAACTTGCAATATTACTAAGATAAGTGAAGTTTTTAATTTCTAATTTGTTCTTACTTTAGAATCTTGTTGCTTCACTGTTAATAGCTTCATTTTCCTTAATTAACGTAAAGTTTCTTGTTTGGCTATGCTGTCTTTGTCAGTATTTTTGGACATAATTAAATATTCCTTAAGCTCTTCAGCGATGGCCATTTAAACGTCCGCGAGCCGAGAACTGCTAGCATTTAAATTGTTAAATGCGCTAAAAGTGCTTCGTATATACACAGCTGTATTTTGTGTAAATATTAAGTTATTTTAATGAAACAAAAACTGGTATAAAACTCGTTATTTGCAGTATAAATGTACGTCATCAGCAAAGTTGAGTTGTATTTACAAAACGTTGAAATAGCACAATTTTGTTTCACTGTGGTAAAAAGTCAACTTTGCTCTGTCGAACGCATCTAATATTAGTTCTCAGAAAGATACAGTAAAGGAACACCCATTGTATGTGTGGCTAATGCGTCAGCATACTGTGTAATAAATCGCTACTGCATGCGTGGCCTCTTGAGTCATCAGAATAGATCAACATTACAACTTTTGCTTACACGAGTTTCATAACTGAGTAGAGTCCATGTCTTTCTTTGTTGAAATACATACGTATTCTTTCCTGCTTGTAGCTGAAGGGAGAAGTGGTATAAAAAGGTGTTTTTGCACCAACTGGATATAACCATATACAATTGTTTGGGGATTTGGACAGCTCTCTAAATCCACACAGGACAATGACCGACCTTGACTTCCAGATATAAATAGCTCGCAGCCTAATTGAACAATACCACATTGGGGGTTGAAAATCCAAAACCCCTGCACCCCTCAGACTTCAAGGAAAACATTATCCTAAAAGGATACCACCAACAGCAAAGAAGTCCCGCCCATTTCGAAAGTGTTTCATGTGCCGCAAGAAGGGAATTTGCGAATGTGGAGATGTACGTACCCTTGTGTGTTTATCCCTGTTTTGAGGTAAATCACTGCAGAACGAACATATTAAGGTAAGCCAATAAAGTATATAGACTTTACTAAAATGTTTCATAAAGGGAAAATTATAATAAGTTGAGTTGGATAAGGGATAAATAAGGGTTAAATGCTTAAACGCACAGGAGGTGTATACACGCCCATATCGCTCATCTGTCATTTTAAATGGACGTGATTTCACGTCGATATCCCTCAAGAGGTTAAAAGAGACAAGTGTAAATGCTCACAACATACGCACAGATACACAGATTCAGACACATGTAAATAAGGGGCAAATAACTACATAGAACGATGCAAATGAACTTGTCAGCACACTGACAATCCGTAACCAATGCAAACTCCAGCTGGAGGGAGTCATTGTATATATTGTAGGGAAAACAGGGGATAAGACACACAGTTTATGTTAGTGCTGGGTTGCAGGTCAGGCACATGCTAATCACATGTTAAATATTGAAAACTGCCGACAACACTGGTGTAGCGTTTAGCATTGGTATGGAAACGTCTTAGCTCTAGTTGGTTCTTCTTTCCATTGCTATGACGATTGCCATGACACATCCATCCTCTCCTATTCATTTTGACCTTTCCACCATGTGGTGAGCAACTGTCAATCCCCTTCTTGTTTGGTGCCGAGTATAATAGTCTTTGGGATGCTTTGGTTATTACACTGTGGATAGTGCTTGGGCACAGTTCTGCCATGTTTTTATTTCTTTCCTTCATTACTGTACAGATTGCGACCATGCTTCTAAAATTTTTGATGGTTTCTACATAATTTTTCCACATATTGGTAGTTGTAATTTTTTTTACTTTCCCTACTACTTGACAGATTCTGCAGTATATCAAAATGTGAGCTCAGAAGTGACAAAAATGAATCCTGCAGCGGTGCAATAATGAATTTCAGTACATTGCAAAGTATGTAATACATGGTAGAGTACACCACTTTTAAATGCAATTACACACCAGTTATGCTAGGAATATATTCCAATCCTGCAACTGATCTTAATTTATACAGAACATACAATTACACTACCCATTTTACACTAATCTAATTTTGCATTGTGTTAAAGAAATCAGTAAGTTTTATTTGGTGGCATAATTTACAATGTTTTGTTTCTTCTCCTCGTATTGTTTGATTGTAGTAAGATGGAGGTGAATACTGTTCGATTTTGCTAGTTTATACACAGAATGATCTTGTTTATGGTACTTACACTTCATATCTTCTTCCGTATGCATGTTGGCCAAGGTCCACATTAGGGTTAGTGAAAGTATATTCCAGTACCACTCTTTGAAGAAAATTTTAAACTCAACTTTCAAAAATAAAAGGTACAATATATTTTGTGAGGACAGGGTTTCCTCTGCATTAAATCCGAATCCACAATATTGTGGACTGTGCTATTTCAGGCTTTATTGTGCTGTATTCCTCTCAAAAGTTTGATAAGAGATTTCACAAGTAAATATTTAGGGATTCCCTGAACAAAAAAGGAATTAAGAAAAAGGAAAGCATGTATTTCTATTTTCTGTCCACTAGCTTAATTTAAAATTGATTACTTTCATCTAGTAACATTAACCAGATTCATTAGAACTTGTGTTTAAAGTGTCTAACCAGCTTATGATTTTCAGCTGAGCTGACAGCAAGACCAACAGATGTTGCATTGCGTGTTCGCCTTTTGCGACTGTATCTGGACACAGAGAGAGTGACTGATGCTTACAATCATGCTGTTGAAGTGGAGTCTCGAGCTGTGCCTGAATTTCGCAATAATCTTCAATGGTATGAGTGTCTCTCCTATGTTTTTGAGGTAAGGAATAATGTGCAGTAAATTATTTACATTTCTGCTTATTTATAGTTATTTGCCATTATATTGGGCAACTAAAATTTTTTTGACAGTGCTCTACCTACCATTCATGAAATGTGATAAATAATTTTAAGTGCTCAACACATTTAAGACCTGTCTACATATTTCTTGGGGAACATATACCATGTGTATCCAGTCCTTTAGGTCATTTCTCCTGTACACTTTCTGCTGTCTGTGCTCCCTAGCTATGCCCCATAACTAGAAATCACACATGGTGTCGTGAAGACTGCAGAGGACAGTGCAATGGTCCACAAAAACTACAGGCATAATGCAGTGGATTATCATTTTGTTGGAAATACCCTGCAAGTTGAATCTGTAGTGTGACTGATAAAAACAGTACATACACTGCCACTCAAAAGTTTCCAGACACTCAGTTTATACCCTGGGAGAATTAACCTGGCAGCTGACAGGCATGTCACTCACATGGTAGGTAAGGGGGCATCATATGACTATCACATAACCAGAGGTGTGTACAGTAGAAACTCTCTTAACCGAAACAAAGGGGGGAAGAAAGTTTCGGATAACAAAAATTTTGGAGCATTGTGCTAAATTTCACACAACAGAAATTTCGTTTATTTTTAACACAGCGAAATATAGTTTACTATATGTGTAAAATATAATGCAATAAAAACAATGCAATTTTTTTTTTCAATTGGTCGTTTCGGTTAAACGGTATTTCGGATAACAGAGGTTCTACTGTACTCACCCATGTTGCAATATGGGTGTATTCCCGGCTTCTGCCTTACGCGTGTTTTGCCGCTTGCAACAATATATTGTTTAATAAGTGCAGAGTGAAAGAAGGTGACTCATGGATGAATTACATACAATGGTGTATCTGTAGGGATTATAGATTTATATTTTATATGCTTTATATAGTATACTGCTGCATATTTCAGTGTTTTGTGGCATTCATAACAGATTTTAGTGATCTCGGTTATACTGCATTTTGTTTAAAAATGACAGTCCTGGTAAAGCCAAAAAGTATGCATTGGGTACCTGGGAGATGGTATGTGCAGTAAGAGAATACTTCGAAAAAGAAAAGGAAAATGGTGAGCCTCTTATTCCGGTGTAAAAGATAGTAGAGAAAACTGCAGCAGCTTTAAAAATATCCAAAAGAACAGTGTTAAAGGCAGGCAAAGAAAAGTTGGACATTCAGGAAAAATGTGGCCCATCAGCAGTACTTACAATTCCTGGGGGAAAAAGAAAAATCAGCAGCGCGTAACAAAATGAGATTCATTTCAAAAGGAAGCCATTCAACGTAATGTTGAACCACTGGCCATGGACAGCAAGTCAAAAGCGGCAATGCTGCGACAGAATGGCTAACAGACGGCTGATACGTTAAGTGCAAGGTTATTTGTCCCAGGGTATAGTAGGTGTAATACAGACTTAATTTAAAGAAAGAATAAGAATGTGAACATTAAGAAGCAACATTTTTAGCAACAAAATTTAATGTACTTATAACAACATGATTACAAAATGCTGACAATATTGTTCAAAGTTTGATAACCTTAGAGGGAGTGTTTTAAATTTTTTTCCCATTAAAAAAACCTCCTTTCACTGAAATCACTTTCGTCACTACTCTTGGCATTCTGTCTACATAAGTTTTTGAATTGTAGATGCTGGAATGTCATTCCAAGTGGCTTGTGACTAGTTCATTCCAGAGTAACTCAATGGGGTTATGATCTGGAGACAGCCATTCTAAGATATCTTGGTACTTTAGTTCTTATATTGTGCTAGAACTTTTGTTTGGGTAATATGCAATGAATATTTGGTTGTGGATAACCTGCTTTTTATTCCATAAAACTGACATTTTGGCAACTTTTATCTCTCCTCATTAGGTTAAGTTTACAGGACTATTCTATAATTGTTCTTGTGAAGTTATATTTCATCATTTATATTTTTTATGTTTAGACGTACCAAGAAGAACATCGTGACAACTGTAATTGGGAATTCTATCTTCACTATGTTACCATGTTGGAACGAGCTGCCTGTCTCAGCCTTTCAGAACATCAACCAGGAGCTCTACGGAGCATCGCAGATTGTGTTCAAGCTCTGTTCAGGTACAGTAAATTATGTGTAAGAGGAATTTGGGTTTAAGTAAAGACTGATCTGCAGTAAAATGGGAATTAGAATGAAAAGTAAGAGTAACGTTGAGGGGTTTCAATTCTTAACTAAGAAAACAAAAATACATATTCAAATTATTATAACAATTGAATCTGTATTGAACCACTTTAATATCTTACTTGTAAATATTTATGTTGACCAGTTTCAAGAGCTTAAATTGCTCCCATCATCAGAATTGCCCAGTTGATTCTTGTAATCAATCAAGAATCAATTGGACACTTCTGATGATGGAAGCAATTTAACTTCTTGAAACCAGTCTAGATAAATACATGTAAGTGATAAGTGTTCCAATGCCGATTCAATTTTTACAATTTAGAGTCACATCACTGTTACTAGCTTATTCAAATATACGCAAATACATACTCATTTCATCAATAACATATATTTTGTGTATTAATGTCCTGCAACTTGATATATCAGATGATGAATGAATGAATAAAATTAGTGAAATTATGCTCAAATGAGCCTGAGTTCTATAGAGCTTAAAGTTACTCAATATTTGTCTTCTCAGGATAAGAGCTTTCTTGCAGGAACACTGCTTCTACACAGTAAAGCAACTTAAGAAATCTAAGACATTACATTAATTTGTCTAGTCATTTTGTATCTTATGCTTCACTTTATATATGTAAGTATATAAATATAATTATTGATACATCCTATATTAAAGTACTATGTACAGAATTGATTTAAAGGATTAATAATAAATAAAATAATTCACATAAAAAAGGAAATCCTCAGAAAAAACCTTATCCGATAACTCATCCTAACCAAGATTTGGACTATGGACCTTTTGTATGTGAGACAGACCTAGTACATGCTACACAGGCTACAAAGGCAGGTTAATAACAAATTGATTTTACATGTTAGTATATTATTTGTTTATCGCCAGTCAAACAATTTGCTGATATAAGATTGGTTATTGCAATTTGTTGCCTTAGATTTATGTTCATCTCAAGATGACTTTAAAAAGGTGAAAGTGCTGTGATTGGACTTTACATAAAGGAATAGAATTTTTATAATTTTCTCTGAAGATGAAGAGATCGTTTTGAACATGCATGTAATGTACTCTTATGAAATTTCTGCTTAAGCGGAAATTAGATAATTACTGCATTACAGACTATTAGTGGCTCAATGAGCTTCTTAGAGATGTGCCGTTTGTGTGCAGTCAAAGATTAACTTGTTTGTTTCAAAAGAGTGCAAAGTTTTATATGCTTTATTTGGTTCTAACAGCCTTGATCAGGTGCTCCAACAGGCTTCTGGCCAAACTCCACCAGCAAGTGAGAAAGATCTGTATCAAGAATTCTTGAAACACTCCAGAGGGCAGTTATGTCTTCATCTATCCACACTTGTGCTAAAGAAGGCAAAAAAGGTAAAGTATTCTATGATGTGTTATTTGTATTGGAAATATTACATTTATTGATGTTCCATTTATTCATAGTAGAAAATATTAGTATTGTTTTAGAATCAAAACTAAATGTCTTCACAATATTTACAGTAAACAAAGTGTAGAAAAACCTTTTCACTGTCTCTACTATGTATAGTAAGCAAGTGAAGTTTGTCTTTGATCCAAAATTTTGATGTTGAAATTTCACTGGAAATATGTTTTGAGACACCGTGAATAAAAAAAAAAGCATTTTTAGAAAAATGTGCATGTGCACCCTAAACTACCCTTTAGATGGAAATTTTTTTGAAAACGTTGATTTTCTCTAAAATGGCTCTTAATGATGAGACAGAATATGTGGTCAGACCCGGAAAAGAAAGCATTTATGTAAATATTCATTGGAAATATAGTTTATTTTTCATGTTGATAAGGATTTGTTAAGTACTAAGAGTGTATTACCATTGTTGTATTGTTAAGAGAAATAGTTTAATAACATCATTAATGTTAATATGTTCAAGTTGTATATAATTATAAGAATCACTTTATATTTAATATTAAATGTGTAGGGAGGATGGATAGAGATTGCTTCCTTAACATTCCGGGAACTATTTAGCGTGTTTATCTCAACTAACACAAAGAAGATATAGGAATAAGAGTTTGTAAGAATGGTTAGTACAAGAGTAGAGAAAGTCATGTGAGTGCAGCACATCAGATTTTTCACTGATGGATGGGGTGCTAGAAGTGGCCTGGTATATTTGAAGGTGGTCTTGGTCCATTTCCTCTTGCAGATCGCATAGAGGACAGAGTGGTGAAGAATATATCCCAATTCTGTTCAAATGTTCTGCCGGACACTCATGCCTTGAAGGTTGCAATTGCCATTTTTCGAGGATACTCAGGAATAAACTGTTTGAATGTTTGGTAGTTTCCCTCTTCTATTTTTTGATTTTTCAACATTCTTTTGTAGAGTGAACTATTTTGGAGATGTTCCTTGTTATTTGTGTAAGTTTTGGAGAACTTGTACTTCTGTCAAAGGAATATTGGTATTAATTTTTTTTGTATGTTAACAGTGCAAGGTGAACGGAATTTGAAGGCTTTAGAAGATTTGACTATTGCTCAAAGTTGCTGTATTCACACATTTCCCTAGCACTTCAAGAAAAACAGCAATAAGATAATTTCTGCAAATGTTTATCTTGACTAACATGAAGATAGAGGAATAAGAATTTGTAAGAATAGTTGGTACAAGAGTGGAGAAAGTCATGTGGGGAAAAAAAATTTTGTTAACTATGCTGTCAATTGCAATGATCTTTGTCAGCAGTTCCAGTATGCCAGAAATTGTGGCTAATGAAAAAGACAAGCTACGGCGCAAACTGCAGTGACAATTTTCCTAGCCTGATCATGGCCCAATGAAGTACAACCACAATTGCCATGTTCTAAACAAACAAGAAATTTGCTCATTGAATTCATACAAAAGATGGTTTTATCGTGATGGTGTACAATGTTAGCCATGTATCAGACTACAGTTACTACCTAACTCCGATTTGTGCTGCAGCCAGTCATTTTCATTAGCTATGTCAGGAATTCACCCTGTAGGAGCTCTTTTTTGAACTTCCAACTGTGGGATCTGTAGGCTACTGCTTAACTAATTGAGCCACCCAGACTGACTTCAATGAACTTAAAACAATAAGGGAAAATTTATGAACCATGACAAAATGTATAATTCTTGCAAATTGTTTATATCAGCTTATAACTGAAAACATAAACACAATAGCAGTGGTGGTGACGATACTTGTGAAATTGCAGGAACATGGCAACTGGCGTGAGGCTTGTCGGGTGTCTGCACCACTTCTGCTGCATGCTTTATCCCCACCTCTAGATATGCAGGCACCATGGTTAATACAAGCCACAGAGACACGCAAGAAGATGGTAGAATTATGGGCCAAAGAAGCAGCATACAGAAACAGCCAAGCAGGTAAATGTTTGAAATTGCTTTTATAAAAACTTAAATATAGACGTAGAGTGCAAACTAAATGGTATTGTGCTGCAGAAGATTCATCATGCAATTATTTTTAATCTTTTAATCTTAATTTCCTTGAAGTCCCCAAGTGCTGTAAAATTTTGCATAAAGGTGCAGAAAGTAATTGCACTATTAAAATAGTTACTAAAGCTTTTTTGAAGTGCTTACCTACACTAATGTTTATTGCACTGGAAATCACTAATCATATGCAACAATTTTCAGGACATGTGCTACTGAGCATGGTTCGTGAGCGCCGAAGCCATTTTCTGGACAGAGTAACACAGTTTTGCTCAGGAAATTGGCGAGAACGTGTATTCCAGGTACAGAATAAATAGATAATAACCTTTTTGCACTTTTACACTGCTGCATCTTTTCTGTGGCATCCTAGAGTAGCTAGGACTTATTTTTAAGTAAAGGGAGATGTATGCGTGAGGAAGTGAGACAGATTTTGGATTGCTCTGAACGCCAAGTTCGTCCATGGCACAGTGCCTTTTTCACACCATCCCCGATTCAGTTACGCAGTAGCAACAAGTTGTCACAATTAAGGAAAAATTGAAGCTATTAACAGTGGAGCAACAGAATCTAAATTAAGAACAAATTAGGAACTAAAAGCTCCACTTGTCTTATTAATATTGTAAGCTGTCACAAGTTCCAAATCTTAATATTTCTACTCCATGTGGTCAATCAAGGCACTGTGCCGTGTAAGACTTAGACAAATTTTTAGTCCACAGGGGTACATGCTAGTCCAAAGCTTGCAGTTCTTGGAGTACTTCTTTTCTTTTTTACAGTGATCTAGATGCATTTCATATTTGTACCTTGTAGATTTGATTGCTTTTGATACCGTTTTATTTTGCTTAGCATATTACTGAATGAAGCTTTTGTTTTGGAAGCCTTTAGGCAAAGGGTTATTATTATTATTATTATTATTATTATTATTATTATTATTATTATTATTATTATTATTATTATTATTATTATTATTATTGGTGAGAAATTTAGATACCAATTAAATGAAATGTTCGTAAATTGGAAACTGTTGGTATTGTTTTGGGGGCTGACTTTCCTCCATTATCAACTGGACATCGACATGATAATGGAGGAAAATCAGCCTCTGAAACATGTTTTGGTAAATTATGAGTGTTATGTAGTGTTATTAATCGACTCACTTTTTTGGTTTAAATTGATTATTACAACACTTTTGAAACTTCCAATAAAGAAGATATAAATATTTATCTATTGGGTTCTGTTTGCATGTTCATGTGGTATGTTTGTCATCTTAAGTTCTTAGTGTTGCTTAAAATTGGTTTTGTCCCCAAGCTGTTCTGTTTTATGCATTTGATAGACCCCTCTTGTATTTTAATTACCTGTATATTTTATGCCTTTATGGTCTCAAGGTGTTCATGAATTTTAAAACCTGGTTAACAAAAATATTGATTTGGTCAGATTTAGGATTTTGTTAAATAAGGAAAATGGAGCTATTAACTGTGAAGCAACAGAATCTAAAATAAGAACTAAATAGAAACTAAAAGTTTCACTTATCTTAGTAATATTGCAAGATCTTTTGCAGCTAACATGTTTCAAGTTGACTCCAACTCATTCTCAAAGCTATTCAAACAAGTATAGCTTTGAGAATGAATTTGAGTCAACTTGAAACGTGTTAGCTGCAAAAGATCTTGCAATATTACTAAGATGTGAAGGTTTTTGTTTCTATTTAGTTCTTATTTTAGATTAGGATTTTGTTATTTACTCAATATAACCCTGTAATGTGATATACGTTAATATGACAAGCCAGTGAATCCATTGATTCTCCTTTTCTCGGTTTCCATTGAACTGATATGTATCAATATTTTTTGCAATATTTTTTTTATTTCAGAGGATATTCAGCACAAGGGATCATCAGCGAGCTATGCCAAAGTCACACTTTGTTAATTTCTCTGGATTTTCTGAACCTCCATTGAGATTGCCTACAGCCAGTGAACTATTACCACATGATGAAAGTGAGTATCACATTAACTAATACATTTACCTAACTGTTCAACACTAATCTCAACTTGACTGGATTTAACATAAAAATTATATGGGAAGTAAGCCTATCCAGTGTCAGAGCATTAAATACAATAATTTTATACCATTTAGAGTTATATACTTTTCTATGGGTATGACTAAAAATCTGTTTGATAAACTTGAAGTTCACTGTAATGGAATCTTGGAGTGTGAGAAATGCTTACTTTATTCGTCACATAACACTTAGATTGTTGAGCTAATGCTCATAAATGGTGACACGTTAAGATTAGCATTACAAACTATGAGATTACATATATGCATAGATACATTCAGTTTTGGACACGTCAAAATACATTTCCCGGCTATGGTGTTGAATTTTCCAGTCCCGCTCTACCCCTTTATAAACTCTTGACTGTTGAAGAGGTAGAACTGGAACTTAAAAATTCAATGCCACAACAGTTCTACCTCTTAAACTTTGCCCACACACGGCTTGTGTGTTTAAAAACACCAACAGTAAGTTTGTTGGCATAAATAAATAATAATTATCTTGACTGTTGATTCACAGTAAAATGAACACTTGCATGAATAAAATGAATCTAAGGTCTTCTGGGCTTTGTTAGCTCTCTTATCTATCCATTCTTGATAGCTGCTAATAGTTTTGACTTGACAGTGAAAAAAAAATCTATCCAAGAAATAGGATTGGGTCAGTAGGGAATACAATATAGAAAATGTATAATCCATATGTACATTTCAGTATAGAATGTGTTAGGTTGTATGTTAAAATTGCCCAGTCTGCATCTCAGTCCATCTAAAATTTGTGTTTATTGCCCAATGATATTTAGTGCATAAAGGCTACAAGTAGCTGATTGTTACAGAGTCACAGAAACTGCATCCTAACTCACTACATCATCTTGTGTGGCTGGGTTTGCAAGATAGTTCAGGAAAAAAGTATACAATGAGACCAGGACCAGAGTTTTGCTGCCATGTTTTCGAAGGACTCCAGTTGACTTGCAATAACTTGAATTGCTCTGGTGTGGAAACACTGAACAAGCTTGACATAGATGCATTTCTTTATGCTGCAGGTATGTATATTTTTGGTAAATATGAAAACATTTTTTCCTCTGTCATGTTCTTGTAAAACTCTTCAGCAATTAGCAAAAGGGAACTATGTTGTTTGTTAGATTAAAATTAGAGTGAAGGACATTGTGAAAAACAGGAATTTTGGACTAGTCTTTGTGATAAATACATCATAAAATAATGGTGGGAAAATATATTTACACTGAAAAACTCATGAGATTAACTGCAATGCTGTGACATGGAATATTAGATAATATTCATAGCATTTTAGAATGGGAACAGGCAACATTTTTGAGAGGAGTTCAAATTATCAAAGCATGAATAAACTACTTATATCATAGAGCAGCAGAACCTTGATTTGTTTTTAGTGGAACTGATTACAGTTTGTCCAGATTGCTGTGACATTCGCCCACTCCTGAATAGATATGCAATAGAAGGGGCGTGTCTACTTGCATAACAGGAGAGGTGGGGATCAGTGCATCGCTCGCTCTCACTGTGATAACATCATAATTGTTTATAATACATAAACCTACACTGCTTGTGTATGTGACTGCCTGAGTTCTGACATCACTTGCTTGTTCCGCACCACTCCAGTCACTTCTTAATTTCTCCTCTCTTGTGCATGTCGAGTGTCAGGATGTTCTGGACAAACTGTAAAATGATGAATATGGAGATCCCAGTAACCAAAATGGTATGTCTATTTGAAGTTCTGATGAAATACAATGCAAAGCTTCTGTTTGACTAAAAGAAATGCAAATGTGCATTGTTTTATAAAAGTTGTCAAAATTGTGGTTGCATAAAAAGCACATGATTTGTCTTAAAATTTGCATTATCGTAAATGAGAAAAAATGTTGCTACAAATTATATTACCTTCCCGATAAATGGAGAACCACCTAATTATTTTCCCCGTCTATTTTATGTTGCTTTTAACTAAGTGGTGATAATTGCGATGGATAATTTCCGTAAATGAGACAAATATATGTTTCAAAAGTTTTACTTCTAGTGTTTCCACTACAATTTGCAGTTGCGATTACAGTAACTGCTTTTATAAAAAGTGCTGCTGCACCTTTTACTCTCTTATAAAGTTGACTATTTTATCAGCAGTATATTTGAGAGTGCATATGTAATTTGAACTATATGTTGTGTCCTCTGGACGGTAAACATCTACTACGTTGTATAGCACTCCTAAGATTATCAAGATGTGACGTTCAAATATTAGGAAATAAGAAGGAAAATGACTAACTCCTGAGCATTAATTACCTACCTACCTATACAATTAGAACTACCTTTGATAATGAGACAGAATATATGATTTGTTCCCAAAAACATAATGAATTTGACTTATTTCTTGTTTGTAATTGATTTTGTTTGTGTTGCTTCATTGTTCAATTGTTGGAAATTTGTTTATTAGTATCATAATTGTTGATTATTATGTTTCGATTTAATGTATATAATTTTAAGGATTATTTTAAATATTAAGGCCAATAATGCTAGGAAGTTAGATTGAGATCTCTTTCTTAAAATTTTGGGGATTAGGGAAATATACGGAAGATGACGTCCTAGAAGAGGCTATAAAATATGCATATACGCTGATGAATACACACGCATAACTAAAAAAATGTGGCAAATTCAATCACTCCCTTCACAGGCAGCGTCCACTGAAGTAAGATGCATTTTAATATGTGCATGGTAGAAGACGGTAAAAATGAAATATGTTGTTAACTAATGCTGGATTTCTGACGAAGTCATTAATCCTCTTGCTCTCCAATATTTTTCACTGATGGATGGGGCGCTAGCAGTGGCTCTGCATACTTGAAGGTGGTCTTGGTCCATTTCCTCTTGCAGATCACATAGAGGACAGAGTGGTGAAAGAATATATCCTAATTCTGTTCAAATGTTTCGCCAGACAATCATGTCCTGTAGTCAACCTGAAGTTGCAACTGCCGAGGATACAATGACTCATTGTCCAGTTGATAATGGAGAAAAGTTAGCCTCCGAAACGCGTTCCGGAAATTTATAAATGCAAGTGTTGTTTAGTGTTATTGACTCACCTTTTAGATTAAATTCACTTTCTACAATTTACCATGTAAATTTCTATTAATAGTGCTGTGTGCTGGAGCAATGCAAGAGGAGTACCATGCCGCAGGATACTGGAGTTCTGATCGACCAACCGTGTTGCCAGCTAATATTACTGAGCAGCTCTGCACAGCTAACCAGTCTAAATGGTATGTAGAAATGCAGTTACCCAAACAATTCTGGTGTGATGTAACAATTTATGCGTAACATGTAACATAGGCATATTCTGAGTTTGTGCAATTTGCCTTTAGTAACCTAAAAAGCAGTTCTTTATCAGAGTTTCTTTGAAATGAATTGTTCTGGTTCATTGCTTAAGATTTTTTTAGAATCTATTTAATTTTCAATGGTTGTACTGTAGAGGTTGATCCACATATTGTAAGATTGCAAGTACAGTACGTTTACTACAAAACTATAATTACGTGCGACATATGTCATTTGTACGCACATAACACAAGCCTGACTCACAAATTAGGTGCGTTCAACGCTCAGAATGACTTATGCTACAGAGAAAAAATTAGTGAAATTTAAACGTTTTATTAATACAGTCTTTCTTTGTTTCTACGATAGATATATAATGCCTTTAATGAGCTTTAAGCCAGTTTTTGTTTCATTAAAATAACTTAATACAAATGTTTTTGTACGAAGCATATTTACCTACATTTAACAATTTAAATGCACAATTGTGTATCCATTACCGGTCGTGCAGCGTTTAAATGGTTATCGCTCAAGCTGTTAATTTAAACCAAAAAGGTGAGTCAATAACATTAAACAACACTTATAATTTACCAGAACATGTTTCAGAGGCTAACTTTCCTCCGTTATCAATCGGACATCGACTCTGGTTGATAATAGAGGAAAGTCAGCCTCCGAAACATGTTCTGGTAAATAAGGAAATAATGAAGCTATTAGCAGTGAAGCAACAAGAATCTAAAGTAAGAACAAACTAAAAGCTTCACTTATCTTAGTAATATTGCAAGTTCTTTGGTGCTGTGCTGACACTGTTTTGAGTTGACTCCGAAAACAGTGTCAGCACAGCACCAAAGAACTTGCCATGTTACTAAGATAAGTGAAGCTTTTAGTTTCTAATTTGTTCTTACTTTATGTTCTGGTAAATTATAGGTGTTGTTCAGTGTTATTAATCAACTTACCTTTTTGGTTTAAGTTGAATAGTACAACACTGTTTTCAAACTTACAAGAAACAAGTTATTGACATATGAACTGGACTAGAACACCACACAAACCTGACAGAAGACTGATGTGTGACAGGATGTGCATCCAGTGAAATATAGTGAAGGTCACATAGGCTGTGAACCTACCAGCCAAGTTTTGTAGTAAACGTGCTGTATCATAAATATAGCATTTTATTCTACGGTGTATAATTAAGACTATTTATTCTCCATGTTCTGCTGTAAAATTTTTGAAAACAAGTAATTAAAATTGTAGTTTATGGTGAGAAGCAGGCAAAGAAAAATGCAGGGTTTCATGGAAGAACAATATGAGTAAGTGGTTTGTGAGCATGTGGCAGTTAAAAATCATGAGGTAATTATGTTTATTATTGAGAAATATTTGCTTAAATTGTGTTTTATAGGTGGAATGCAGCATACCGAGTATACACCAATCAAGCCAAGAGAGATCTGGGTGAGCTTAGGCAGACACTGCAAAGAGGTATTGAGGTTGTCAGAATTTTGGGAAACCATGGTCTGGACGTAAAGCTGATAGTGCAGCTTGCAAGGGCATTTGCAGAACGGGTATGTTTAATCAATACTTGTAACTTCATAATGTGACCAAAGATTTCTAGCTACAGATAGATATGGCAGCTGAAAGCATATATTATATATATATACATACATTCCGGGTGGAAGGGAAGTCATTACATTAATTTAAACCAGTGATAGATCTCGATGTTTGGAACACATTTTGTATCTTATGTTTTTGTCCCTTGACCATTTCCTACGGAGATATTTTAGTTTTCTCGAAAACAAGCTTGCAACACTGCAGATTGTGTGGGTGTCACTTTCCTAGCTCAGTACATAAACAAGCACAGTAATGGTGCTTCTTGAGAACACAAATACCCTGTTTTGCCCTGTGTTTACTGTGCGAGTGTAGGCCAGTCACAAGTGTTAGCTCCCAAAACTTTAAAGCGAAAGTGCCAGACCTGTTCACATTCACAAACCACGTAAATTCCCTGACCAACCTCAATGCAACATTGTTGACTTCATGTCTAAAAGAGCTTCTTGGAGTATTCCTTCTCATCTTTTAAGTGATTAATTATTTCGAAAGCCTGTGTAATGTCCCATAACAACAACCAAATCTATGTCAGAAATAAGTTACTCTATGCATCTTACAAGTTATAAACTGTTATCTTCATACATTCCTTTGGAATTACACATCCAAGTTGGATAAAAAAAACATTTTTTCGAAATCAGCTGATCAAAGAACAAAATACCACCCGGTATATATATTTATAGCAATTTATAGCACAGTATGGTAAAATAGTAGTGTACCTTTCATGAGTAGTCTATTCATGTCACTGAGGGTAAATATACTTCATTACTCAGTGTTCATTGCCAATGCTGAAGCTGTAATGTAATTACATACTGTATATTATTTTTAAAGGTGATGTTGAGTTATTCAGAAAATGACAAACTGTGCTAATTAATGTATTTGCTGGCATATGTGACATTGTTTCTTTTTTAAAAAATTGGCCCAAAAGCTGGATGAATTCTACAACCTGGTAGCAAGTTAAGAGGTACCTGCAAGCTTTGTTCAAAACTTCTGTTTTGGCTTGAAGCAATTCATTGTTAACTTCCTTGCAAATTTTGAGTATTCCACTTGTATAGAGTTGTGTGGATGCACATGTGCTGTCAAGTTTGTTCAAGCTTCACTTATTATGTTCAGTGTGGAGATTCACTGGTATGTACTTATGGTTTTATTCCCAAACTATGGCTAAAAGGCGGCATAGCTGCTTAAATGCAATAGTATAGCAAGAGATTGCATGTGCTAAAGACCATGGAAACAGGACTGCAGAAAGGCATTTTGCATCACCTCCAACTGAAAAAATAAGAGCTTGGCGGAATCAGATTTTTTTTTTTTTTTTTTTTTTTTTTTTTTTGTTTTGAAAAAAGCTTTTTGCAGTAAACATAATTGAGAAAGTGGAACTTTTAAGTGGCCAAAACTTGAAGCAGAACTCGTTACCTGGATTTTGGAGAGCAGACAAGCAGGAATTTCAGTTAGTTATTGAAACAAGGAAAAGAGAGGGTGAATTTTGTGGATTTGAGGTCAAAAATTAGAAGGGAACACTTTTTACTATATATATTCCCTAGATATTTGATGTACATGCACATGTGTTATATTTGATTTACAATAGAGGTATTGAGATATTTTTCCTAAAAAAAGTTACAAAGTGGGCTATGACTTGTACACCGGCAAATACAGTACTTATGGCAGCTTTAAGTATGATTCAATTGGCAGTCTTATACTGCCTTAGTATTTCTATTATTATTATTGTTATTGTTACTGTCATTAATTACAATCTAGGTTGCACGATATCAGGATGAAATTTGTCATTTGAACATGCCTGTAGTGTACTTCATGTGTTTTGCTAGTTGCTTCAAGAGGAGAATTTGTTTACTTTGATATTCATGGGTTACTTAGGTGCAATTAATATTGTATAGATTCTTTCTAACTGCCTTCATTTTAGGCATCAGCATTAGCAGCTAGGACTGAAAGCTCTTCAGATCTCCCTGCAATTGAAGCGAGGGCATCTTTGTACTGGACAGTAGCACTGCCTCTCCTGGAGCGGCTGCAAGGCAACCAGGCTATAAGAGCTCCACATACAAGGCTCTTTGAATATCAGGGGTAAGTATCATTGTTGCTATCTTGATACTAGAAAGTTATCAGAAAGTCGTTAAACAAGCATCTCAATATGAAATATGGATTGTGCTCCAAGCGTTCACTGTCTGTTTTTATATCACTTAATCTCAAATATATTTCAGTTTGATAGTAGCACCTTATGTGCTTATCATATTATATTTTAAGTTATCTGCAAGAGATTGCTTTGCTTGGGCTAGGTTGGGGGTGGCGAGGCTGAAAGATTATGGGGAAGGGGAAAATCAAGGGAAATGTTTATTGTGTAGTAAGAAAGTAAACAATTGGTGGCATTTAATTCTGGAATGTGAAAAAACAAAGAATTTGAGAGGGAAAGTACAAAAAAATAATTGGTTCAGACTACCAAACGAAATTATTGGCAAAAGGATACTAAGAGTGAAATCAAAAGAAAGTTTAATAGAAATAGGAAACTATTTAGGTATAGTGAGAAAGAGGTGGTTAAAGAAAATTAGAAGTAAGGATTAGAAATAAAAGTGGGTTGAGGAAAAGAAGAAGTAAAGAGGACCCAGTAGCATGATAACCAGGGTGTTGATGCTACAGGTTCTTTGTAATGCAGCAACCCAAAGAAATGAGATGAAGATATGTAAGGGATATTGTAGAGTAGATCTAAGTGTTACTCAGAATTGAGGAATTATGTGAACTAATTATGTATTCTATGAAGAAAATAAATATCTATTTTAAGTTCCAGTTCTACCTCTCAAACATTGCCTACACATGGCTTGTGTGTTTAAAAACACCAACAGTAAGTTTGTTGGGATAGATAAATAATTCATTAGGGCTTATTTGCAGCTTTTTCATATACATTTTTTCTCAAGTGTCGTGGTCTCTTGCGTGCTGTACGTATTTTAAAAGATGGATGTTATGTTGGATATTACATGCCTTATCTAGCTGTGGGTAGCTAAACTGAATTTGGTGATTGTGTTAGAAATTATTTTCCAAATATAGCCATGCTTGTACTTGAAGTAATATCAGTATTTAATGTTTTCAGAAAGGAGTTGTCCAGTGCTGAGGTGAATGCCCTTATTGAAGAAGGAAGGTTCTTTCTGGCATGTCAGTTAATGAAGGAAGAAAAATACGAGAAAGCCATTGAAGCATTTCAGCAATTGAAGTCTCCATATGCATCATTCTATCAGGTAACATTAGTAAATATCTTTTTGGTCAATGCAATAATTGTATCTGATAGTGCAGGTCCAATTAAATGAAGCTCAGTTTTTGGCTTCACTGTAGTGTATTGAACATGTGCATGTTCCTTTAAAAGTATGTTTTAGGCTCCCAGTTTGTTGTCTTCGTAATTGGTAAGGCAGAATAGAGAAGGTTAGAACACTTGTGATCTGACATAAATAATGCATTGGTTATAACTGTTGACTGTTTGTACATGATTAATATTTATTTGTATTGTCTTAATTGAGATGTTACCTATGTTTGTTTGCTATCATATTTAAACACTTTGCAAATGTTCGAAACTATAACCTAAATCTACTGGAATATTTAAGTATAACTTATATTATTAAAGTAAGGAAACACGTGGCCTACATTAATATTGCTTCATATGTCAGAGAAAGATATAAAATGTACTTGTTACCTATCACCATGAGAACTGTATCCATGTAGAATAAAATCAATAGCCAGTCAGCCTTGTTCATAGTTAAAAGTATCATATACCAGCTCCACATATATTCACGATGAAATAGTTTCGGACAATCTTGTTGATTCCACTATAATCAGAAAGTGAGGTCTTTCTTAACCTCTTGAGGGATATCGACGTGAAATCACGTCCATTTAAAATGACGGATGAGTGAAATGGGCGTGTATACACGTCCTGTGCGTTTAAGCATTTAACCCTTATTTATCCCTTATCCAACTCAACTTATAATTTTCCCTTTATGAAACATTTTAGTAAGGTATATATACTTTATTGGCTTACCTTAATATGTTCGTTCTGCAGTGATTTACCTCAAAACATGGATAAACACACAAGGGTATGTACATCTCCACATTCGCGAATTCCCTTCTTGCGGCACATAAAACACTTTCGAAATGGGCGGGACTTCTTTGCTGTTGGTGGTATCCTTTTAGGATAATGTTTTCCTTGAAGTCTGAGGGGTGCAGGGGTTTTGGATTTTCAACCCCCAACGTGGTATTGTTCAATTAGGCTGCGAGCTATTTATAGCTGGAAGTCAAGGTCGGTCATTGTCCTGTGTGGGTTTAGAGCTCTCCAAATTACCAAACCATTGTATATGGTTCTATCCAGTTGGTGCAAAAATATCTTTTTATACCACTTCTCCCTTCAGCTACAAGCAGGAAAGAATACGTATGTATTTCAACAAAGAAAGACACGGACTCTACTAAGTTACGAAACTCGCGTAAGCAAAAGTTGCAATGTTGATCTATTCTGATGACTCAAGAGACCACGCATACAGTAGCGCTTTATTACACAGTATGCTGATGCATAAGCCACACATACAATGGGTGTTTCTTTACTGCTTCTTTCCGAGAACTTATATTAGATGCGTTCGACAGAGCAAAGTTGACTTTTCACCACAGTGAAACAAAATTGTGCCATTTCAACGTTTTGTAAATACAACTCAACTTTGCTGATGACGTACATTTATACTGCATATAACGAGTTTTATACCAGTTTTTGTTTCATTAAAATAACTTAATATTTACACAAAATACAGCTGTGTATATACGAAGCACTTTTAGCGCATTTAACAATTTAAATGCTAGCAGTTCTCAGCTCGCGGACGTTTTAAATGGCCATCGCTCAAGAGGTTAAACAATCTTATTATCAAGAGTAAAAACACACACGGAACACAAACAAAACACAAACATCTCATTGTTCATAGTTAATCACAGCTTTACTATTCAAAGTAAATGTTGGAATGCACACCCATTGCAATTAACACAGAGTGCATTGATGTGCCCTATTCTGCCGTACTCTCACAAAGACAAGCCATTTCTCTGGTTTGAAGTTTGTCGGTCTAATTTTGGGACACTTATACAGAGCAGCTACCATTTTTTATATAAATGTACCTTCTCAGACAATATAAATTATTTATCTCTCAGCTTGTATCTTTATTCAACTGGCTTAAAAATGCAATAATTTCAAGTTTTTAATCTAAAACATTGTAAAATGAAATATAAACATAGTTTTGTGAACAAAAAATGAAACTCTCGCCAGAGAACATGTTTTAGCAGTTCAACCTATTTATAGTTGGCTTCAATACAAATAGTATTGCTCTCTTAAATGGAGCAATGGACAGTTATTTATGACAAAGTTGTAATGGTTGTATTGCATACTGAAGCTGTGAACTAAAGAAACAGTTTTTCTTCATGTTATGTCCAAGTAATTGTAACTTGTAGCCTTTTTTCACATTTGGTGCGACTGCTTCTATTGTTACTATTTGTAAACTGGGAGAATGTGCTATTATATATTAGTTTCTCCTGCCAAATTTATTTCAGTTCTTTATTTCTTGGCTTATTTAAGGAGTAATATGGACTTTTTTAGGCCACAATATACAGAAAGCTTGCTGCAGAAGAACTGGAGGATCAAAGACGTGAAATGATAACAAGTGAAATGCGTTCTCAGCACATCATTCTGCTGACAAAAGCAAGAGAGTGTTACTATCTAACCTTGGATAGATTGAGAAGTCCGGGTGTAGATGCCAAGCATCCTTTAAATGCTGAACTGAATAGTCACATAGAAGAGATTGAAAGCCAGCTTAGTAGGATTGATCCTGATATGATGATGGGAGCTGATGGTAAGTAAAGAATGCAATGTGCAAATGCATTTTGGCATTGGATGTTTCTTAGTTAATGTCAGGGAAATGAGTAGCTTGTTAAATTGGAGGGTTTTAAATAGACAGTAAATTCCATTTAATTTTTTTTTTCATTAAAGTAACTACTACTATAGCAGTTTTACTGCTGAGATATTTTCCACTCGGTAACCCTCTTTGCTGAAATATTTTTTAAATTTAAAACGGTTTCTACTCATACCATAACAACAAAAAGAATATAAATATCATGAAATACTTAAGCTGTTCCAGACTGCTATAGATCAACTTTCTGAAAAAAAGGTTCAATTAGGCCACGTGCAACACAACTTATGGTTATCCACAGTAATTTAGACATAGGTAATTACAGTAGAAACCCGAAATAATGTGGTTCTTGGGGGACATGCTTTAGCCCTGCATTATAACGATTCTGCAGTATATGAAGATATGAGCTTCGAAGGGACAAATTGGTCCTGTGGAGGTGGTGGGAAACATTCATGCAACAATAAAATGTGTGTATAGAGGGGGTGTGTGGTGTGTTGATGTGTGTGGGATGTGTTTGTATGTGAGCTGTGGTGGCGTGTTTCAGTCTGGGGTGTTGCTTTTTTTTTTAAATTAACGTCCTCCAACATGTCATATTGGACGGTCAATGAATGAAACGGGTGAAATGATGCTCAAATGAGCCAGAGGCCCATTAATTGTCTGGGGTGTGTGGGGTGTAGTGGCATTTCTCTGTGTGGTATATTTCAAAACAGGAGTGAAGCCTAGAGCTAGAGCAACATGGCATTTTGCACACACAAATTTTGTATAATTCATTTTTGGGGCCGCCTTGAGATATTTGAATACTGACAATTCTCAGGCAGGCTTGGTTTTGCCTGTAATATGCTTTTTTAGTTCAATAAACAAAATTGCTTCACACAAACTGTTATTAAGATTTTTTATCATCCATGTTGGATCTCGGTCACTTCTAAGGACTTTTTTGCTGTTAATTTAATTTATAAACTGGATGTAGTACACTGTGAAGCTCAATACTAATTGCTTTTAATAAAGTTTGTTAAATTAATGCAAAATTGCTTCACACAAACTGTTATTTATGCAGGACTGGTTTCATAGGAACTTTCCTACATCGTGAGTGTGTGCACGCACACGTGCGTGCGTGCATGTGTGTGTGTGTGTGTGTTCTCTGGCCAAATCATATAATGCGCACAATTGTTACACATTTCACGGGTGGCATTAATCCAATAAATAGTTCCTGGTCTTGTTGGCCATGGTCCAGTCAATGAATTATTGGACATTTTGTCCCAGACTGACGTTTCTCTTGGGCGAAATGTCAGATAATTCATTGACTGGACGACGACCTACAAGCCCAGAAACTACTGTCTATTGGCACAATTGTTCATCTGTCTGATGGCTTTCAAAACATGATACAGATGGTAGAAAGTTGCAACCACTACTGCTTGGGATTATGTTGACTGGCATCTGTTTTGCTTTACTAAATCCATATTTGCTTTAATGCTGTACAAGTTGAAATGGAATTGCTGCAAATCTTTTTGAATCCACGTGATGATTACTAAAATTTGAATTTTCAAGCAGTATATTGAAGAATAGAAGGAAATTGGCATAAAAGCGAAGTATTTTCAGTTAATAAGAAAATGAACATTTTAAAGTCAGTTCGATGCAAATTTTGGAACATGGTGAACTTGGCATTGCAACTTGGCATACCAGAATTTACATTGCATACAGTAGTTAAGTCAAAAGCTTTAAGCAGCAACTGCGGCAAAGACTATGTGTTAAATTAAAAACCAGAACAGTTTCAATTCTCTCCTCCCATTATCTGTAACGATAAAGAATGGAAATCTTGAAGGTCACATCTATATGACTGAACTAATAAAATTTGAATAAAGTAATTTTTACAGTACTGCTTTTCTGTAACTGCATAATTTTTATACATTTATTTTTTAGTGAATAGAAATGAATGTGATGGGATGTCAGATGACAGTGTGTCACCTGTACCTTCGGCTGTGGACCACTTGAACAACTCTCTGGCAGGATTAGGGGGCAACAGCAGCAGTCTTTATCTGCAGCACAGTTCACTGTTACATCTTACTCCACGTCACAGGAACAGCAGTGGAGCTCAAAAGCACAGCTCCACCCCATACAGATCTGCTGCTCACAAACTGGATAGTTCAGATATTGTGGTGGAACACCATCGCCGAACGGTAAGTGGCATAGCAATATTGAAGCATGTAACTTGCAAGCATTAAAAAATGCACTACCATGATTTTTCCTAACTCCTTTCCGAACTATTGTGACAAATTGACAACAAAGTTCAGTTATTTATTTATGCCAACAAACTTACTTTTGGTGTTTTTAAACACACAAGCCGTGTGTGGGCAATGTTTGAGAGGTAGAATTGGAACTGAAAAATTCAATGCCACAGCCAGGATTTGAACCACAGGCCTTCCGCTTACCAGGCGGGTGCACTGACCTTTCAGCTACTGACTACCTGCCAGACTGACATTGAATTCTACAACCAATGCGTAGTAAATAATAATTACCATCTGAAGGTTATTTAAACCCAGGACATAAAGTACTTACAATAGTAAGTCACCACAGGGCTAATTGCCTCTGATGTGAAAGTACCTCTGTGGTTTACTGGCAGAAATGTCATTCTGGCAGATTGCCACAGCAGCTTAATGGTTAGAGCACATGCCTGGTAAGTTGAGGGTCTGTGGTTCAAAGCGCAGCTGTGGCATTGCATTTTTCAGTTCCAATTCTACCTCTCAAGGTTCAGTTACTTTTTCTGTCACTTTTACTTTCTGTTCTAAAAGTGAATCAAAAGAATAAAAAACCCGCAGTTCTCTTTTATTGTTACAACAATCTACAACTTGTTGTGACCTTGCAATTCACAGTTCTGTCCGATTGTAAGTTTAACTCACACTTCACTATCACTCTTTATGCTCTCTTTTTTCCAACAGCTGCTCACTCATTTGCTAAAACTGCTTTACCTCAAGACTAGTTACTACTCTCGCCATTCTGATCACAAAACAGGACATACTGTCCTTGTCTCACAAACTACTGCAATTCAGTTATTCTGTCCGATTGTAAGTTTGACACACTTTGTTCTCTCTATGCTCTCTTTTTTCAAACAGTTGCTCTCTCAACACTCACTAAAACTGCTTCACTTCAAGATTAGCTACTACTCTCACCATTCTGATCACAAGACAAGATTTACTGTCCTTTGTCTCAGAAACTCTTCGCTCTCTTGCCATCTCACCAGCTTTTATAGGCAAGAATGACATAGCATGGATTTTTCTGGAAGTCCACCCACTCAAACCTCTCTCAATTAAGCCAGAAGTCTCGCAGGCACTCTGGGAACACCTTTGTTCTGCTGTGCTTATTGTTTATTCATCACCAAGTGGTGTGAGTGTCTTTTGATATGTGCTATTCTGCCAGCCGGTATCATACTATTCTTTGTATAAGTTAAAACAGTCCTTTATCATAGACTAGTCCATGTTCCACGAGGTTTTTTCTGTTGGGTTGGATGATGCTGTTTCTAAAAGTGCCTGTTGTGGCTGACTTGTATATCTTATATATTTAAACAAGCAATTCTTGTGTGTGTGTGTGTGTGTGTGTATTCTGTACAACTTAGAAACAGCCCTAACAATTTCGATCAAATTTTGTATTCAGACAGGGTTTTGCTTATTAAGTTTATCTATATAGGTGTCATTCCTGAAAAAATGTGATTTTACGCGTAACAGTCATAATTACTCTAAACCTTATTTTGGCCATAATTTCTCTGTTAATTGACCAATTTCAACAAACAAGACAGGATATTAAATGTCTCATCATGGAAACAGCTCCAACAATTAGGATGAAAATTTATATTTAGTTAACATTTTGCTTTACAGGTTTATCTAAATAAGTATCTTCTCCCAAAAAACATGATTAAAAAGAAAAGAAAAGAAAAAAGTCGGGCAAAGTTCGGTCGCCCAGGTACTTTGCATTTAATGCAACTAAATTGTTCTTTCCATCTGGTTATCCAGTTTGTTTTGTGTTCCTGTTATAGGATAATAATTTATTCAAAATATACCAATAAAAGCTATATTGTTTCAATATATTTTGCATTTCCAGGAAGCTCGGCCAAGCCCAGAACGTCTGGATGCCCAAATTCGTCATCTGATTCACAGTAAGGAGACTGTTATGCAGACAGTCATGGATCAAAATAAGGCTCTTCTAGAACAAAATAAGGCCATGGTTGATGCCCTGAGAGAACATAAGCTCATCTTGGAAGAAATAAAGGTAATTGTATATAAGGAAATAATGAAGCTATTAACAGTGAAGCAACTAAACAACTTAGAATATTACTAAGACAAGTGAAGCTTTTAGTTTCTAATTTGTTTTTACTTTAGGTAATTGTATATACTTGTGACAGTAATTGTACATATTTTAAACTTGGAAAAAGTATATTTTAAAACCTTTTATGTCAAATGATGGAAAATGAATACATGCTTAACACCTATATTGCTCCTCTTACCAGATTATTGACAGGACATGTTACAATCTTCAGCTGTGGATTGACTAACTGTTGATTCCAGATTTTCCCTGTGTTGTAGCTTTATTTGTTGTAGGGTTGTTGAATATGGGTATTAGACTTCATAATTCAATATAACAATTATAAACATTTGTAATGGAACTTCACTTATCTTGTATAATCAGTGGTCTTTTTTTAAAAAGAAGTTTAGTGGAACTCTCGGGCTGGACTTATTTACTTTAAGTCTATATAACCTACATGTAACTTAAGAAATTAACTAAGCCGGGCAGTTCAATCTTTTGTTTCGGTTACACTATTATCCACCATCATGGTTGTTATGGGTTTATTTCTTACGCTTGCAGAGAGGTTGTGATCGGTTCTATTGCTAATATAACCTCTTTAAATGGAAGCCAACCCAACAAATATGAATAAAACCATTGGTTATAAAATCACATTTCCTAGAGAGGGGTAGAACTGGAACTTAAAAATTCAATGCCACAGCTGGAATTTGAACCACAGAACCTCCGTTTACGAGCCGGGTGCTCTAACCATTAAGCTACTGTGACAGCCTGCCAGAATGACATTGAATTCTCAAACCAGTTCGTATTTCTCCCGGTAAACCACAAAGGCAGTCTCACATCAGAGACGATTACCCCAATGGTGACTTACTATTTCAAGTACTTAATGTCCCGGGATTAAATAACCTTCATATGGTAATTATTATTTATTTATGCCAACAAACTTACTGGTGGTAATTATTATTTATTTATGGCAACAAACTTACTGTTGGTAATTATTATTTATTTGTGCCAACAAACTTACTGATGGTGTTTTTTAAACACACAAGCCGTGTGTGGGCAAAGTTTAAGAGGTAGAACTGGAAGGTCTGTGGTTCAAATCCCAGTTGTGGCATTGAATTTTTAAGTTCCAGTTCTACCTCTTACTGTTGTTGTTTTTTAATCTCACATCAGAGATAATTACCCCAATGGTGACTTACTATTGCAAGTACTTTGTCCCGGGATTAAATAACTGGTCCCTCAAAATAAATTTAGTGTACAAAATTTACTAAATTTTTCTAAAAAGGATAAACTTCAAATTATAAAAAATCTGGCATTTATCAATGGAGCTGTTTGAATTGTGATAGGGTTTATATTTTTAAAACTAAATTTCATTTAGAAATCAGAATAAAAGAGCATTTTAGAAATATTAAATATATACAAATTGATAAATCAGCTGTGGCAGATCGTTTTTGGTCATTTAATCATGAAGTAAATCCAGAAGTGAAATTATTCAAACAATTAAATGGACCTACAGATTTAAAGGTTTGGAAAAAGATATTTTAAAAAGCAAGAACCGCATTATGAATTTTGAAATGTCATCAATAGATTGTATTTATAGGTTTTTGTTTTCAGAGGTTGGCGACCGATAGATTTTTTAAGTTGAGCATCGGTAACTATGGTAACTTCTTCGGTTAGCTTTGAAAATAAGTTGGATAGAACTTGAAACTAGTCAACATTGGAACAACTCACAATATTAAGTGGAGCTTTTTAGTTTCTAATTTGTTCTTATTTTAGACTTTGTTGCTTCACTGTTAACTGGTTCAATTTTCCGTAATTAAAGCAATGTTCTTTCACTATACCTTCTACTCTCAACTGCCATCTTGTGCCTGTGTGGTGTACTAGTATTTCATTGTTCTACAAGAGGACATGCTTATAGACAGCTGTATTCTTAAAACTACGCAATGTAATGCATTTCCGAACACACCATGTGCAGCCATTGATAGTCTATTCTATATGTTATCTGCCGAACACACAAATAGGCTGTGTCTGGCAGACTATAACATATGGAACAGCGTCTATCAAACTCGGCTGCATGTTTGGAAATATCGGCTTGCGTAAACCATGCTGCAACATGACGTGGGATTTAGATATATTTTGTTCTCCTAATGGGCTCATTCTTTTCAATGACTTTACATTAAGATCTGGACTCTGCATAGTCCATGTATTGTGAGTAACTGTAATAAAATATGGAACATAAAATTCGGCGGGCTGATATTAATATATATTCCATTATGTACATTGTAACACGGAATAAAGATCCATTTTTCTTCTGGTTTTTTTTTTTTGCAGAATCAGCTACAGGAGTTACGCAAGGATACTGGAAAATTTCGACGAGGCACTGGAAATACTAATACTGATTTGTCACAGGTAATCATTAATTTAGCAATAGAATTAATGGATTGCTGCAAACTGTTTTCTCACAGCTGCTCATAGAATGAAGCTTGACAAAGATGACTCAGATTTTACACATTTGGAGGCACAACTCCAGCTTATTACTTACTGCTAAAATATTCCTTTGATCTCAACACACTATATAAAACAAAGAACATAGGTACAGTGGCAAATTTAAGAATATAATTAATAAATAATACAATCCCAGGGTTAAACATTTCATAATTTGATATTTAGTCAATGATACATCTGAATAAAAAGACTTAGGCATAATAAATTTGGTGTCAGATTGCCGTAAAGTGACTTATTATGGCTGTTGCAAAATTTAAAGGTGGCTGATGGCTGACCACTACCACAGGAGTGCAACGTTACAGCACGCCATGAGTGGGGCTAAGCCATGCCCAGTAATAAAAGCCCACTTTGTGGTTATTACTGTGGTACTCAAGTAAACATAAACTTGGTGTGTGTGCTAATTTAACAAGTAATCTGAAAATCATACTTTTTTTTTACTATTATTCCTGTTGCACTATGGTCCTTTGGGTGTAGCCTTAGCCCACTGCCCCCTGCAGATGTCATGAGCGGGGTCCAGTGGTGGAGAGTGGATGTGGTCAGTGCACTGAGCCCTCCCAGCCAGTATATGTTAATTGGCTGTACTATTTCGTCATGGACTACTTCTTCCTAGTTCTTATTGTACAGTTTTTCCACGTGTCAAATACACATTGTAAATTATTCTCCTGCTTTGGTGACACATTTCCCGTTTATGTATTATTGGTTTGCTTTTGCTACTCATATGTACCTTGTTCACTAAGTGACATTTTGACTAAGCCAACAAAGAACACTAAGCTAAACACCAATAAATAACTCCACTCAATCAATCCTTAATTATGGGAACTGAAATTTCCACTGTTAACTCAAAAGCAGAAATCAGAACTGAAACCATAGCTTGAGACCCCTTTCTCTTCCTTATTGTTAGTCCTGGTGGCTCTGTTTTAGGTTTTGACACAATAAAGAAGAGTCACAAGAAAGTTGGACAGGGAAGTTTCTTAGCAGAACCCCTGTTGAAAGATGGGTTAAATGTACACTCATATCTCTGCAACCAGTTAGTGTAGAAAATTTGTTTTTAGATTGGAAGCTTCAAAACAAAATGATCTTCATGGCCAGATTATTCTCTTGCCTGTTTTGCAAATAAATTTTGTGGGCACAAATGATATACCACTGGCTTTACAGCATGATTTCATGCTATGCTTAGCTATACAATACTGCAGGGTGTGGCAAGCCTCTCATTGGGTGTTGTGTTGACCAGCACCTCCTGCCAGTTACATTTAAATTTTGCAGCCACCATAGTGATTTTTGCTCTGAAGTACAATTCTAGTTATAAATTTGAAGATATATTGAAAACCTGTCTATAGCCTTTACAGAATTAAGTTTACTGATAGTGAATGGTAACTTTGCTAGGTTTGTGATGGAGAAGAGGATTTCTACGTATTTGATGAAGAAGACTATGCAGAGGATGTAAATCTAGCTGCAGCCCAACTTGGGCAGTATCAGGCTTTCCCTCCATATCCTCCCAATTACCCAAACTACAGGGGAATGTCTGGTATTTTGGGTACTCCAGCACCATACCCAGCACCACATAGTGGCACACAGACTCCTCTACTTCCTCCACCACCTCCTCCCATGGGTGGCTTTTTCAGGGGAGTCGATCCATCTGCTGCGCTTATGTATCCTCCTACGCTCAGCTACTATGGCCAAGGAGCGCTGCCTTTCTCTGAAGGACAGCAGCTTCCAGATTTCAGATCAGCAGCTGCCGCACCTCAAATTCCTCCTCCTCAGGTATGTTGGAAAAATCTTTGATTCTGTTACATTCTTAAGCAGTAAGTATTGTAAGCATGACTCCACTTTTCTACCAGGATTGTTTTATTTTCAGAAAGAGCAAATACTGTTTGTTAGATTTGTTTTAAAATTAAACTGGCCATAGGCATGGAGGTACAAAAATGTTTAACTAGAGTAGCTAAGTGGTTTCATTCACAGTTGTCATGCTCAAGGTCCATGGCTCAATTTCCGGCTTTTGGGAGATTATTTTAAGTCGGCTATAATCAAGGCCCAGTGTGGTTCAGAGTCCATCGTAAAAGCTGTAGGTCCTCTCATCCCATTGCCATTCTTATTATCTTACTATCATTAGAGGTAACAGACACTACTTGCTGAGTGTCTCTAAGTTAATAAAAGGGTCCAGCTGTTGCATTGTTAAATGAAGCTCCCCAAATATCATTGACCATATAGGGAGCATTGAAACAAAATGTAACACATTTATTCTAGTGCTAAGAATATAACAATGATTAAGGTTGTCTGCAGAAATTTTGGCCTGTGCGTTCATTCAATAGACATCCACTTTACATATTAAACATATTTCTGTATTACAATGTCAATTTATTTTCATATCTTTAGTGCCCATTTCCACAGTTTCTCACTTTTTTTACTGTCCCACACTCCTGCATAGTAAATAGTAAAGCAAATATTCTTTTCATTATTGTTATTTAAACTTTATTTACAGTGTAGTTTAATCAGATTGGATTGATGCCTGCATGTTTAAGATAGCATCAAGTTAAATGGACAATGGGTTGACAGATTCTGCATATAGGAGAATGATTAACTTATGTGGATTAGATACATATAGGTACAAAATCTTTCATTTACATCCAGCAATTATATCTTCAGCCCTGACATTTTTTGCATTGCCGGTCTATACAGCTGCTGTGAATATGCATTAACCTTTTCACTGCTACATTGTTTTCAATTTACTAACCCCTCCATGCTAAGTTATTTCACTAATAATTAAATTCTCTTAAATATATATCACAATGCTCAAAATTAAAAAATATGTTCTAAAACACTCTCCAAAATTCTTGTAGGTAATTGTAGGCGACTCAAGAGTAAAGATTTTTAAATTTAAAATATGGAAAATGGTGCATGTATTGTACATGACCAAGGGTTGTCCAATGGCCACTAATGCTCATTGTTAATGTTTTAAAATATTAGCAATTTCACCTCTTTTGTTTGAAGATGATATATTGAATAATGCCAGTGTCCCACAGTCCAACTTTTTGGTCCAAAGCATTGTATACAACAAAAGTGCATCATGAGACATCGAGAGTTGGATACAATTTTGTTGCATACAATTTCTATCCCATTTTTTGTATCCAACCTGTTTATAGACAATGCGATTAGATTTGTATCTAATTTTTTCATCGAACAACTTGAAAATAGCCAATCAGCGTTTGTAATGTAACAATATTGTTACTGCGTAGGCAACATGTAGTCAGCTGTTGTGTATGTACAGCACGTGGCACTTTTAATGTGATGGGTATTTTCATAAAACGTTTAATTTTTTCTGAAAGATTCATTAACGATTTTTCATGATCATTAACATATATTACAGGGGTGGTTATTACATATCTATATTTCATAAATATTAAGTCCTATCAACAGTATGTTTACGTTATGCAATGAGTTCAAATCTCCTGTCCATCCATACTAAGATTAAAACCATTACAATTGTTCCTTATCTCTTTCCTGCTTCTCATATTTGTGTCCTGGTATGTAATTTTGCCTTCAACATGATGTAAAAGGTTAAGAAATTAATCTTTACCAATTTGTAGAAAATTGCGGTAGTTTTCTGGGTCCTCTAACCTCAATTTGTTTTGTAGTAGACCCAATATAACTCGGCCCGTGCCCTATTCTTTTCTTTGTAACTATGACCGTGTCTACTAACATCTTCTATTTCTTATACAACTTTTCTTCCTACTGAGACTGGTAGAAATATATCCCAACCCTATACTTAATATAACAATTGTTAAATTAATATTTGCATCTGCCATGTTCATTTCTCTTGCTTGCTACGGAACTGTCATGTGTATTGGACCAAAATGAAAGTATGACCGACACTGTTTCTTTTGTGTACACTTCCATGGGATACCAAAAGTTTGGTAAAAAATGTTGGACTGTGGGACACCGGCTTAAAATTGATTATTTTTCTTCCTATTGACAAGATAGGGGTGGCCAAAAGGCTTCGTTTCTTACAATAACACACATAACCTTATACACATTATTAGCACAGGGTGATTTAAAATCGCTAACGAACATGCTATTAGCAGTGAAAAGGTTGACAATTCCAGTAAGCATTGTCCTTTGTTATATGTTGGTACAAAATTAGCAGTGTAGATCATTTACATGTGAAAGAAATTTCTTTGTGAAATAGCACTGTGTGCATTGTATAGAAGAGAGTGACAATATGGAGCAGGAAGCAGAAGGTATGCATGGAGAGAAGACCAGTGATTGGTGCAAGCAGACAATTCTCACCTTCATTGTACCAACATTTTGTAGTAATGCAAAATGGTGGCTAAATTCTGTTTTACTTTCTCCTCTGGCAAGTGGAGGAAGTATTGTATTCCACCCAAAAGTTAAATGTCAAGGTTTCACCGGAAATATATGTTTTGAGACCCCCTGAATCCAAAAAAAGCACTTTTAGAAAAAGGTCTGTGTGTGGGGGGGAGGTGCAGCATAACTCAAAATCGAAAAATCGGTTAAAAACCAAAGTTGGTATTTAGGTTTAATGCCTTTCAAGGATGCAACGTGAAGATTTTGAATAAAATAGCCCCACCCTAAACTACCCTTTGCATGAAACATTTTTCGAAAATGTTGATTTTCTTGAAAATGGCTCTAACGATTTTTATTAAAATGCCATGTTTTTGAGATATTTTTATAACAAATGAAACGTATATCTTGAATTTTCTGGCTATAGCCTATGTAGTCCTGTTTACTCAGGATGACTTTTGAATAACTCGTAAACCTTAAGAGATAGACAAAATCTTACTATACAAAAAAATTTAGATCTAAAACACACAATTTATGTCCAAATAATTTGTTTATAGAGTGAACCGTTTCAGAGTTATTCCTTGATATTTGTGTCAGTCTTGGAAATCTTAAAACTTTCGTGAAATGGAACATTGTTGTTCATTTTTTTATATGTTAAGCGTGCAAAGAGAACATGATTCCAAAACTTCTTATTGCTCAAAGCCTACTGTATTCTAATATTCCCCTTGCACCCACAAGGAAATAAACAATAAGATAATTTGTACAAATGTTTATCTCTAACACGAAGAAGATATAGCAATAAGAGTTTGTAACAATGGTTAGTATAAGAATAGAGAAAGTGATGTGAGTGCAACACATCAGATTTTTGCATAATGCAGCTGAAATTTGGCAAACTGTTATGAAAAATGTTGCTTCAAATTGACCAGTGATACTGCAATTTATATTTATTAGTTAAAAGACAGCAAGATACCTTCAATTACTAGAATTGTAGGTTGGCAATATTGATATCTACTCCCCTCTCTCCACAACATTTCAGGGCTGGAGATAGAGTGGCAAAACTGTAGGATGCATGAAATAGATTTCCTGCATTATTTTGGGAAAATTCAGAAAAGAAAAAGAAGCTAATCCTTTACACAAATGTGGTAAAGAGCTTGTAATAATACCAATGGAAATGGTATAGTTATGAATGCCTAACAGGAGTAAGGTATGTGCATGTTGATTTTAAGAAAGGTAAATACTTGTGCAAATTGCTTATCTCATTCAGCATGAGTGCTCTTGGCTTCCGGTGAAGGGTGCATCATATTGCCTGAAATTGCTGACGTTTTGCTCATCCTATTGACCTTCTTCTGGGCTCTTGTCTGATGTTATCTGTTTCTCTTGCTAATATACCAAATGAGGTTCTCTGGTGGTCCTGTGCTCTTGTTTCTGATTGGTTGCCTGTCTGCCAATGGCAGCCTGTCCCGGTGTCACTTTTTTTGGTGGTCTATGGGGAGAAAACTGCTGTTCTCTTCTCTGGTTGGTGCCTTTGGGGATTTTTCCTGAAAGTAGGATTCTTCTCTGGTTCATCAGTTTTTGAAGATAGCTGTGGTAGGCTGTCGGTTCCAAGGTGATCTGTTGGCTCCACCTCTTACCTTCCATTGGCTGCTGCTTTCAGTTGTCCCTATTGATACTGTTCTTTTTGTTTTTTTTGGAAGATCTTCATACTTTCTCGAGTCAGCCTGTGAGAGAAATTGTTGCAGGTGGCATTCACCGGAAGCCAAGAGCACACATCAGGTCACAGGCTGTGGAAGCCTATGCATCATCTCATTCAACAGTTGTAGCAACAAAGAACTTATAGATCTGTGAGATCCACCCTCTCTGGATAGTCTCCAAAGGGATGAGACAAGTTGTATGAAATTGCATATTCTTACTCTTTTGTGTTATTCCCTGGTGTCCTTTCAGTATTGTATTTCTTCAGTCTGTAACTTCCCACATGATGTGGAATTTTTTGTCAACTATGAATTAGTTATTTCATACCTTCTGCTTAGATATTGTTTGCAACTGTTCATTTTATGATTCCAGAGTTGTGGATTGTCTCTTGCAGCATAACCAGAATTGTTTGCATAGCCATTTATACCTAGTCTAGCCATAAGTTCTATTACAAAGCTTTTTTATATCGCAATGTATTTTACTATTCTTCTAGCTTGACATGATGCATCACATCTACGCTAACTGCACATTTTTGAAAATCGTACCATTTTGTCCCAATACAGGACCTAAGGTTATTGCTGTTTCCATGGGAACATCTACCACTGCCAACTCCAGGAATCACCTGAGAGAGACTATTTCTTACATGCAGTATTCTCAAGTACTGACCACAGCTTGTAATCTAAAGGGGTGAGATCAGGAGAGCCAATCTTGGATAGCAATAAAATCTGGAACATTCTTCTTGTCAAGATTGCCCTATGGACTGATACAGAATATTGCTGGAAGGAGCAGTACTCATTCTTTAAGTAGTGTTCAAGTTTTGCATTACGTTGAGAAAGGTTAATTCATATGCTCTGACCATTGTGTTTAACTGCTTTTGCAGAGATAGAGCTTTGCAACACCATCGTGGCTTACTCCCCACCAAACCATCACTGAGGCAGGTCGGTGGCCCATCTGGATTTTTGGAATCCTCTTGAGCTGTTTCAGAATTCCTGGAACAAATTCTGTCATTCTGGCAGTTGCAGTTCTTTCCAATTGTTAACGTTTCGATCTGACAAAAGGATTTTTTTTTGCTGCTTGTAATGCCCAAATACGAGTTTGCATTTTACCTCTCTTCATCTTTAAATTATGTTGTGAAATGTTCAATAACCTAGATAAAGCCTTCAGTCCAAGATCTTGTCTGAGCAATCTGCACTTTGATCTCCTAGAGATGTTCATCTAATGAGCCATCAATATTCCACAATGGCTTCCTCCTAATACAAGCTGCTACTGCTTTTATCACCATCCTGGTGCTTACAGGACACATGCCCCAATCTTGATTGCTTAGCAACTGTACCAGTTTCTATAAATTGCTTAATGAAATGGTGTACAAACAGCATGCTGGCTATCAGAGGTGGTGATTTTCTGACCCTTGGAGGGTAGCACAGCAAGTTTTTATAATCTCCCCATTCCAAGACTAAATCTTGAACTAGTTTGTTCACTTAACAGCAGTTGAAGTTGAAGGTATAGTTTAGCAGTAAGCACATAACATGGTCACATGAACATATGGTATAGTACCTGCAGAATAATTGCTTGATTAGATATTTGTCCAGGAATGGTTCTGATCCTTTTGAAATTGTAAGCTTCTGTCAAAAAATGTGAAGGCAATTGAACGTCATTTGTTGTCTACATCTTTACAATTGATCTACTGCTTATGGTGGTTTTGATGTTTATCAGTATTGCACTAGGATTTGTTTTCTGCTTGTGTATGTCTTAAGGCCGCTCTCAGATAAAGCTTGGTAGAGCCTACCATTCTTTCTCAGAAACCTCTGCACCAAGCTGCCTGAGGGACAACAAACTTCCATTGGATTCCATGATGGGCAAAATAATGCTACACTTTGCAATCTTGTAGGATCTTCTGGACTATGACTGGATACATTATCTGAGTAAATACTTCCTGGAATGCAGGATTGTGGACTTTGTCTTCCAAGCACATAGGATCCAGAAGTTACATCTGTGTTTGACCAGAGCTATACAAACTATAAGATGATACACTCTAATGTAAGTGTGCATGATGATTAACTGCACGAAATTGAGTTCTCTCTAACCATAATGGTACAATTCTGTTGTTCAGTTCAATATTGCTAATAGATAAATGAAGACAATGTGTGAAAATGTACTGAGACACGATATTGAAGACTTTGTAGGTATAGAGTTCCTTGTACCAAACACAAGCAGTTCAGTGTTTTAAGAATTTCTTTTGAACTTTGCAAACTTCGTACTTTTTGCAGCATCGAATTTATTGGCAATGAGAGCATGAGGGAATTTGTTTCACCTTAGAAGTTGGCATTTATAAATCAAATATCTAAGCCTGGTGGTGAGTAGCTTCCAATATGGGGGAATTGCTCAGGTATTAGCACAGGTTTACGAGGTATGGCAATAAAGAAATAGGACTCACGCTCTTAAATCTTTATTAAAGAAACCTACACAACTGGAATGTTATCCCCTTCAATGAAGTCCCGTCCTGATCTCTGCACTGCTCCGTGCAAATTTTCCATTGTTGGAAACAGTGCTTCAAGTCTTTTTCTGTTATGGAGTTAGGACTTGTTGCTTTTTCCTTCACTGCATCCACAACTTGAACCTGGTTTCTTTGAGTGCAGACTTCACTTTTGGGAAGAGAAAAGTTGCATGGTGCTAGGTCAGGTGAATACGGTGGATGTTCCATCACTGGAATGTTATTTTTTTCCAAAAACCTCTTAATATACATTGTGTTATGGGTTGTGGCATGTCATCCTGATGAAAAATCCATGAGCATTCTTCTCAGATCAGGAGTCTGTTGCACATGTTCATGGAGAGTCTTCAGAACAGCTTTATAATAAACTTGATTGACAATCTGGCCTTCAGAGACCCATTCAATGTAGATAACCACTTTGATATTTAAAAAAAAATCGTCATTGTCTTGAATTTTGATTTGCTCCTGCACCCTTTCTTCTGCCTAGGGGATTGAAGGTTCTTCCAATGCATGGATTGTTGCTTAGTCTCTGGATCGTATTGGAATATCTGCATTTCGTCACATGTAATTAGTTTGCAGAGATAATCAGGGTCATTTTCAATGTTTTTCAGGAGTGTCAGTACAGCAGTCCACTCGTTGCTTTTGCTTGGTTTTGAGGATTCTTAGCACCACTTTAGCACAAACCTTTGTAATACCCAGATCATGCAAAATCTGCCTAATGATTTCCTCATTGATGCAGAAAAATTCTGAAATTGCTGGAATGCTCAGGTGGCAGTCTTCTCGAACAGCTCTAATGATGTTCTTCACATTCTTTTCAGTTTTCGAAGTGGAAGGATGGGCCCAACTTTGGATCGTCCTCAATGTGTTCCTTACCATCCCTGAACCTCTTAACCAACTTGAAAACTTACATACAAGATTGACACTGATCACTAGGGCTTGGATTTTTAGGTAAATACATGTTTTGTTTGTGTCCTAATGCAAACTTGAAACTGAATTTAATATTCTGGATATTAATACTAGAACAAGTCTTTTAAGTTTCATTGCACATAAAAACACCTATTTTCTGATTATTTTTTTTTTATGTAAATAAATACTTTTGAATATTCACATAAATTACACAAACTTCAGAAACGAAACCTGTTTCAAATGAGCCCGCAAGATAAGAACTGGGAATTCTTCCGCCACCATCTTAATTTAGCATCTATTAAGCTTTACAGCCCATTAGTCTGTACACTGATACTTGTAGTAATTTGTAAATCCACAAAGCTATACAATCTTCTAGTTGTGTTATGATGTTGGCAATGACATATATTGACAATTTTGAGTTCACTGTGGGTTAAACATACCCAGAATGAAAAGCAGTGCAAGTTACCGTGTGCAAAGCTATAATGGCAGACCAACGTTCATAAGTAACAACATTTAAATGCTAACAAACATTTGAAATTCAATATCAATTCTTCATGACAATCATGAATCTTTCGGGATGAAAATTTAAAGGAACATGTGGTCATATACTGTAAGTAGGTACTTGGTAATCCCTTCCACAAATGGTGTGTGGAGAGTATCACGTACATTTGCATTAGATCAACCGTTCAGATGTTTAAAAATATTTTGTTTTGACATTTTCAGCACAAAAAATATTTTCAAGTTTTTAGCACCTAAAAATTCGAGCCCTACTTGTTTCAACAAATCATGTTTCTGTGGTGGGTTCTCCAAGTTTTGTGAGGAGGAATTTGATGTTAACATATTCTACTCTAGAGCATAGCACAATTTCGATGGAGCTCACACGACCCATTTCTAAGAAGCCTCACAGCCCGACTAACCACTACAGTTGCATGAAATAGTATACATGTGTCAGAGAGTCCCAAGGCCAATACCACTCTTCCCTTTGTCATCAACAAAGTTGGAAATTCGTACAACCACCACTCCGGTTTCTTTATTGCCACACCTTGTACATGTAATGATAATGATTTGAGGTCATGCTTGTAACTTCTGGCAGTCTCACGCTTGATGTGTTGAGGTAAGGTGGCCATGATGAAATGTATTTTATTAGCTGTTGCAGTCAGTGCCTCCAGTGGTGCATAGCCTGGTGTGCTTCTTGAAAGATAAGCTGGATTATCTGCCCAAGGCTGAGTGATTTTCTAAATAATTTGCTGCATACAGATATTTTCCCATTATGTGTATCAATTCTAACCTACTCTAGCATTAAAAGTGCTTGTCTCCCAAATAATGCTGCAAGTAGTTCTAATCTAGGTATCTTGACACTTTGTTTGGCAGTGTGCTGTTAAGACAAAGGTACAGGTTCTGTGACATGTAGATATCTTAAAGGCATGGTCCCATAGCCTTGCTACAGTGTATTGTAGAACACATGAATCTCAGATCCTGCTTGTGTGTTGCATATACTGTAAGTCTAAAAATCCAGATTTTTTATAATCTGTACATTAAAACTTCCAGGATTATCATCTTTGTGCAGGATCTGCTAGTAATAGTTAATTGCAAAAGTGTGATAAGTTTTCAATATCATCTCATTAAGTTCTTGCTGTCATTTAATAAGCTGATCTGGTTCCAGTTTTTACTGTGACCATTTAGTTCATACATCACTTCACTAATATGAACTGGTTCAATTTTCACTGCACTTTCTACACAATGTAGCAGCATAATGGAATGTGCAATACTAGCCTTTTTTGATCCACTTCACTTGTTAGGGAGTCAAACACAAGATCTCCCTTTATCCCTTGCAGCAGTAACACTTGCTGTATGTTGCAACTAATGTCACAATCTCACTAGGAAAAGGCACTTTGTTGCACCAGAAATGGCATTCACAGACTGACTTGCCTGCAAGAGTGCTCATTTATATGGTAGCCAGAATCTTTCACAGATTTCCAAATTATTTGACAAATATAAAGAGTTAAAGTCCTGATAGGCCTCTAATGTTTATGCTGAGCGAGAGCCAGTCAAGGATGATCACACTCTCATTGATCAGGGGAGTGCAAGCTTCACCTACAAGTAATTAGTATATCAGACATTGACGTTCACTCACTTCACTCAGTTCCTGAAGAAGGCCATGGAGTTTGTAATGGCCGAAAACTCAAATTTTATTGAATTGGCTGATCTTCTGTAAAGCCATAATTACTAAGTGAATGTTTACAGCTGAACGAATAAATACTGGAATCTGAAGTAAGAACAAATTAGAAACTAAAAGCTTTACTTATCTTAGTAATATTGCAAGCTTTTTTGCTGCGGACACATTTCGAGTTGACTCCAACTCATTCTTGAAGCTATACAAATTAGTTACCCAAACTGGAGTTGCTGTTCAGAGTGAAGCATTGAAGCATATTGTGATGCTGGTCTCGGCGCACAGGAAGAGATAGATGGGGCTGGGCTACTTCACAACACATGCTGGGCCAATGAGTGGGCAGAGGTGTTCAGGGGTCAGGCTGTCTCGCATGACTTGTGCACATGACTGACAACAATCGAAACAGCAGAAACTAAAGGGATTTTAAGAATATTCACAAGACTTCTAGTTGCATAATTACCTGTGTATTTGTGACAAATTTGAGAAATGTGACATCATACCCACTACTGTCTGTTCATCAGCTCGTGGTCTTAGGGGACTGAAGGGAAGAGGAAGGACGTTTCATGATAGTGTAACCCGAGTTTTGTAAACTAAGTAGATAACGTTGCTGCTTGTTAGATTGCCAAATTACCTCCAATGTTATTCCCACTATGTTTGCTGCTAATATGCTAACATCTTTTTATTTCAGTTAAAAATTGAGTCACTAGCGTTTATCTCGGGAGCAAAGAAAAGAGGCGTGTAAAAGTTGATAAATCTCCGCATTGGAGTGTTGTAAATCTGCTGTGATATTGTGGTTGCAGAGCAGAGGGGTTCAGAGTGACAGTTCCATGTGTAAAACAGATTTTTACCGGATGATTGAAACAAACCTAAAGAGGTTTCTAAAGCAGACATATTTTGGGTTTTATTGGGCGACAATGTTGTTTGCTTGTCCCCATACACACGTGTTCTCAATCCCATAGAACTAATTTGGGTCAAGTAACAGGTGACCTATTCTTACAGGAATTGCATGATATAACACTCAAAGGTATATCTCTTGAAAGCGAAACAGGCTAGCAAGGTTTTTGAAAACCTAGAAAATGATATATGCAAGAAAGACGGAGCAGTTGAAAACATTATTTTATAAGCTAAATATGCTGCATGAACTAAAGATAGCATTTAAGTTCCGCTATTTTTAGTGACTTATTTGCTTTAATATAGCGTGAATACACATTCCAAAGTTTGCAACATTACCGCAAGGTGATTAGAAGTACGACTCCCACTGCAGATATCTCTTGTTTACAGGTGTATTCACTTGCTCCATTCCTCTCATGGACCACGAGGTGGTGAACAAACAGTATATAAGGAGGGTGGAAAATAGGATTGAGAGAGTTATAGTTAGATGTAAGTTGTTCAGTGAGTCAAGGCAGTTGTGTGTCATAAGAAGATTCAACAAGTGTCATGAGTGATCATGTCATCGTAATTAGTGCACAAGAGGCAGAGGAAGTAAAGACACTAAAAATACTGTGCAGGGTTATGAGAAGTAAAGGTTGTGAGTTGTGATGGCACACAAGACTGCTGACTGTGTTAACAATGAGGGAAAAAAACTATTTTATAACATTTCAGAAGTCAATGAAGTGATAGAAAAGAAACCTGACTCATTTTGTCACAATACAGTGTTTATAGAAGGAAAAGGGATTAGCAAGCATCTCCGATGCCTCCAATTGGTACAAGGGTGTCAAAGGAATAACTAGCAGATAGTCTAGGAAAAAAGTGCTGTAGAGCTGTGCTGGGAAATGAGGAACCTCAAGTTTTAGTCATTGAAACTTCCAATGAAACTGTGTGAGGCAGAAGAGTCCTGTGATTAGAATGACAGAAGGAATGTGTACCTGACCTTGGAGTTCAAACAGTAGGAATAGTTTCTTAATCAGGAATAAGCTGAAAACATTCCTCAGGTTTCCCTTTAGAGGAAGGTAAAGAATCAATTTAATGCTATGTAGAAACTGAAAAGATCTCTTACTTTACTTCTTTATTGGCTTCTGTTATGGGCCACGTCCTGTTGGCTTTTCTAATCATGCTGATGCTTTGCCATAAACTATTGTAACAAATGAGAAAACACCAGTTACTCCTAATTACACTTTGCCTTCTGGTCAGTTTGCGTTACAGTTAGATCACTTTCGTACAAACTCAGCAACATAACCATTAAATCGAATCACATAAAGAACTGTGAAATTATGATTTGCACTGAACTGCACTCAGCATGATTCACAGGTGCTGTCCACTGAAAGCATCATAAACATTCAGCTTCACCAATATGTGTCCTGTGTAATGATCCAGCAGAAATGAACGAAGACCACTTGAAGACCCGTGAAGCATTAAGATCAGAAGAAACTACAGTTCAAAAGTATTGGAAAGCACGAATGCTAATGGCTTCATTGCCAGATGCAAGGCACTAGAAAACAACATTTAACTGAACTCCCACAGACCACAACACTACTTCCTTATAAGAACAACTGTCCGTCTTTGGGTATGAGTGAGTCCCTTATATAGTGTCTCATACAATGAGAGAGCTCTGGAAGTGAAATGCTCAGGAGTGGATAAGGAGGAACAGTCTAGACAGAAAAAGGCACAATAGCTATTGTTTCTGTATGGCCCATTGTCCTGCCGGAGAATGGGTTATTAAGGCAGGTAAGCACCTCCGTCTGCAGAGCCTAGGCTGCTGACTGCCAATCCACACCACCAACACCCAGGCTCAGGGGCCGCCATGACACTATGTTCAGCTTCTTCATTGGGCAACTGCAAACATCATCCAACTAGTCACCACTGACTCTGGCTAGCCTTGCTGTCCTCTCCCATTTGCAATTCTATTGGTTTCTTCTCTACGTAATCATATCTTGCTTTATCGCTTAGGAATTAATTTTTGTTTAGTATATTATGATAATCCCTTACCGTTTCTTGACTGCATATAATTTAAATTAATATCATGCAAATTTTTTGTTACAATTAATTTTATTATATATTTTAGAACGTACTCATTCTTGAAATTATTCAGCAGTGCAATACATTTTGCATTGAATGAAGTTAGGTTGAGCCATCTTTTCATCATGTGGAATATTTATTTCCATGGTAAAGCACTCTTTTGTCATCATAAATATAATGGTAACAATTTAAGTACTTGAGCATTGATCTTCATTTCTTTTATGTACATTTCTTTCATTTGTATTTTAACTAAAATATTGGCATTCGTTTCTAAAAGTAGTTCTGAATTTCATTTTTAAATTTCAGTTTGTAATACTTACATATAAGCCATTAAGACTGTTACTTTTAGATAATTTCTCAAATCTCAATTTTGTATAACCAAGTTTCATTTTCCATATTAGGACTACACAGAGCACTTAGCACAATAGACTGATGACCATTTTCATGGAACACAGAGTCTGTATGCATGTGGTACCCTATTTCCAGCTTGTTAATCTGCTTTGCAACCAAATGTTTTGTCTTCCCATATGTGCCAGGTTATTCTGAAGCAAGTTCTCATTTTGTAACAACTGTATCTTCTTGACCTAATAGCAGCTTGGTTTCATATTGGTATCTACTGCTCAGACGGTTTGGGGGTTCTTTTCACTTTCTCTACTGGTAAGAGAATTAACGATATAAGCGACAAACATTAAAATTATTTCCCATTATCTTTCCAAATTATGTGATGATCGATAAATGTTATTGTAGTGAATTTTAGCAATGAGTGCAGATTGGAGCAAAATTGCATTATTTTGCGAAAAATGTGAAATTCCAGTGATTTTTAATATAAAAATTAGTTCTCACTTTCTTTTAAGTTCATTCCTGTGGGTTGTTAAACCACAGAAAGAACAAAGCAAAGTGGAAAAATTGATAGATCAAAATCCTGCATGTTAGAACAGAAAGCAAAACTCTCAATCACAAAAATACTGAAGTAATGGCTGATGATTAAGGACGGTTTAATGTTCTTGAAAGTTGACCATTCTGTCATTAGAGAAGTGATGGTCTGGAGAGTCAAGGATAGACTAGCATTCTTGGCAATTGGCCCTTCTTCACCTGACCATACCGAGTATGAAGATATGGCCCAGGGTTGGGAAGTAGAAAAGGTAGGGAATTCTTGGAGAAATAAACACGTTGCAAATGATACACTTTACTTTTATTGTTGAATGAATTGTTTCATCCAAGTAATGTTGTGCAAATAAGTACTTAAAATGTTTTAATCGTTAATGCAATAACTTCCTCGTTTAAAACTGCTTAAGAATGCAATATATTTAACTTTGAAAGATTTAATTTTACAGCATATCAATGAGAATTCTAACCAGCAAATAGATATGATGGTAAGCGGAGGGTCTGGTTCAAATCCCAGCTGTGGAATTGAATTTTTTAGTTGTAGTTCTACCTCTCAAACGTACCCTGATATATTTATACATAATATGCAAGCCATGTAGTGCAAAAAACAAGAACACTCATTTCACAAAATTTAAAAAAGAAAAAGAAAAAAAAAAGAATGCGGAAAACATAGTGTTACTTACTATGAATTTAAAAAAAAAAAATTGTTAAATTACAGCAATAATACAAGCCATATAGAGCAAACAAACATGAAAATTACAACTCATTTTGCAAAATTTGAAAGATTAATATGAAAAAAAGAGTGCCTCTAGTTATGGGGTTATCTAAAAGAAACTATATTTCTTACCAGACCCACTACATGTGAAGGACTGAAGCAGTCAGTATTAGATGTCATTGAGAACATCCCTAGGAAAGTGACAGTTTTATACCATTTAAAACTGGGAACTTACTTAGGAATAACCTTATATGATAAGGTGTGCTGTGATTTCCTTAGTGTGTGATATTTTGCTTGGGTGTGCCTAACATATTATGCATGTTTGCACAAACTGTACCCAACAGCTGCAGAATGCACTACATAAGCAATTTGAATTTTAGGCAGCTGTACCTCCTGCTCCATTACCATCAACTGTACCACCAATTTTTGCACGACTTGGTGGTGCAGGGGATTCACCAAGTGCTCCACCTCCACCACCCCAAGGAACAGCTCCAGTAAATGTTGTGATAACTTCATCAGATACCCTGCCAACTACAGCTCCAGCCAACCAGCCGACTTTGAGCGTCACAATACCTCCGCAGCATCGCTTGGGAACACCCCTTGTACCAGCTTCTTTCACTGCTACTACAGTAAGTTATTGCCATTAATTTAGATAAATGAGGTATTTTCTTATAAGCAATTATGGTGTGTAAAGTTTCTGTGGTACTTAGGAAGTATTAATCTTTAACAGACTGAAGAAAAGCTAAGAATATTAAGTCAAAATAAAATCATATACAGTGAAAAGCTGATAACTCTGCCTAATGTAGACTGAGAGGCTGTCGAGTTACCGAAATGTAACTCTGTTATTCACAACTCATTACATAATACTGAAGATCACAAAAATGCGTGTTCTAGCTCCATATAGGAAGCAGAAAAGTATCACATTGTAAAATTAATTACACATTAATATATTCCCCATGTCTGGTCTCCAATTTAATTTGCATTGTCATGTTAACTTGTCTTTTCCTCTTGTTCGACATTTTCATTGGCACAATCACAACTCAATATGACACTAACAGTAACCCTGAAATCTTGGAGGCTGTACTGTGACCAGAAATATGTAACTGAAAGTTTAGCTTGCCACATATAGGGGTATTTTTAGACATGGTGAATGAACTTGCTAGGATCTGTGTGACATCATGCAAATTGATAATAGGGGTAACATCTCTGATTCCTTCCTAGAAATAAACAAGACACTGCTGACAATGCGGAATGGTACTGCACTTAATCATGCATGGTGTACAATATTTACGCACTACACAGATGTTTGTCTTATAATTACAAAAGTGAACTTGATCATAAACCACTGTGCAGTTTGTCATGTCTAAAGATCACCTTTGTACTGGGTAAAGCAATAAACCTTCAAACCTTGTGCTATTTATTCACATCATTAGCAGCAAGCTTTTGGTTTTGTGACAGTGGTCTGCCAGCTGCTTAGTTCTGACTAGATATCAAAGGTCAATAAAATTATATATGGTAGTAGAAGCAAAAGTGCTAAATGGAATTGCAGTATGGGGACTAGATGGTACTGGGGAAGTTATGGATACAGTGCACAGCATATTCTTCAGGGAAGTGTTACACCTGCCAAATGCAAAAGTAAAGGACTTAGCTCAAATTGAAACAGGATTAGTGGGAAGGAAAGGTGTGATTATGGAGAGAGGTCTTAAATATGGCTATAGAATATTAAATTTAGATGAAACCAACTTGTTAAACCAATGCTTAGAATTTAGGAAAAGAATTTGAGGAAAAATGGTGAAGTTATTGTATACTAACTTGGAAAATAGTAAATTGGGGGAATTTGGAGAAGGGAAAACAACGTAAATGGTTACTAGAAAGGGGCTAGGAGGAAATTTGAATTTATTGACCACTAAGCTGTTTTACAACCAAGCAATAGGTCTCGTCAAGCATACAGATAGTTTGTCATCACAATTTCAATGTTCAAACTTTATAAATTATTTGTAATATTGCTACTTCTGTTGTAAATTTACACTATAAGCTTAACAATTAGGACCTTAACATATCTGTTTACACTCACACATACACACATATTTACAATATATTGATTTCTTTGACATCAAAATACTCAACTGAATACAAAGTTTTGAAGATATAGAAATACAAAAATTGTTCATCATGTGGGAAAAAAGATAATAGAATCATATGTACACATAAACACGTGTAGATAAATTAAATAAGAAACAGAGTATTGCTTGGGTATGAATGGCTGTGAGGAGACTAAAGGGTATGAGAAAAAGCCTCCAGTAGAATCTTATGTCCAGTATGTAGACAGCTTGTGAACATCCTCTTCTAGGTAATTATTATTTATTTATGCCAACAAACTTACTGTTGGTGTTTTTAAACACACAAGCCGTGTGTGGGCAAAGTTTAAGAGGTAGAACTGGAACTTAAAAATTCAATGCCACAACTGGGATATGAACCACAGACCTTCCGCTTGCCGTGCAGACGCTCTAACCACTGAGCTATTGTGACAAACTTCCAGAATGGCATTAAATTCTCAAGCATTGAATTTTTAAGTTCCAGTTCTACCTCTTATCCTCTTCTAGGGTTTATTTTTCCAGTTTTCTTTCTACACATCAGTATTTCACATATGGGTTACATGTGCTGGGACAGTTTTTTGATGACCATGCCTAGATCCAGCAAATGTCTAGATCCTAGATCAATAATAAATAAAGATTAATTTTATTGCTGCATTTTGAATTTCATTGCTCAATCCAGAGCTAAGCGTCAGCTCTGCACATCACATTTTGATGGGCAATCGGAAAGTAGAATTACAATAGCAAATTGCATACATTTTAAGGTTGTCAGAAAGGAAGTCTTCTATTTGCACACAACATTGATTTGTTACAGGAAAAAGACCCCTCAATATCGCATGATGTTATAGGGGCATATTTGAAATAAGTCATATCATTAGAGTTACATTGAGGCTCACCTTCATGCAAACTTGCGCACAAATACTTGAAATGTTTTACTTACTGAAATGTTAGTTTCAGGCATGATGAACTGAGAGCATTCGTGGTCACACAGATACAGTGATATGTCTGTTAATTGAGGGCTGGTTGTATAACCGCCGTTAGGTATTTTAGAGACTGGAACCATTACATTTTTGAGAATTCTAATTATGGAAACCGTTGATCTTGGCAAAAACCAGACAACAGCCATACTAAACTATCTGTGCTTTCTTGGTATCTGACGTCTATTTCTTTCTATATAATACAGCTTACCCAACAAATTTATGGAAACATACATTTCTAAGAAAGATGATTGTAAGAAATATTACAGACAAAAATTAGGAGATATGACAAATCATTCTTTAGGATGACTGCAAGCATGTATCCAAAACTGGAGTAGAAATATAAAAAAAAGATGAATAAGAAAATTTAATAGAAAATGACAATAATATGCAAAATGACAAGAGAATGACAAAAAAAATGTTTTAAAAAAGCCAAAATATGACTGTGACCCATGAGAACTGCATAATTTTAATCACTATTGATAAAATCATGCTTTGCTTATATTTTCCGTGGAAAAAAGCCCCGAACAAAAACTATTACATGTCATAAACATCTGGGCTGAGGTCATTGTTCCTTTCTTACTCCTTTCTCTGTTTTCTCTTCGTATGGAGGACTTGCATCCCTCAGGACTTCCAAGTGGGAACCTGGGGTCAGAAGCCTGTTCAGGAGCAGAAAAACTCTGGATCAGAGAGAGTAGCCAGGATGGGTGATCAGCCTGATACCTGGTATGAGAGTGATAGTGATACAAAATGAGGGCAAAATAGATGGGAGAGGTGGTGTTGGAGCAGATGATGGAGTGAATGGTAGGGGAAACTGGAGAAAACCAATCCAAATGCCACTTTGTTCACCATAAATCTCACGTACAGTTTCCTGGGATCAATCCCAAGCCACCTTGGTTAGACGAGTAGTGTAAGCACTCTTCCATAGTGCTGCCACCGTTTTTATTTCTTGGCCCCTGAAAGAACCTGTTTCTGAAGGTGTAAAGTATTGTGCTTGATGTTACTTTTGCATTTGGTGGTCTACAATTCTTTTTATAAGGATAGGAAAGAGCTACTTTTAAAATTATAAAGGTCTTATTTAGATAGAAAATAAATAATACTCCTAAGGAAACATTTTATGTTTGCAGTCTTTCTCTACTGCCACGACTACTACATCAACCCAGTCTGCATCTGCAGTTCCTCATGCATTCCAGATATCCATGCCGCCACAAGCACAAGTACCTCAAGCCTCTATTTTGGAGAAGGGAGCAGCAACATTGAGTCCTGTGCTGCCAATATCAACTGGAATGTTGCTTTCATCTGTACCATCTCCTGTGTATTCAGCACTGGAGAAAAGCCCTGCAACAAAAGAAGGAACAGGTAAAGACATATGAATAATTTTATTCTAAGTGTATTTAACTAGGCCAGAAGATGAGTTTTGAACCATTATGCAGATTAGCTGTTTCTGAGTTTTATTTTAAGGGTGATTGACCTGGCCAGAAGATTAATTTTGAATAATTGTGCAGATTATGCTAGCCAATGAACTTTCTATTTTTTCTGTAACTGGCATAAAAACAGCTAATCTTTGTTTTCAGGTGTGCTGATAATGAAAATATTAATGAAAATGCAATAAAAGCTCTTGTGTTGAAGTTTCAATAACTATGTTATTGCCTATATAAGCTTGTGCATGTATTTACCTCCTTCGGAGAAAGGTCGCTGAAGGTGACTGCTTTGCCTGGCGTTTGTAGTTTTCTGCTGGTGATTCCCTGATTAGTGTCCAGTAGTAATCAGCTAACATTGATACACTCCACTTTCCTTAGTATCTCAATTCCACATCCAAAATTTGATGGTGGGATGGTGGAAGCGTTCCTTATTCTAGTCGCTTACAGCACCACATTGTCAGGAAAGAAGTGCCAAGTGGGAATCTAAGAAATGTAACTTTAACTACATGTTGCACTGCAGTCTATTGTAGCAGTACAGACAATTTGCCACAAGATTCTTAGTTTTTTGTCCTCTTATTACCTAGAAAGTTTGTTGTTTGAACAAAGGCATCCCAAGCTAACTCATCACCTTTCAGGATAGTGTTGTTGGCTAATGCTGGATTTCTGACAGTGAAGTCATTAATCCTCTTGCTCTCCAATATTTTTCACTGATGGATGGTGTGCTAGAAGTGACTGGGGTACCCATCTAGGGGATATGTGTATGGTGACCACAAGGTACCCAAGCTGAACAGAACATTACTTCCACTTACTGGTGTTTTGCTCCTCACTGTAGCTTTATCTGACCTTATGACCTTACCGTGGTCATTTCTTGTTTTCTTCCAACCCCGAGGCTATTAGGGTACCTGAGGGCTAGAATCTTTATTTTTCCAACCTTTCCACTTCTCTAATTTCTCTATAACCTCTTAACTCCTAACATGCTCATCTACCATGGCATGTAATGCATCCTCTGATTGGTAATCAGAGGATATGGTCGGTGAATCTATTTTGATAACTCCCAGTCAGGTCGGTGAGTCCCGTAAACCGACAGGTGTGGTCCTCTAGACTTTCTGGGGCTTGAGAGAGCGATGTGACTACTAAAACATAAAAATATGGTGCTCTCTAAAAGCATTTACTTTTACTGCTATATAATCTCTCCAATATAAATTATGAAATATGATTTGAGGGGTAAAATATTTCAGGGTAGTGTTGAAATGGTCATCTTTGTGTAGTTTGCCTATATGAGAATCCATGAAAATTCCCTCTTTTATTTTCGTCTCAGTAGGACATGGAAATTTCTGACACAAATAGAGAAATGCTTAACTTCTTTCTCAGTAGTTTGAAAACAATGTCGTAATAATCAATTTAAACCAAAAAGGTAAGTCGATTAATAACACTACTCAGCACTTACTTTACTTATAATTTACTGGAACACGTTTCATAGGCTGACTTTCCTCCATTATCAACCAGACGTCTGGTTAAGCTTAACTGAAATATGCTCCTCTCCTCCCTTCCTCTTCCCCTTGTTGTTTCAAGCCAGGGGTAAAAATAGCAACAAAATAGAACTATTGTTGCCTTAATTACTTTTAAATGATTAATTTTGTGTGTCTATAATTTCAGTATCAGCAATCGGTGAGAATCATGTTGTGGACTTTTTCAATTATTTCCTTGGCAATTGCATCTGACAGGCATCCTGGGTACTCATAAAAAAACTGGTTTTTGACCACATTTCAAGTCGCTGAACCAATATCTAACTTGTTATAGGTGGCAAAAGGTCACCATAAAAAGCACCTAATTTTGCGTGCATTTCCTTGCAAGTTTTCCCACTCAAAAGTAAAAAGTGTGTCACTGAACAATACAGCATTTTTCTGCTTTTAGTGAAAACAGAAAGACTAACTGAAATGCCTGCTAAATCTAATCTATGAATCAGCATCAAATTTATTTTAGCATTTAATAAATGACAACATGCATATTGAACCATCTTTGTAAGAGTCCCCTGTAAGTAGTACTCTTTGTACATATCGTATGTACTTCAAACGCAGGAGCCTCACCGTCGTCTGCCAGGGAGCCGAGAAGAATCTCGACAGGCTCTACAGGAGCAGTGGAAGAGGATGGCGAAGCAGAAGAAACAGACCATGACCCGTGTCCAGATTATAAGCCTGTGATTCCTCTTCCGGCAGAGGTGGAGCTCACCACTGGTGAGGAAGAAGAAACGGTGCTGTTTGAAAGCAGATCTAAACTATTCAGGTAAAGCAAATATTAAATTTCATATAGTAAATGTTTGTAACAAAACTTCACTAATCTTGTACTAGGATTATTAAGTCTTAGTTTAACTATAATATCAATCAATTCTGTTAAAGAATTTGTTTTACTTCCAGTAGTTGGCAACACAGTGACGAGCGATCAATTGCTTAGTGGCAGTAACTAACAATGAGCAAACAGTTAAAAAAAGTAGCTGAAGATGCAATAAATGTATTGTGAAACTAGTTCTGCAAACATTTTATAATTGTAACACAAGATAAGTGAAGTTTTGTCATGAATATTTATTATGGTTGGATATATAATGCCCTATTTTTTTTTCCACTTAACGTATTTATTCTTAAGAATTAGGTTATAACATACATCGACACTTCTTGTCCATACCCTATTTTTTCTATGTAGTTTCCATCACATTCTATGACCTTCAGCCAACATTGTGTGAGAGCATGTATTCCCTTCTGGTAAAAGTCCTTGTCCTATAGGCATAGCCATGTTTTCATTGCATGAATTACACTCTCGTCATCTTCAACGTGTACAGAATTTTTAAGCGGTTCAAAGAGATGGAAGTTGAACAATTCAGCTGAAGTGACCTTTCTTTGAACCGTGTGATCTGCTGTGAGCATTCATACAACCCATCCTAAGCACCTCTTTGAATATCCGAGAGTGTTGATCAGCTCACTCACTATTCCAATGCTGACCATAACTGTATAGCCAATTGTGCTCTGCATGTAGAATGGCATCTCAGGAACAGTGGCTGTGACAGGATGTCCCAAGCGTGGCTGATCATGGAGCTCTGTTTCTGCATTTTGTGATGATTTAACTTTCTTTACTTCACCCAACACTAGGTCTATCAACTACATCATTACCGTATACTGCTCACAAATGTTTATGGATGTTTGCCACGGTTTCTTTTCCCACACATTAAAATGCAGTAACAGCATGTTACTTGTACGATGTGTGTTGACGTCATTTGAGGCTGTACTGTGGCTCGACCATTTGCTGGAATGGTTTGAAACTTCACAGGTGCGTAGAAGAAACGTCAAATGTAAATCACTTACAAGGTTTGTTGATACATATTAATGGCTTTTTAAATAAATATGGGGCATTATATATTGAACGACCTTTGTATATTCCTATTGTTTCACTGTTAGTAGCTTCAGTTCTTTTGTTGTATTACCTTTTATTCTGTTTGTAATTATGGATTCAATTCTCAATATTATTGTAGTTTTATATATTGATAAGGCAATTTTTCTTTGTATCGGTGTTTCTTGATTTTAAATATTTTTATGTATTTCCAATCCACTTATTTTACTGATACTGTTTGCTATTTTAGTTGCCTTTCTTAATCCTCCATACTTGACCTGTCATACTTTTTAGTAATTTTGGATTCGGGTTCAGGTTGTGGTTTTCATTCTAGAAGTAAGATGCCTCTGCAAAATAAGGACACAAACTTTCAAACGTAAGGTACATATTCATGTTAGGAACAAAATTGATATATTTCGCCAGAATTTTTAAAACTCTTTTGCTAATGATTGGCATAATAAACTGGAAATATTTACGTTACTGGCACCTAAAAGTATTTTTTTTGGATAATCTTAAGAAAATTCAAGATTCAAAATATATACTTCTAAAGTAAGAACAAATTAGAAACTACAAACTTCACTTATCGTAGTAATATAGCAAGTTCTTGGTGCAAAGCTGACTAAAGTTTTGAGTTGACCCCAACTCATTTTCAAAGTTATACAAACAAATTTGTTACCAAAGCTACAGATGTTCATTTTAATCACTAATCTCTGAAAACAAAAAACAAATACTGATTATCTTCCTTTCATAGAAGTTTTAAAACAGTGTTGTATAATCAATTTAATTTAAAAGGTGAGTCAATTAATAACACTAAACAACACTTACAATATAATTTTCCGGAACGCGTTTCGAAGGTTAACTTTCCTCCATTATCAACCGGACAATAACTGGGTTTCCATGGTGTTTCATGGTGTGGATGGCGATGCTTCTTCTGATGTTTCTTCTGGTAACGGTTCAGGAACTTGCTGAAAATATCTTTCTGAGGAATGTCAAAATTAAATACTCGGTTTCTATTTTTTAAAATGAAGATTTGTTCCCATGTGGACAGTTCTTGTTTTCCAGTTATGTGTTTGAGAAGTTTCAGTTCTGGCTTTATGTCATGATTTTTTGTCCAAAAGTGAAAGGCAACTGCTGATTTTTCTAATTGTTTGCTCTTGATGTTCCTAACGTGTTCCTTGGATCTAATTTCTAAATTTCTTTTGGTTTTTCCTTTGTATACTTCATTACAATCACTGCATTCAATTTGGTATATGCTGGATTTTTTGTTAGATGGAATAGCATCTTTGATGTTTGAAAGTAACAGGTTTTTTATGGAGTAATGGTTTACTGGTGCTAGCTAAATGTTGTATTCCTTGAACACTTTTTTAAATTTATCAAAAGCCCATGAATGATATGTGAATTTTTTGAATGTCATTTTTGTTTTTGCTGCTGTGAGAGTTGTAGCTTCTTTTAAAACGAGAAGAAAAGAAAAAATTATTAATGTCTGTTTAAATGGCTACAGATTTTTAGGAATTATAAGACCATAGTTATTGGTTTTCACATCATTTGGTATCTAATAAGCTTCAAAATAATGTATGAATGATGGTATAGCATCATTTTAAGAGTACTTCGTGAGATTGAAAAAGGTAAAAGGGTTGGAAATTTTAATTTTGAGAAATATTGAATAGAAATTCCTACAGTGTTGTCTGCCCAGGCTAACCTGATTGTACAAATTGTTAAATTAAACACCTCTAGTAACAATTAGTATGCAAATTGCACATATTTTTGAAAACTAGAAATTCAGGGCTGTTATATGACTGACACAAAAATAAAAAAGTAGAACATTTTTAAAAAAATCACCATTTTCAACCTTGTAAAGAAGCTACAAAATTTCTGCAAAAATGCAAAGAAAAATCACACAAGAAACAAAACACAACCCAACATAGCAGTAGCATCTCAGTAAATACAAGAAGATGCAAGGTTAAGAGTAGAAACAAAAAAGGAATTCAATATTTGGGATAACTGAGACTGTAAGGAGCATCAAAAGAAATACTGAAACCCATAACACTAGGTAAAGTTATTTTTAAGGAGTTAGATACTGGTGCAGTTTTAAAAATGGTGCCTAGTTCGTTGGGTCTTTGAGCTTTGAATGTTTGCTATGTCGGGTCATGGTACAGGGTGAAATGAATAGTGGACTCGGAGTTTCACTTTTGCATATTATTTTATTGACACCTTCTCATTCACAGCTTTTAAATCGTATTACAGTAACAAATCTTATTTCGCTGGATCAACTTCCTTAGCATCGTCAAGATTTCGTGTTTGAAGATTTAGTGATATTTCGCTAAACACATTTTCTGTTCTAAAGTAAGAACAAATTAGAAACTAAAAAGTTCACTTCAATAAGATAAGTGAAGTTTTTAGTTTCTAATTTGTTCTTACTTTAGAATCTTGTTGCTTCACTGTTAATAGCTTCAATTTTTCCTTATTTACATTTTCTGTTGTTAGCTAATGCTGGATTTCTGACAATGAAGTCATTAATCCTCTTGCTGTCCAATATTTTTTACTGATGGATGGGGTGCTAGAAGTGGCCGGGCATATTTGAAGGTGATCTTGGTACATTTCCTCTTGCAGATCACATAGACAACAGAGTGGTGAAGAATATATCCCAATATCCGGCATGTTTTCTATCACTTTATATTTTGTCAATCCTATATTCCTTCACTAAATTGTACACTTCCTGCCAACTTCTTGAAGTTAATCAATGTATTACTTATTTTTCTCTAATTAACAGTCTTTACATACTTAGCCACTTCACTATTTTTGGTTTTGAACGTGCACATATAAAATATCTCTGTTTTCTCGTGATGTTATTGGCAAAGACAGAGTTTGTTATTGTCACATCTTTTGAGTTATGTGCGCATTTATCCATCCGCACATGCATGTCTTTAGTAGCATCATTCTATGACGTCATTTTCCGCATACATTTATAATCCCAAAAATGCTAAGAAAGCTATTATAATCTATCTCTTTAACATTTTTGGCATTAAATATTCAAAGTAACTATTAATTCTTTACATATGGTGCAGTTTTTATTGCAGTGTTGTTTCACGTTTGAGCGATGAGGCTCTTATTTCTCTCAGGGCGTGGTAACGGATGGAATGAAAAATCACACGATGTTTCTTCACCACAATGTATTATTTTATTAACACTTTTTCTCTATTTTACATTTAAATAAATCCTCTTAGCACTGTTTTAAATTATTTAAGTCTTTCCACTTTTTCAAAAAGTGGAACAAAAGCTTGATGAAAGTCTGGTAAACGTTCTACAATGTTCACACACTACCAAAATACGTCCTATCACCTTGGACACATAGACGCTAGTGGAAGGAGTCCGGCGTCATCTCACATGATACTACCTTTCTCGTATACATCCGCGTATGCGTCCATCAGATAGTTCCCGTATTGTTAGGGAAGCGATCTTTAGCTATCCTGATTTCGCTTTTATCATTGAACACATATAATTCTAATATTTATACATATATATTAAAATTAAATATGGAAATATTTATATCTTTAAACAAACTTAGTTGCTCGTAACAGTGAACATTAGTAACACGTTTTCATCATTTAACCATCTCATACCAACATCAAAAAACAAATTACACTCTTGACAAATATTCGCATAAACGATTTTCTTTCGAGGTCTTCTAATATTCTGTCTCACATACAATTGAAATATGTTATTTAACAATTACAATATCGATAAATAGGTAACCTTCTCAACAACTGAAGAATGATATAATACAAAGTTAATTACATATTTGGAATAAGTAAAGTTCATGATGTATTTAATTCTATTTGGGGACAGATTATATATACTGTTTAATACTATCCATAGGCCATGACTGTAACAAAGCATCTCAATAGGATTGGGATTTATTCATCATTTTGCCCCTTATGTGATCTTTAAGAGGAAATGGATCAAGATCATCTTCAGTACTGTCCAGCTATAATCAAAAGGCATCACTGAGTGGAAAATACTGGAGGGCAGGAGGATTAATGATTGGATTATCAGAAATCCAGCATTAGCCAACAACAACATTTTAAGGATTTAGTATTTGTTCTAGAAGGAACCATGCATACCTTTTGGGATTATTTTTGGAGGAAGTGTTTAAGTTTTTTCTGCTTCAGGATGCAGCATCTTTTTGCATAGCATCATTTTATCATGTCATCAATTCAGTAACACGGTGTAGTTTCTGGCTGTTATTCCACATAGCATAAATCAGCCTCAGTATGACATCTTTGGTACCGGTATGGTTCCTAACATTTTTACATTTACTTAACACTGACTAAATGAAAGCAGGGGGATAATGTAGTGTGTTGGTCAAAACCCAATTTTTGTTACAAATACTTATGTTAGGGAATGTTGGGTGCCTTGATAAATAACATCAGTGCATTGTTACTGCTTTAAGATCATTTTTGTCTTCTGAAATTCTTAAAAACATGCAAATCTTTTTTCAAACCTCATTAGAAAGCAGATGATCTATGGCAATGGCACGTAGAATGGACATAAGTGAGGTAGGGGAAGGCGGGGAAACTGGTATTGCCAACATGAAATGCAGGAACTTGTTCAGCAACATCTGGACAGGAGAGGGAAGGGATGTGGCTGAGAGAAAAGCTCCCATGATGCCTTGGGTGAAGCATGTGTAGGTAATTTTGTTCAGCTGCTTCACTTTCTCTACCATGCCCCAATAAAGTGCAGTTTACAGACACTTACAGAACTAAATTACTTATTATGTGTCAATTATTATTCCTAAAGGTGTGTTCTTAATACTAGTATAATATAGCAGTGCAATATAATGTTAAAAGTGCAGGAAAATATATTTGAAGTGTTTTGGTCAATATGCTGCATTAGCCAAACAGGGTTACAGAATTAGCCACAAGCTGAGGACTACAGGGAAAACCATGTGCATGTAACAGCAGAACATTAACACCCATAGATCCCCAAATTTATGTAAACATAACATGTGATTGAGTATATGTAATTTTGTAATTGTACTGTGCTTGTAACCCTTATTTTTCCTTTTTGTTGCTACAGTCATTTGATACAATACCTTGCTTAGAAAGACATACATTCTGATGATTTCTATTTTTATTTCAGATATATTGATAAGGAATGGAAGGAGAGAGGGGTTGGCAACATCAAGCTTTTACATAACCAAAGTACTGGCAAAGTAAGGGTGTTAATGCGTCGTGAACAGGTGCTTAAAATATGTGCTAATCACCTTCTTCGTTCTGATATGGAATTGACATCAATGAATGATCGTGCTTGGATGTGGGTAGCCCATGACTTTGCAGATGAAGAGGTTCGCCTTGAGAAATTATGTGTGAGATTTAAAACTGCAGATGAAGCAGCAAATTTCAGGGATGCATTTGAGAAGGCTAAAACCATTGCTTTGGCCTCAGAATCCCCATCCAAACCAGGAACAAAACCTCCCGTAGAATCTCGTAAAGAAGCACCTAAAACAGTTACAAATATTGCAACCACAAGTATTACCAGTGCTACTGTAACACCAAGTACAACTTCCCCCACTAAAATCACGGTTGGTGGTTTCACATTTGCAACCACTCCTACATTTAAGTTGGATTCAAAATCTACTACTACCACTAGCTCCTCAAAGGATTCCTCCAAAGACAAAGATAAGGGAGCTGGTGATGCACCAAAAACAAGTCCATTTGCTGGATTTAGTTTCACTAGTCCTAGATCTTCAGCTTCTGAGACATCTTCAGGAGTTGCTGGTCAAAATACCCCAAAAAGTAATGTTACAAAAACAGCAATTCCTGTGACAGGTGTTGCCAGTACTCCTGAAACATCAAAGGTAAAGGCCACAATTACTCCAGCTGCAGCTCAGCAAATTCCAGCAACAAAATTAATGTTTGACTCGCCTCACTCAAATCTCTCATTTGCAACTTTAGCATCAGAAGCAAAAGAAGGAGCATTTAAAAAAGACAATTCAAAAGGGTGGGAAGGAGCTGGCAAAGCTGTATTTGGAGGAAGTCAGAAGCGATCAGAAATGAGTGATGAAAATGATAATGAAAATAATGCGGAAGAATTTGTTCCAACTGCAGAGTTCAAGCCAGTTGTTCCATTACCTGAATTGGTAGAAACTAAAACTGGTGAGGAAGGTGAAGAGATCGTGTTTGAAGAAAGAGCCAAGTTGCTGCGCTTTGATAATGAAGGAAAACAGTGGAAAGAACGTGGCATAGGCAAATTAAAAGTAATGCGGGACCCAAAGACAGGCAAGGTTAGGTTACTGATGCGAAGAGAACAGGTACTGAAGGTATGTTGCAATCATTTTGTGACTGCTTCAATGGAATTTAAAGCACTGTCAACATCAGACCGTGCCTGGACATGGTATGCTCAGGATTACTCCGAGGGAGAGGTTAAGGTAGAGCTGTTAGCAGCCAAGTTCAAGACACCAGAGCAAGCACAGGCGTTCAAAAAGGCTTTGGATGAAGTGCAAGCAAAAATGAAATCTGATAGTGAGAAACCTCAGAGTGTGAGTGATATTTGGAAATGCTCGTCCTGTCTCTTCCCTAATGCTGTGGATGCAAATAGTTGTCGCTCCTGCAGAAAAGCAAGGCCACGGCAGCCAAAGCCCAGCCATTCACCAGTGTCATGTGGTGACCAGCAGGCGAAGGTTACAGAGCTTATAAAACCAAAATCAAAAGAGGAAGGTTGGCAATGTCATTTTTGTAATAAACAGAATGATGGAGTTGCCAATCAGTGTGCTGGCTGCAACAAAGAAAGGGCAGCACAGACTTGTGGAGCATCACAAATGAAACCATTATCCGAGGTGTTTAGACATAAACCAGGGTCATGGGAATGCAAAGCCTGCTACATAAGAAATGAAGGAACTACAGAAACATGTGTTGCATGTGCTTCTGCCAAACCAGGAACTAATCCTGCAGCCAAGTCCCCAGTAAACTTCAGCTTCGGTGTAACATCATTTACAACAGATACAAAGCAGGGCAGTAAAGATCTCACTCCACTTTCTGAACTATGCAAACCACCAAGTGGTTCATGGGAATGTCAAAGCTGCTACACACGAAATGAAGCCATTAACAATTCTTGTGTCTGTTGCACTGCCCAAAAGCCAGGTCAAGAGAAGTCTGAAGCACCCAAAGTTACCTTCAGCTTCGGTATTTCTAAAGAAAGTGATCAAAGCAATAAAAATCTTGCAGAATTGTTCAGGCCACCTGCTGATTCTTGGGAATGTAAGGCTTGTTTAGTGCGCAATGACAAGGATGCAAGCCAGTGCATTAGCTGTACGACTCAAAAAGATGGAACATTAAAGCCGGCTGAATCTGGTGGAGGCTTTTCATTTTTTGGTTCATCCTCTGCGACATCAAGTTCAAACTTCTCATTTGGTACCAGCACTGCAGAACCCCATAAATTCAGTTTTGGCATCCCTTCAGCTACAACTGCTCAAAGTGTGACGTCCAGTGTTCCAACAACAAAGGGCGGATTTGTCTTTGGCTTAACTACAGCTACTACTGATGACACATCAACTGTTACCTCGTCCACTACAGCAGCAACAAAACCATTCGTGTTTGAACCAAAACCTGCAGCTGGAGCATTTCTGTTTGGCAATGCTGCTACCGGTAGCACTAATGCAAGTACCAATAGTTCGCTCACTTTCAGCTTTGGAGAAAGTGCAAATCAAGACAAAGATCAAGAATCTACAGCTCCTAAAGAAGCATCAGGTAATATGTATTTTGTTTTACTCGGAATAGAAATTATCAGTTATTAAGTTTGAGTTATGGCATGTCAAGTGGTTAAAATGTTAGCTAAATTTTATTTTAGGTTATCCAATTTTAATAAAATTTGGTATGTCATTATAACTATCAAAAATAATTGGAAATCCAGAATTGTGTAGTTTCAACTAGACCCATTTTTGATGCATACTAATTTCAAACTTTCAAAACATAATTTTGTTTGCACACAAAGCACTCCTTTGGCCTGGTTAAATGTATTTGAATGAAATTAAAACTGCTCAGTTATCCAGAGACTTACATTTGATAAGTAACACAATTACATTTGAGGAACATGTATTGGTTTAAAACTTACAAATGCTCATAAAGAAAGAAAACACAGTGTCAGAAAAAGAAACTTTTCCTTTGATGTTTTATGCTTGTACTTGCAAATTTCCAAATTGACATCTCATGGTTTTAGAAAACTTTTGTATAATGGCATGTTAAATTTGTATTCATATGGCAAACAGTCAGCATATGGCAGCTGACTTGGTCCCATAAATCATTTCACCATTAATCCTCTTTCCATTTTAATTGCAGTAACCATTTTTCCATTAAGATGCACCAGATTACTCAAGATTAACCATTTGCTAAAACTTCCATAACATAATTGCAATAGTATACCAATGCTTGGGAATGCTTGCAGATAGTTGTTTTATCTTAAATTTAATCAGTTACGTTCTTTCCACTAGCCCTGAGTTTTTTATGCTGTGGCTTTCGACCTATTGCAGTTTCTGAAACTGTCAAAGTAACCATCTAGCAAGATAGTCTAAAATAAGAACGAATTAGAAACTAAAAGCTCCACTTATCTTAGAAATATTGCAAGATTTTCCACAGGTAAGATAAGTGAAGCTTTTAGTTTCTAATTTGTTCTTATTTTAGATTCTTTTGCTTCACTGTAAATAGCTTCTATATTTCCTTAATTAAGTTAGTGTTTTTATAACTGATAACTGATCTTATGTCACTGGTCTCATAGATTTTAAGAAGCCTACTGTATTCTAATATTCCCCTTGCACCTACAAGGAAATAAGCAATAAGATAATTATGTACAAATGTTTTATCTTAACATGAACATATAGGAATAAGAGTTTGTAAGAATGGTTAGTACAAGAGTAGAGAAAGTCATGAGAGTACAACACATCAGTTTTTATTTCTGATTTGAATGTATTTAATGTACTTTGTGCACTCTGCTTTAATCTTTGCTGATCCCTAACATTACTAATTCTTTTACTGACTGTACTTTACTAGCTGTGATTCTTTCATTTACATAGAAAGTAGCCTCGCTAACCATACTGATTGCAATAATACCTGAAGTCACTGCAATTTGCAGTTTCTGTTTAGAAACAAAAATTCTTGTATAAGATTCAGAAAAACACCAACATGTGGTTAATGCATGTACACAGAAAAACTTTTTGCCATGTTTTACCAGAATGAATGTTTGCAGAGCATCCCAAAGACGTATCTGCTTACATCCACCAGTAACCACCTAATTCAAACTTCAAAATTATATGATTTAAAGTTTGCTGCAATGGAGTAAAGGAATGCATTTCAGGAACCATGCCTGCCCCCACATGAGCATTTAAATCATGTTGTAGCAACTTTTTAAATGGCTAGGTGACTAGATACTGAAAGTACAAGGTACAGACATAATTTTAAGGCAAAAAAGGAAAAGTCATTTTTCATTATTTTTGCCCAAATTTCACCAATGCCTCCCCTTAAACTACTATATTCCTCTTATAAGAATGTGACTGATGTTTGTGTGATAACTCTATTATTTTCTGAGAAAGATTGCGATAAGAGTTGTAACATATCAAGACTTAGGCCTATGTTTTCTAAAACCATTGTGCTAGCAATGCAGGGATACTAACGTTGTGCATATCCATTCCTTATAGCCATATTCTCATGAAAGGAGTACAGTAATTTAAATTAGGTTCTGTGGTGCTTATAGGTTTATTTACACATTCAGAAGCTATAGCTCAGTTCATGTGTTTCAGCAGAGAAATTTACTTTCGGAAGTCCAGGAAAATTTGAGTTTCACTTCAGTGTTCGACCAAAGTCACCTGTGAAATCTCCTAAGTCCCCTGGTGTTAGTGGTGCTGTAGATGAAGATGGAACTGACAGTGAAGCTGAGGAAGATGAGGGAGAGCACATATATTTTCAGGTATATTATGAGTAGGGACTGGACATTTTTTATTTCTTGAAAGTAGAAAACATGTTTTTTCACCTACTAAAGGCATCAGTTGTTACAGTTGCAATTTTCTATTAACATTAAAATGAAAAATTCACCAACAGTTTAAAGTTTATGAAGCACTAGTGAAAGGGAAGATTTTGATTGATGTGGCGTTGTAGGTTTTTGAAGAGAAATTGGATTATTAAATCAAAATTTGACTTAGCCATAATACTCAAAATATTAGGAAAGTTTCACTGTATTGATTAAATCTATTATACATAACAAGTTAGGATAATGAATGTGTATTAAACTGCATTGTAATTTGTCTGAATGTTTGCCACAGCCAGTGATACCTCTGCCAGACAAGGTACCTGTAAGGACTGGAGAAGAAGAGGAAGATGTAGTTTACTGCCAGTTTGCCAAGTTATTCAGATACACGAACAAGGAGTGGAAGGAACGAGGTGTTGGAGATTTTAAAATTCTCAAACACAAAACCACTGGCAAAATAAGGTAAATATAAATTCTGAAGCCCATCCTTGTATTAAGTTGTTTGACATATTTTTCTTATCCGCGCCAATCAAGAAAGGGATTGACAGTTCGCAGTAAGATAGAGGTGATGTTGCCGTCATTTCCAATACACTTCTGGCATGCTCTTTGAAATTACCCATTACGTTTCTTCGGTGACTTGCTCTTACTGTGCTATGTGCTCCATTCAACTCTCTGTAGTGCATTCGTTGATTGTGATACACTCGTGAGTGCCAGTCCCATGGCCTGGGTTTTATTTTGCAGTCAGTTTTGGGTGACAACCCAGTAGCTACAAGTACAGTGCTGCAGTTTGTTGCCCAAATTGGCTTTGGTAAGCAAGTTTAACTTGCAATATTACTAAGATAAGTGAAGCTTTTAGTTTCTAATTTTGTTCTTTAGATTCTTGTTGCTTCACTGTTAATAGCTTCATTATTTCTGTATTTAAGTTTAACTTCTCTAAGGAGTTTTCAAATTGTTTTAATTTTTAAATTTTTAGGCTGTGATTATGTCCATTATTTTAAAATCGACTGTTTTAACTTTTTAGCACTTTAGCACTACTGGTTTTATATATTAGTTTTTAGGTTTTAGCTGTTTTAGGCATCACATTTACGTTTTAATTGTGAGGCTCTATGGGTGGTGACTTTCCATGCTTTTATCCTTTTGCCTTCAGATCCCAATGACCTAGCTATCAAGGTGCCCTTAAACCCAATTCACTCACTCACATTTCTTAGTTCTCTTTAAGAAATTGAATATCTCTGGGAAAGTTAATCTTAAGTTTGATTGAGGTGCGTGGATTCTTCATCGTTTAATGTTCTCCAGAGATGATAGTCACAAGCTTCTGATAATGTCGAGACTGCACAGGCAGATTCTGTATGGATATACGAGTGCTAAATAAACACTTATTTTAGAATAGAATAATTAGACTACCCTTATTTCACAGTTGCTCTAACTGAAATTTGATACAAGCTGTGTTTCAAGACCAGTTTAACCTCTTGAGCGATGGCCATTTAAATGTCCGCGAGCCGAGAACTGCTAGCATTTAAATTCTTAAATGCGCTTCGTATATACACAGCTGTATTTTGTGTAAATATTAAGTTATTTTAATGAAACAAAAACTGGTATAAAACTCGTTATTTGCAGTATAAATGTACGTCATCAGCAAAGTTGAGTTGTATTTACAAAACGTTGAAATGGCACAATTTTGCTTCACTGTGGTGAAAAGTCAACTTTGCTCTTTCGAATGCATCTAATATTCGTTCTCGGAAAGATTCAGTAAAGAAACACCCATTGTATGTGTGGCTAATGCGTCAGCATCCTGTATAATAAATCGCTACTGTATGCGTGGTCTCTTGAGTCATCAGAATAGATCAACATTACAACTTTTGCTTACGCGAGTTTCGTAACTGAGTAGAGTCCGTGTCTTTCTTTGTTGAAATACATACGTATTCTTTCCTGCTTGTAGCTGAAGGGAGAAGTGGTATAAAAAGGTGTTTTTGCACCAACTGGATATAACCATATACAATTGTTTGGGGATTTAGACAGCTCTCTAAACCCACACAGGACAATGACCGACCTTGACTACCGACTATAAATAGCTCGCAGCCTAATTGAACAATACCACGTTGGGGGTTGAAAATCCAAAACCCCTGCACCCCTCAGACTTCAAGGAAAACATTATCCTAAAAGGATACCACCAACAGCAAAGAAGTCCCGCCCATTTCGAAAGTGTTTCGTGTGCCGCAAGAAGGGAATTCGCGAATGTGGAGATGCACGTACCCTTGTGTGTTTATCCCTGTTTTGAGGTAAGTCACTGCAGAACGAACATATTAAGGTAAGCCAATAAAGTATATAGACCTTACTAAAATGTTTCATAAAGGGAAAATTATAATAAGTTGAGTTGCATAAGGGATAAATAAGGGTTAAATGCTTAAACGCACAGGACGCCCACATCGCTCATCCGCCATTTTAAATGGACGTCATATGACGTCCATATCCCTCAAGAGGTTAACACACACACGCGTGCGACTTCCTGTTGCTGAGTTGAGAACTATATCTCGGATGCAGAAACATGACACCTGGATGCTCCAGTAAATTTTGTTGTGTCTTTAACAAGACAAATTTTTGAATGTTTGTACTTGTTTGATGAATCTGGCACGATGACATCCCAAATTCTTTTCTTACTTGTAGGTTGTTGATGAGACGTGATCAAGTATTAAAGCTCTGCTTAAATCACTATCTCACTCCGGAATTGCAGTTCAATAAAAAAGATGAAAAAACATGGCTTTGGAGTGCGGCAGACTTCTCTGAAGGAGAGATACAAAATGAAACCTTTGCTCTGCGATTCCGAAATAAGGAGATTGCCAGTGAGTTCAAGAAGGCTATAGATGATGTACGGGTAAGTACAAAATGAAATATTTGCTATGAATGACAGTTTTAATAGCCTAATATAAGAGCATAAGTATCATGGCAATGGATTGTCACAAAGAGGTTCAGGGTACATATTGTTCTGTTAAGGATAATCAGAGAGATAGATACTTCCTAAGTTCCAGTGTAAATTTCATAAGTAAGGAAAGGTTAATATGCTACATACAGTAGTTAGAAACACAAACTAGAAGCAGCACTCCTAACTTCAATTTAATGTTTTCTGGCTTTGAAGAAGCTGCTTCACAATAAATAGCTAAAGAGCAGAAATAGGTCTAAATGTGAGGGTTTTTGAGTCACACTAAGTTCAGAATAGGGAGAGGAAAGCATATTGATAAATATATGTTTATTTTAATAAAGAAAGAACCTCAAAATAATGGTATAGGTTACTGAAATAACACCAAGATGTTTGAAATATCGGGAAAGTACACTAAGAGGAGTGGATACATTTTAGTGTTTAGCAGTACATCTTTTCTACTGGGAGAGTAAAAAAGGTTCGAACTGGCTGCACAGTGTTTTGCCTGTCCATATCCTCAGCACTCGTTGCTGTCTGTCACTATCATAGAAAGGCACAGATGAAACTATACAGCATTTTAAAACCTACTTTTAAAGCCTTTACTTACCAACTTTATGAAAGGAGATGCTGAAAATGGCCACCGTCGTTGTCCATACAGTTTTGGCATCTCTAGGAAACTATCCATCACTTGCCGTAGTTTATGTTGAGAAATGCTGACAATTTCTGAGCAGATATACAGAGAGAACCAAAAACATTGAAACCACTGCATGGTGTTTTTCCATTGCGTAGACGGAAACACAATAACAGCAGCTGATGCACACAAGGTCTTGAGGATGATTTGTTTTTCTCTGCACTGACTGTGCAGTATAGAGCTAATAGTGATATCGTGTGGTTACCAGTGTGCTTTATTATTTTGTCCTGTACTTAGTCAAAAGTGTATTATGGCTCAGCATTTGTTTTTTACTGCACAGCATGTATTTATGATTCATATGTGTTAACTCAGTCAGCTCGCCAAGTGAAAGTGCAATTTGCAGAAAGGTTTCCAGCTGTAAAAGTTCCAGGCTGTACAACAATCCATGAACTTAACAATAAATTTCAGGCCACAGGAAGTGCTTAGGCTCAGAAATCTAAAAGACAGCCTGCTGTTCTTACCGAAGAAATCTCAGACATCGGTTATTGTTTGGAGAATTCCCTCCAAAAATTGCTTAGGTGTCTTTCACAACAGGCAGGCATCTCTTATGGCTCTGTGCAAAGAGCTACTAAATTGCTGAAGTTAAAACCTTATAAAATAATTGAGGCATATGCTGTTCAACCAGGTGATCGTGTAATTAGGTGCACAATTTCTGAGTGGAGTCTCAATAGTGTATACAATGGCAAAATTGACCCACATTTAATATTTTTCACAGACAAGGTTTGGTTTCACCTTCATGGATGTGTGTATACAAATTAATCATTATTGAAGCTCTGAGAAACCTAATATTTAATTTAAAAGGTGAGTCAATAACATTAGTGAGTCAATTAGTGTTTTGACTCACCTTTTAAATTAAATTGATTATAAACACATTGTTTTCAAACTTCTATGAAAGGAAGATAAAACCTAATATTGTTCATGAAATACCCCTTCATGATGAAAAAATTGGTGTATGGTGCACCATTAGTGGTGAAAGAGTTATAGTTTAATTTAAAAGCTGAGTCAATAACACTAAACAACACTTACAACACAATTTTCCGAAATGCGTTCCGGAAAATTATATTGTAAGTGTTGTTTAGTGTTATTAATCGACTCACCTTTTAAATTAAGTTGATTGTAACAACACTGTTTTCAAACTTCTATGAAAGGAAGATAAAGAGTTATAGGCCCAATTTTTTTTCTGTTCTTTTTTATTTTTCTTCACTAAGTCAACAGTTGATGGGCATACATATGTGAATACAATTTATCCCCTATTTTTAGACAATTAACTGACAGGGAGTGTGATTTTGCCTTTCTTCAACAAGACTGCATCAGCTCATATAGCCAATCTTTTGATGAGAACATTTGAAAGTATGTTTCAGGACAGAATTATTAGATTTGTGGTCCCCCGACATAATCCCCTGCAATTTCTATCTCTGGAGTAACTTAAAGCATAAAGTCTGCAAGACAAACCCACATACCTGGAAGAATTAAAACAATGTCTGCCATGAAATTGCCAGCATTTCCCAATGTGAACATCGGCGTGTGAAGGATAGTTCGCTAAAGCTGTGCCAAAAATATATGGACGACGGTGGCCAGTTTCAGAATCTCCTTTCATAAAGTTGGAAAGTAAGCCTTTAAAAGTAGTTCTAAATATGTTGTATGGTTTCATCCAACATGTGTGTCTGCCTGTATGATAGCGGCAGACGGCGACAAGCACCCAAGAGGCATATAGGCAAAACACAGTGCAGCTGGTTTGGAGTCTTTTGGATCACCCATTATTTGGGTAAAATTCAATCTCTGTTTTAAGCTAAATTTTCAATTTGTTACTTCTACAAACCCGTATAATCCTTTATGAACTGAGTATAGGTTTGTTTAAATAGCTTTGGTAATTGCTTATCATATTAAACATCTATTTTTCTAGAGTGGAGTTCCTGTTTCAAGCTCTGTGACCGAAACCAACCCAGAGCAAGAAAAACCTTCCTCTGAACAGCAATCTAGCAGCACACTTAGTGAGTATATGAATATTTGTGTTCCTTACTTAACCACTTTTGACGATTTGAGCACCATTGTCTGTAGCAACAAAGCACTTTGTTTTGATGATTTTTTTGTTTGTGATCCATGTAGTTGCCTATGTAACCTCAATAAGAATTGTTCATCAAGCATTGATGTATCAGGAATTTATGACATTTTTAAATGTAATGGACACAGAACTGACAGTTTCTCCACAGTTAGGGAAACATGTAATTATATGCTTTTTTCTGATGTTTGTAAGGCTGGTAACCTAGACTCTAGTTTAAAGAATGCTGAATGTCTTAGTTTTAACTTTGTATGTTACAACCTGGATGTGTTTGCTAATAGTGCCACTAATAATGCTACCAATGAAATTAACACAAAATGTCTTAGAAACTCAGACTGCATACTGTCTTGTAAGGATAATGATTCTCAGATAGTAAACGTTTCACACTCGTGTGAATATCAGCATGCGCCAGTAATTTCTTTTAATCCACGACAGTGTGTGAATACCTTTTCTTACGATTATAGGTGTTTCATAAATTGTGTACTAACAAGATTTCATTCATTTATGCAGTTCCATAACAGCAATTGTGGCATATTAGGGGAAATATCCAACTTATTAAAATGTATTCAGGTTCCCTTATCAGTTTATCACTGTAGAAATGAATGCAATTTCTCCCATTTGGATACAGCTTTTGGCCATCAAGAGTATCTGTTACATGAAAATTCATTTTCAGCCTTAAATAGCCCTTTTGATGATTTTGTAGAATATCAAAATTCAGAAGTAGTGAGTAACATATTTAGGGAAGGAATTTTACTTCCTTGTACTGAATTTCATTTCATACATAATGCTTGCACATCTTTAATGCTTTTGCATCCATTTTGTAATTGTTTATTGTTAAGATGGCTTTATTCAGAACTTTGCACTGGACCAATCCATAGTGTAGTATTTCGCTATTACTATCGTAGATATCATGTGTTTTGTTTTGTATCATGCTATAGGCTTCTATTTATTACAGTTTCTGATGGTTGTAATGCAAGTAGATGTTTTCCTACTTTATTATGTCAAAATAGTCACCTTTTGCAATTGGAAACATTGTAGTCCAGGTTTCTTTTTGTGCAAAGCTTACAAAGAAACAAATTTCCAGAAAGTAAAGTTTTGATAGCATTTAGTTATGGAAAATGAATCATTGTGAAGTACTAATATTGCTCCACTTACCAAATTAAAGGCACAGCATTTTCCTTTAGTGTCATCTGGTTTGAAGTTGATGAACATATAAATTTATCACCTGCTAGAATTTCAAGTTCAACCTTTATGTTCAAAAATGATGTGTGTTCTATCCCATAAGTTCTATGGGTTTATGCAATGATTTTAGCAGCTTGACTTTTTGTCCTATACAGTAGAACCCTGCTATCCCTACACCACAAATCCGAAATTCTGGATAATCCAAACAAAAATCCATAATTTACAAAAACCATAAAAAGCTATTTGTAGTGTAGATAAAGCATTTTTATTATAGAACTGAGAAACTCATTATTTAAACTATACACATTGAAAGGAAATGTTTATTTCACAAAAATATCCAATGTTTTTTCACTAGTGTTGCAGAAACCCTCACTTTTCCCACAATTTTTTTTCCCAGTTATTGATAGTTGCTTTTCCAACAGAAAATTTAAGAACCAATTTTGCAGCACTTTCCCTGTTAATTACTTTGTTTTTCTTTTAATGTACAGGAACTATGTTTTCATTTGGTTGACATCATAGTGGACGGTATAACTCAAACAAGCACCCGTTCTATACTAATTTATGAGCGGAAAGATGAATTATTATTGAATGACCACTAACAAGAGCAAAACAGAGTTATCTATGTACCGTCACTATTTCATGCATTTGGCTTTGTCAGAAGAATACATTATGTTGAATGCATTGTCATTACATAGTGTGTGGTAACCACAGTGGTGTTGCTTCCTCAGATCACTACCTACGTTACTTTGTAGCTGCTAATTTTTTGGCTTTTGGATAATCTGAACAGACCACACCCACAAGTAATTCAGACTAGCAGGGTTCTACTGTATTATCATTTTCTTCCCAAAAATGATTGGTTATGGTTATGGCAAATCCATCTATTTGTTGTCTGATGTTTCTGAAGTTTGGTTTGGTACAGAAACTACAGATATAAACAGATAAATCAACCTTAGATCACTTCTGGGAAGAAAATTGAAATGTGAAGCTGCTAAAATCAATGCATTATCCTATAGAACTGAGCTTATGGGAAAGAATGTATATCAAAAGTTTTGAACATTGTATTTTAAACTTTGAAATTCCAGCAGACAATAGCTTGATCTCCAAATGCACCTACTTCATCCAGATGATGCACTAATTACCCAGGAAGGATTATCAGGGAAAAACCATCTACCTGCAGCCAAAGATGGGGGCAATAGGTCCTCAAAATATGCCTTGCATTTAATTTAAGTGGAGCAATATGAGTGATTTAAGTTAATTTTCCATAATTAAGTCATTTGCTTCACTGTGTATAAGTTCTAATTATTTTAAGTTTATTTTGTTAGTCTTTTAGAATATTATAGGTCTCCAGCTTAGAAAAGAATGTTGCAAGGGAAATTTACCATTGCTGTGTTATGGGATGCTTCTCCCCCTCCCCCCACTCTTGCCTCTCCCTTCAGCACCGTGTCCTCCTTTCTGCTGTGGGCCAATCACCCATTGTCACTATTACTGTTATCCTGACTGCTAGCCTCTCCCTACACCGACTGGTGGTCTTTGCTTGTATGTGCATTAATACAGTCTATTCCTGAATCTGCACTATCATCTGGACTGTATACATGTTTGTAGTTGAATGTATACCATTAGACATCCATATACAGCTGCTCAAATCTATATTTTCTATTAAAATTGTAACCAAAGTTTAACTGGAAGGAGTAAGGAGGTAGGGAGTTGGCGAAACATTCTCATTGTTTAACATGCACTTACTGGAGAAAGAAGTTACATGGTTTGAGAAATGTTCTCCCTACTTCTGACGTGCATGCGTAAAACAATATTATTTTCTACGTTGGTCACCTTTAATAAGCTTATACACATGAAGTGCAGAGGGAGGGTTGGGAAGACGAGCGTTCATTGGGATTAAAAGTATAAATTGATTAATAACGCACAACTCCCTTTTTATATTTCCTGGAATATGTTTTCAATATTTGAAGATATTCATTGGCATATATAGTTTTGAATATTACATTCTGGATCATTACCAGACACATCTGGAAATTTTAGACGAAGTTTTAGCTCTTGGTGAGCACAGCATTCTATTCACCATATACCAAGTGAACTGAGGCTGCATTTGCAAAGTACTATCATGAAAGGCTTTGCTGGATAGTCTTCCCACAGTTTGCTATTCCAAATACACATTCCTGTCAATTCCAGGCTTCACCCACTGTATTATTATAGTAAACTTATAACAAAACACCTGATATCTCAGTCTCCCTTTTCCTACCAGATCCTAGTCTTCAGAAATAACTCTTTCAGAACAATCTTATGCTATAACATACATTGTACCTTTGGTATAAAGAAGGTAAAACTAGCAATTAGGTTAACACCAGGTCTTGGATGCCCATTTTATAACACTCCAAGTAATGATACAATAGCCACCTAGCTTCAGGTGTTTTTTCTTTCTTTCTTTCGCTCTTTTTTCTCTTTTTCTTTCTTTTTCCTCTTTTTTCTCTTTTTCTTTTTCCTCTTTCATTTTTCTTTTTCCTCTTTATTTTTTCTTTCTTTCTTTCTTTCTTTCTTTCTTTCTCTTTCTTTATTTCTCTTTCTTTCTTTCTTACCTTCTTTCTCTCTGTTTTTTTTCTCTTTCTATTTTTCACTTTCTCTTTCATTCTTTCTTTCTATTTCGTTTTTTCACTTTCTCTTTCATTCTTTCACTCTTTCTCTCTTTCTTTGTTCCTTTCTTCCACACAGCAATAAATGAAAGGCTTAAATATTTATAACTGAAAACTTTGATTCCAATAATAAGCATGCATTCAAAATTATCCATGTGGATTCTTGTGTACTTTATCAACTATCTCCATCCTCATCCCTGCCCCTGCATAATGTGTTGTAAAGCTTAATTTCGAAGAGAATATATTAAGATTACATTTAAAGTACAGTTTGTATGTGACAGGTTAAGCATACATTAACTATATTGTATGTGAAATGAGAACTAGTCATGGTTCATCTAGTCTTAATTAAATATTTAGATAAATGTTGATGAAATATCAGAGCACTTAGGTTGCTACAGCTAGTAACTAATTTATATGTTGTATTATACTAGATATAAAATCATTGGTGACTTTTTCTGCATGTAAATATGTTAGACATTGGAATAGTTTCCAACAAGAATGGTGTAAAAGAAAGTAAAACAAAAATGTTGACAAAACAAAAATTGCATGCTGCATATTATGTTACTATGAAATTGAAGTTTTGTTTGCAAAATTTCGTATTGCATGTTGTATATAAGAAATGTGATAATGGTTTGTCATTCGTCAAATATATGTTTTGGAAGGAAATTCATTTTTGGAGAAATTGAGTGGAAAGATGCCCAATTATACACATATAAAGTTATATTGAAAAGTTGTTTGACATCTCATGGGAGACGAGCACTACCAGTTTTGTACAAAAACTGTTGATTAATGCTCAATCCCTACATAACCTTTATACCCTTACCAATATAAGTTTGCACTTCATAGCTATCATTTAAGTTGGCAAATCTGCAAAATAAAAAATGGTCTCTGTCTCCTACACATCCTAACAGTTTATAACATGGCATTTCAGTTGGTCGATTATGGTATACTAATTCCAACAGTCAGAAAGTTTGTCACATATATACTCTACAGGTTTGCCTTTCTTATTCATTTTGATAATTTGTTGGTCTCGTGTTATGCTCTCATTTATTGTTATCTTTGTTCTTCATATTTGTATTAATTTTGCAAGAGCAGTAACATATTAATGTGAAAATAGAGATAGACAACCTCCAATGATTTACAAGGGAACAATTCTTTGCTTTGAATACCAGTAAATCTACTGACAATGGGCTGTTGCTTTTAAGCCCAATTCAGAACCAATGATTTGGGTTGGGTTTAAACCTGTGACCTTGGGATCAGTAGGCCAGTGTCTAACTCACTGAGTCGCCCAGACCAACAGTGTTGTGATCCGTAATGAAGTTCTAAGGAAGTTAAAATTCCAGAAGTAGAAGAGACAAGATATTAGGAGCACCCTTAAACCTACGGCAACATATTGGACCTTCTGGAACACAAAGCATCTTTTGAGCAACTTCTCCAATGCAACAACCTTATTTAGACCAAGATCACCCCAATGACTCTTCCGTTGATTCTTCTCCTGGGCTTTCTTTTTCCATTGGCTCATATTGATATTGAGGTCATTCGCCACATTATCCATCCACCTTTCTGGCGGTCTTCCCATCTTCCTTGTAGCATATAGCAGGTGATTAAATGTAACCTTTTTGGTAATATTACTGCCCCTCCCCTAAACAGATGTCCCAGCCATCGTAATCTGCTAGCTTTAATGACTAATATATCTGGCTCTTTAAACAGGTTGTAAATTTCTGTATTTATTTGCCAAACACCCTTATCATTGAACGGGCCAAATATTCTTCTAAGGACGTTCCTTTCAAAGCTCAGTCTTTCAGCACTATCTTTAAGACCCAGCTTTCTGCTCCATAGATCACTAGCCTTCTTAGTGCTTTATAGAGCTTACATTTTGTGTTTTTGCCAAGATGGGACTGGAGTTGATTTTTTAGACCATAACTTTTATTTGCTATCATAATATGTCCATCAGAACAAATTTTTCAGGAGAGAAGAAAAACTAATAACTCCTCAATGCTTGGAGATAAATTGAAGTTTTAAAAGTACAAAACAGTGTATAGATTCCAAGATTAAGGATGTATTTTCGCTGAAATCAATTCCAAAACAGGGAAGTAGATACTTATAAAAAACAATGTGGACTTAATAATAGTTTGATGTGGAAATGATATCTGTGCTTTGAACACACTTTTCCTTACATAAACAAAACAAAATGTACAAGTTAATGTTTTCTTAGAAGTTCCAATGTAATTATTCTGAAAAGGTTATTAAGTAATGAGTTAATACAATATTTGTTTACTGAATTCATTGACAAAGTGTTATGTTACTATTTTCAATTCTTAATAGTCCTTCCTCTTCCAAGCAGTCGCACATCATCCTACCTTCACTGGTCTCGAGTGTTGGGTCATCGAAAATGCTGATTTAGAAGTTCAGATCATTATTAGTTCTCCAGTCATCTCCATACCTTTTCTTCAATAAATTCTGTGCGTCCATTTTCTTTTCCTTCGAGATCCTGTTTTGTAGAGGCATGACTGCTGCATCTGGTATTTCATCCAGTTTTCTACCCTTTTACAAAACAGGTATATTTCTTTGATGGATCATTAGGGTATGTGCGTTCCATATTCATTTATACGGCCATGCCGTAGCAGAGTGGTTAGACCATTCGCTTGTCACCAAAGTGGCCCTGGTTTGATCCCAGGCAACTGCATGTGGGATTTGTGGCAGACAAAGCGGCACTGGGGCAGGTGTCCCCCACCATCTCATTCTACCATGTTCAATCTTCATTCCATGTATCATCAGTGTCACCACCTGCTGTGCCGTATGTAGTAAAAGCGGGCATTCAACATAACAAAAAATATTCATTTATACATTGTGTGCATTTCTCATGGTTTTCTTTAACATTATCTGCTTCATATCGCTGATACCATCTAGTTTCTTTCAGGTGTTGTTGAAGTAATTTATAATCTTGAGTTCCCAACTATTTTTGCATACATGTACAGAACCAAATGTCTCATAAATTTCATGATGTTGATTGGGAGATACTATTTCCTCATAATTTCTTAACCGTTTCTCCACCATCCCAAAAACTCAATCACTAGGGAGATAGGAATGTCCTCTTACTGGGAAATACATTATTACCTTTAAGTTTTAAGGCTTTTATGAAGCAGAAACTAAACCAATGCGTGGACCACATAGCATTTGCATTTTGTTTTGTTCACTGCAGCCACCAGGAATGAGCACCAATGTATGGAAATATACTCTGTACATCAAGAGATTAGAGGAGATGTAAACAAAGCTACGTGCATTTTGACCACAGCTCGCCCTCTTGACGCTTTCGCCGTGTAAATAGTCCGTTGAAGAAATACTGTTACTAAGGTCTGAAATCTTAATGTTTGCTAAAGCACGAGCCAAGTGTACTAAGCATAGTTAAAGTGTAAGAATACGCAGTTAAGTGATTCTGTAACCAGTCTAATTCATTCTGCGCACGCATTATTCAGTATGAAAGTAATATGGTGGAACAAGTGAGTGTTGTGAAACAGTGTGGCAAACCATTGCGAAGTGGTGAAAAGACAATAATATTGAACGTGTTTAACAAGTTCTGCAGAAATATCCCGAACTTGCTATCGAAGACGTGATGAAATTAACATCCGAGTTTACCAGTGTGGTAGTTGCAAGTATTTACAGCACATGCAAAGAAACATCCTCAGTTGATAAAGTCAAAACTCCCGGCAAAAAGCAACCACGTGCCAGGCAAATGTTGGATGTAGTTTGCAACGAATAGTGAGATCCGCAATCTGTGGAAAAGTTCTTTGTGAATAATGAACTCCCACCTTTTAGTGCTGTTGGCAGTTAACTCTGATCCCAATCTTCCAAATTTAAAATGAACTTCCCTCCACAATCTGCTTCTGGAGATTGGCTTCGAGATTGTGAGCAGGAAATGAAAAAGTGTTGTTGTGGACAGAGATGATGTAAGTAGCAGTTAATTTCTATGCTACATGTTATTTGGATTAAGTAAATATATCCTTTTAGCAGTGTAAAATGTATATTATATCTACGCGTAGCAGTAACTGTTTGCGTCATTGCAAATGGACGTGGCAGCGGAGTGATACAAACTGGTGCTTTGTTTACACCTCCTCTAATCTCTTGATGTACAGAGTATTGTCAAGAATGAGTGCCAAAACATTAATGCATAGAAATTTACGCACAGAAATGCCCATATGATAAAGACGAGGAGTTAATATGGTTTGAAGTGGACCAAATTGTGGACAAAATAAAACTAGAAGTGAATCCTACAATTCAAGCCTCATTTGCATGGAAACTAAAATGAATGTACCATTGGAGAGACTGTGTTCAAACTATTGTGAATACACGTAAAACTCAACTTTGTAAAAATGTGAACTTAATACCATTTGAAAAGTACCTCCACAATTGTCACGGATAGCGCATTTTACTACCCCTACATAAAATAATAAAAAATGGTTATAAATGAAAAGTGCCTCATTAATTTACTTATTAGAATTGTTAGTATTCATCCATTTATCATTATATGCAAGCCTCTGATTTAGGTGCATAGTTTCCAGAGGCTTTTCACGCAATCCAGTCTACAAAGGTTTATTTCAGTTTATTATTATTATTACTACTACTACTACTACTACTATTATTATTAATTATTATTATTATTAATATTAATTCTACACCATCTATGAGGACCGCAGCATAGCCACTTAACACAAACTGTCAAGTGCAACCTTGTGCTGGTAGGGGGTTTAATTCTCTAAAGCAATCTTGAACCTGACATATGTTGGATAAATACATTTATTAGATAGTTTATCAAAGAACTCATGACAGTTGTACATATCAGAATGTTATGAGAAATTAAAGAAGTTCTTGTAATTTTATATTAAAACTGTACAAATCGAATTGTACAGAAGAATATAAAACCTTATTTTGTAATAAATTTAACAACTTAAAATATATGTGGCATGCATTTATTTTAACACCCTGTTCTTCCCTGAATAACCTGTTGGAAACACTTGATTCTTTTAAATCTCATAAATAAGTTTCCCATCTTTAATAAAATTTCCTGCTTACTCACAAGGAAATTTTTGTCACTTAGATACAACTTAAAATTTGAGTATTTTCCGTGTGAAATTACCTTGAAATGTGCTATTCATCATTCCCTACTAGTATGCCTTGGTTCAGCAGAACAAAATTATGTTTTGAGCATATGTGAATGAAACATTGTGCAGTTATAACAAACATACTAACATGGATTTTGCTTGCATTTTCCTGTTGACTGATGCATGCTCACCCCTCAGAGTAATGCAGCTACTGATGTATAGCTGTCGCAAAATTTGATGACGAGTGGCTTGATATTCAATCATAGGCTTGCCATGCCTTGCTGTGTTGTATAGTTAAATACACTCTAAAATCACGCTGCAATGCCAATGTTTAAAATCTGATGTGTTGCACTCACATGACCTTCTCTACCCTTGTACTAACCTCTCTTACAAACTCTTATTACTATATCTTCTTCGTGTTCAGATAACATTTGTACAAATTATCTTATTGTTTATTTCCATGTAGGTGTCAGGAATATTAGAATACAGTAGACTTTGAGTGATAGTAAATATTTTAAAGCTTTGAGATCCCGTTCTCTTTGCACACTTAACATATGAAAAAAATGAACGATATTCCATTTCACGAAAGTTTTAACTTTTCCGAAACACACATATAACAAGGAATATCTCCGAAATGGTTCACCCTACAAGAAAATTTATTTTGACATAAATTGTGTATTTTAGCAAGATTTACATTATTTGGATAGTATGATTTGGTCTATCTTTAACGGTTTATCAGTTATGCAAAAGTCGTCCGGAGTAAATACAACTACTAACCTACTTGTTTTTGAGTTATGCTGTCCACAGACTGAGACACACACACGCACACGCACACACTTCTAAAAATGCTTTGTTTTTTTTATTCAGGGGATCTCAAAACATATATTTCCGGTGAAATCTCGACATCAAATTTGTGGGTGGAATACAATACTTTCCCTACTTACCAGTAGAGAAAGTAAAAATATCATTTGTATCCACAAACTATTTGCACAACATAAAAATAGTAGTAATCGTCCACTGTCAACCACCGTTAAATTTTGCAGCTACCTTAGTACAGTGAAACTTGGGTAATTCTAACATTTACATTCTATCAACAAAAAGGCCACAAATTGTGGGTCCTTTTAAATTTAATTTGTACAAAAACCATTAAATCCATTGAAATACGCCAAAGGAAAAAGTTATTTATTCAATTTTCTGTGAAGATATCAAATCAAGAACCTTTAATCAATAATAATTCAACCAGGTAATACATTTTTTTTTGATAAAAATCTTTTTTTCTAGAAAACTAAGCTTTTCAATATTTTAGTATTAGACTTTCTTGTTATTCACAACATGAGAAATTTGCTGTTAAAGTCTGACGGATCATTTCACTTCCACTCTGTATATATACACATGCAAAGAGCAAACATCAGGACATAATAAAATTTCATGTGAAGATGTTTATTTTTGGATCTTCTGCACTCATGTATTAAGTGATAAAAGAAGTCCCATGCATAACCCAGTCTGAAAATTCTTGTTTAGAATAACTGTATCCACAAGCTGCATGTTACATACAATCTAAAAAGACAGATATCTAACCAATCACAGCCTCCTCATCATGGCAACTAATATGTTGTGAAATTATTCAAAAACAGAAATAACTTGATCCTTATAGTTTATTTATGCCAACAAACTTGATGCTGGTGTTTTTAAATACACAAGCCATGTGTGGGCAATGTTTTAAGAGGTGGAATCAGGACTCAAAAATTCACTGCCATAGCTGGGATTTGAACCATGGATCTTCCACTTATCGAGCGGCTGCTTTAACCACTAAGCTACCAAAGATGTGAGATCTCAGATGTGAGATTCCCTTGTGGTCTTAGACACACGGACCTTTTTCTAAAAATCTGATGTGTTGCATTCACATGACTCATTAAGATTCTAAGGCTTTCACGGCCGGTGTCAATACTAGAAACTATATATTCCGGGCTAAAGGGCCGTGGTCTACCCAGTCTATAATGTTCTACGCAGTAGACCACGGCCCATAAGCCCGGAATATATTGTTTCTAGTAAATGTTAAACTGCAATGAAAAGTTTCTACATACCGAAAATACTTATAAAGCAAAATAGAATTTACGCAAAGTGAAGGTAAAAGCTCAATATAACCAGCACAATTTGATAAAAGTAGCTACCTCACCATTTCGCTTGACTTTGTTCCCAAGCAGCTGTTTTGTGTGTGTTCCTCGGTATCCTGACTTGGTCTCTCCCCACTGATGTCTTTCATTCACCTGGTTCCCTGTTGTGAAGGTCCTATGTCAAGAGAACATCACCGTTGTGGACATATGAAATGATGTCAGCGATATACCATGATCTGTCAGCTTGTCCGACAACTTGAAAATGCCATAGTTTAAGGGGAGGGTACAAGCTCCACAATGTGTTGAAATGAGTTTGAATCAGTGCACTGTATCCTGTAATGAAAGTCAAACTGGGAAATGGTGCCACTGGTTAATGGAAAGATGCAGCCCACGGTGCTTCAAGAATGTTCTATCCTTTCCACGCATGTACACTTCCAATATGAAATCATGGATAATACCTGCTGTATGTGAAAATTTCTTGATAGGGTTCAAAACTGGGAATGAAAAATAGGAAAGTTGCAGTCGAATTGACTAGTTTGCAGCTCGTCCACCAAATGTATCCCTTTTGAAAAGTATTAAAATAATTTTTCCTCCTAGAAAACTGCACATGTAATCATCAGCCATTAGGCCAAGGCAAATATATTATAAGTAGCTGGTAGAGGAAAATACGGTTAAGTTGCAGGTGCTCTAGCCTGGTAAGTGGAGGGTCTGTGGTTCAAATCCCAGCTGTGGCATTGAATTTTTCAGTTCAGATTCTACCTCTCAAACATTGCCCACTCATGGCTTGTGTGTTTAAAAACACCAACAGTATGTTTGTTGGCATAAATAATCCTATTTTGTATTTGCCAATGAGGTAAGATGTATTATTCAATTTATTTTATTATAAAGCTCAAGTATTGCAAATTGTGTTTTTGTTGTCAAATTTCTTATCGTTAACATCCAGATTCTTGGATGCTCACAAGAATGTTGTGATATTGGGCTCGGCACAAAGCAAAGGACTCAGGGCCAGGCTGCTTAATGCCACATGCTTGGCTGGTGAGCGGGCACAGGCATTCAAATTCAGGCTGTCTCGTGCAACTGTTTGTATGTGACTAACAACAATGGAAGCTGCTGCATAAAAGGGGCTTTCTATGGAGTCTGAGAAAAATGCAGCTGTGACACTGGCAGCATATTTGTAGAGTTCGAAAAAGATCTGTGTAACATCATTCCCATTATACCAGGAACCAGCAGTCGTCAGTTGCAGTTACATACACGAGTCGGTTAGTGCATCATAAGAAGAGCTAAAGGGCATAGTGATTGTATCGATGTAGTTAGTGTATACGAGACAGAGAAAGTGAAAAAAGACACTGAAATGACCTAAGTTTTAGAAGACTGTCAATTGATAGAAACGTAACCGGGCTGCAAACTACTCATACGGAAGTTTATTTTTCCTATTACCTGCTATAAATGGTTTTAGTCAATAACATGGAAGTACATATTTGTAGAATGAAACAATCCACTGTTGAAAAGTAAGTTCAAACATTATGCTCTGTAATTAGATAATCTTTGCATGTGAATCATAAGTAAAAGAATAACCTCATTGGCATTTCAAAGTGTTTTGTTTTCAATTTTTGAAAAATTGAACTAAAATGAATATTTTATGAATTAAACACTGAAAGAAGTAGTATACTGAAAGTAATCATATCAGCATTTTATTGTGTATTTTGTATGATTTCACACTTTTTTACTTGGAAAAATTACATATAAATTTGTTATGCCAATATCTCAATTGCAGTTTGTTCTAAAAAATGAAAATTAGTGATGCTGGCCACACATCAAAGGAGGCTCAAGGTCAGCTACCTCACACCACTATGTTGCTAGGCAGTGCATGACAATGTCTGCTAAGAACAAAGGCCAACAGTTCGGAAAACTTTTAGTGCCGGCTTGTTAAGAGAAGCTTTGCAAAATGTTGATTTTCAGAGAAATTGCTGGTATCTAACTCTCGGCTATATAAGCAAGTCGGCATGGACAGTGAAGGCAGTTCTAGTAAGTTAGTGAACAAACAGAATCAACAGAGCGAGCAGTGTAGAGTTCAGTAGTTTTGCGTCAAGGTTATAATATAACAGCTGTGAGCTGCAAGGTCACAAGTTGTGAATTGTGGTTCAGTTTTAGATGAAATAAAAAGTAACCAACTTATTTGTCACAGTATAAAATTGTGTATTTATCATGTACATCAGTGATGGTGTTCAGAGATGCATAAGGCTGTGTAAACCTAAAGAGGGTGACTTAAAGCTTAAGACAGGGGGGCATTTGCCCTCCGTGTGCATAGCAACTACTACATGCATGTGCTCAAGCATACTGGAAGCTAGTCAAAGAGTTGTAGGATGGCTGCCACAAGTGATGTTCAGCAAGCATTCGACATCAGTTTTATAGCAGCTAGCCAGGAGTCAGAAATATGGCACTGTACTTTGTGGGCAGTGAGGTAATAAAATGTGTACATGGAAATGGAACAACTTCCCCGGTTCAGTGATTAGGGTTGGATTTTCATGTTGGCAATCTTAACATATATTACATAGCATATAAATGAGCTAAGTTTAGGACTATAGGAAAAATACATTCTTATTACATAATTTGCAGATAGAGTTGCAGCTTTTAAGGAGAAATTGTCATGGATACGCTAAATGAAAAATGATATATACTTATTTCCTGTCTGTATCTGAATGTTAAAGAATTGCTGAACATGAAAAATTAATAATGTATGCATACATTCTATCTGGTCTATTTGACTAATTTACATCAAGGTTCTGCCATTTATTATCGGTGCCAAATAAGAAAGGTATTGACAGTTGGCGGTGAAAGAGAGGCGATGTTGCCTCTTATCGCGCCATGTGGAGAGCACATTGGCATTATGTTAAGAAGATGGTTGGATTGCGTTTGGAAGGTAGAGCAGGTATAATTTATATTCGTATTCGAAAACAATAGTAAAATAGTGCATCTACATGCAAAGGATGGAATATGGAAGTATTATATCACTGAAGATTAATGTTAACAAAAGAAACATACCTGTGAAATATTGTAATGGGAAATGCCACTGATATCCAAATCGCTTGCATTATTGCTGTTGTTGCTGGAATTACCCGCGGAAATGACAAACTGTTCTATCCTTGCTTCTAAGACTCCATTTTCCTATGTTGCAGTTATTACGCCCTTTGTATCGGTAACCACTTGTTCACAGTTTTCAGCTTTTTATTGAAGTAGCTTTATTACAGACGACACAGTGAGATCTTTGTTTCACACAACGTAACCCTTTACTTCCGCCCAAATTAATTAAACCAGAGTGCACCAGGAAAGGGCAATACCAAACAATTTTGTGACCATGTTCTTCAGCAATACCATCAACTGCATAATCCTTTAATTGAGATATGTACCTTACCAAGCACAATTTCATTCGCTTCCCGAGTACGTAAAGTTTTTCGTTTGACTACGCTGTCTTTGTCAATAGTTTTGGACATAATTATTCATTAAAAGAGTGAGACAGTCGTAAATGCTCACAACATATGCAAATACACACGTAAATGCAAGGCAAATAACTACAATAAATAGAATGATGCAAATGAAGTTGTCAGCACACACGCAATCTCTGATACAAACATTGCAAGCTGCAGCTGGAGGGAGACATTGTATATATTGCAGGGAAAACAAGATAAGATGCACAGTTTGTTACTGCTAGATTGCAGGTCAGGCACACGCTAATCACGTGTTAAATATTGACAACACTGGTTTAGCATTTAGAGTTGCTATGGTAATATCTTAGCTCTAATTGGTTGCTCTTTTCATTGCCATGGCGATCGCCATGACGCATCCATCCCCTCCTGTTCATTTAGACCCTTCTTATTTGGTGCTGAGTATAGATTACCTGAAAATGATGTTACGTATGTCTGCTACATGTTTTAGTTCTAAACTAATTACAGATAACATCTCCCCTTCACTACAGTGTGAATTGACTTGCCTGAGATGTGATCGAAAGATGCAATGGAAATCCAATTCAAGGTTGAGTCTTAAACTGTTTGATGAAAAATTGTCAAGATCATGCTTTCCCAATGTGCATAAGTTGAGTGTGAAAAGTTTTGTGTTTATTTGGTTCCATTTATAGATGCATACTTTCTATTACAGAAATTAACAAATTTCCAACAAGAAATCGGCTTGCTGATGAGCTTTTAACATCAGTTCTTTGCATAGGTTGTACTAGTAATATTTCTCCAAATCTGAATACCTGAGTAATATAAATTAATGTGCAATAGACATGGTTTGTTTTGTGTTTAGAGGATGTGTTTCACTATATTATGTTTGTATTTAGTTCAGTAGAATAACATTTTTTTATGAAACAAATGGCACTGCAACTTGAGTAAACCAGTTTCCATGCAAGGTAGACACACGCAATTCTTGAAGTGACCCATGCATGCGTGGATTGCAAAAGTCTACCCAACCCTGGCTTAAGGATTTGTCATCACTTCACTCTCCCAAATATTATTCTTAGAGCTAGCAAGTACAAAATACCCTAGGATTTTGGAATAATTTTTCTCTCCTGCAGGTGGGAATATGTCACCGGCCATGAAAAACTTCTCCTTTGTTACCAAAACTACCAGCAGCGGTGCTACTACAACTAGTGTTTCAAGTCCCACTGTGAAGTTCTCGCTCAACTTTGGAAGTACACACGAGTCTCCAGGTACATTTATTATTTTGTTAACCTATAACTGATAAATGTAAAATTTTCAGATATTAAAAGTGTAGTTTAATGAAGGTTCTGTTTTAATGCATCATAATTATAATATTAAACCAATAAAATATATGCTTCTGCGGACTAGTGTTACTGCAGTAAGTGTATACAGAGATATATTTTGGATGTGGCAAATAGCAAAAAGTTTCACAGTGGTTTATTGTTGAGTTCACTTTTCTATTTAAAGGCCTTAAGGGTGTCAGGTGAGTATCTCTCCGATTTCCATGCAGTCAACTTCACAAAAATGCATGTTTAAGTACAGTACTCACATTATCAGCAGTCTCTTGTTCATGAAACCGAGATGTTACCCACACCATCAGTTTGCATGACGTCAGTCGCACAGATTCTGGCAAGGTCATTCACCACATCTAAAAAAAATACCTCTGTATTCTCCTGTAGACTTGAATTGTACGCCGCAAGTTTAACTTTGTTTCATTTTGTCTGTTTTGTTTTGCCTATAAGAATCCTTTTTAGGACCTGACAGCAAAGGAGGCATTTCTACAGCTTTGTGGGCAGATTCACCACAATCATAATAAACATTAACTTCTATTCCACTGTATTATAAATTAAGATTAAGATCAACGCTATGATAGGCTAGAACTTACCTGTTTCTATACATCATTACAATCATGGTACCTCTTCCCAAGGCTGTAACAAAATGCTTAGCATGCAGTTTTAAAATTTGATTGCAACTCTAGTAATCAACAAGCAGTAAATAGACATGAAGATTCAGTCCAGTAGCAAGCCAGTAACAAATTGAAACCTAGTATTTGTTAAACATCTCAGCACAGGGCATGTAGATTTCTATATATGTGCTAATATGAGACTGTAGCTTGAGTTTAGAATTGGTTTAGTCTATCAATAATGGTCTGATCAGTGAATAATATAGATTGTCACAAAACTCGGTTGCAGCAGGTGTGGATAATGTTTTGTATGCGTAGAGATTTAAGATATTAGTTTCTCTGGATGCAAGATTTGCCATACACTTAACACAGTGTGATATATTCTGGCTGAAGGTTTCTCTTCCTAAGTATGAAGTATGTTTTCTTTCAAATTTTGGGCTTAACAGGTATATCTTGTACTGTGCCTGTCACCATAGACCAGCTCTTTTGAAAATGCCTAATATGGATGCCAAATATTGCGGTTCCTTTCTGTGCAGGTCTCTTGTGAACAACCTTTTGTTTGTAAATTACTTGTATGTATTTTGTGACAATGTTTCACTTATCTTTTTTAAGCGATAAAGGTGGTTTGTTTTGTAAAACTGATAAGTGTTTAAAACAGTGAAGCATTTTAATAAATTTAAAAATATGTCGATATTTAGAAACACATTTTGTACCAACTTGTAATAATACTAAACACAGGACTAGTTTCGGAGAGGAACAGCTGAATGATTGGAGAGGATCCTCTCCGAAATTAGTCCTATGTTTAACATTATTACAAGTAAGTCGGAGCATTTTTAAATAACATGTTTTGAAATTAGCTTCCTTATCCTTGTTTTTACTTTTTTGTTTGTGATGTTAAGGTGTTGAATTGTTCGCTATAGTATTGCCATCTAATGAAAGTAAAATTTGTTGTCAGAATCAGTTGGTAGTATTTCAAATTTCGTTACACAGTCTGTTCCTTTTTATTGTCCCCCAAATCATAAAATGTATGGGTCCATTTAAATATTTTAGTAATTTAACTTCTAGATTTATTTCCTTAATCAACTAAAATGATCTGCTACTACTGATTTATCAATTTGTTTGTATTTAGTATTTCTAATATCCTCTTGAAATTAGTACAGTTTTTTCCAATGTAAACTTGTCACATTCTAGCACATTTAATTTAGAAATGCTGTATAAAATTTGGACTATTGATTTCTTAAGGTTTGTTATGAGTTCATTACATATTCCTAATTGCAATAGAAGTAGATACAACTATAATTATTGCATTCCCACTTGGGATTAAAATCCTAACTGTTAAAGAAGTCAATGTTTAAGAACTTTAAAGTGCTGGAATGAATAAAATAGCATAGCATTTTGTTGATTTGTGTTTAGCTTAGTTTAGTTGCCGCTTGCATTTGACTTAGTTTACACTAACATGCCTATTTACCAAATTTAGAGTACTAGCATGAAGCAGTTAGTTTGAAATAAAGTAATAAATCTTTTAACTACATTTTTCATTCAGACCTTTTTGTGCCTGTCTTTATTTATATTCATTTTTTAATATTAATTTTCTATCAGGTGCTTCTCAATCTATATTTGGTGGAGGTTCTTCCAAGGCTGCAACCCCAACTGCTGGGAAATCAAATGATAAAGGTAACAGTTGCTCTCCTTAAATCCCAGTGCTGATTCATATATATATATTTGTGGTTGTGGCGGTGGTGGTGGCGGTGGCAGCGGCAGCGGCGGTGGCAGCGGCAGCGGCGGTGGCAGCGGCAGCGAGGGTTGCTTACTTGTCAACAGGAATTACAAATAAACCTGTGGTATCATTTCAAACATTACATTTTTATAGTTGCCATTCTGAGGAGAAGTTGCAATATCTGCTGCATCCAATGCTTAGTTTTAATATTACCCAGACAGCACGTAATTGACATGGAATGTGGTGGTCTATGGATGTGTTAAGCAGTTCGTGCTATTTTGTATAAATATTTAAATAGGAATTTTGTGTGTTGTATAGCCATGGAAAAAATGAATGCATGTTAGGAGAGCAGAATATTGCATGTTGCAGCACAGATTGATATATCTAACATACAGCTGAATTTGATAGCTTCTCTGTTCCATAGGTTATCATCTGTCAAATACACTCTTGAATCACCATTTTCATTTTATACATACTCGCAAATACAAGTTCAAGTGATGATTCAAGACACAGCCTATTTGTGTACATATGGAACAGACACTTCAATAAACTCAGCTGCATGTTGGAAATATCGACTTGTGTGAACTGCGCTGCAACGCATTGGACTTAAGAAATATTCTGCTTTCCTAATGCACTTAATCATTTTTTCCATGGCTATACAGTAAATACCAGAATTAAATGTAAGTTATCCATATTCATACAGATATTTAAAAATTATGAAGTACATATTAAGAATTACCACATTGGAAGAGATATAGCTTGAATATTTCCATATCCAGGAGAAATCCAAGTGGAAAGGATCGTGGTTTCTTAGTACTGGATTAATAGGTAGTATCAAAACAGAAGTTTCTGGAAAAGAACTAAATCTATGACTGGAGGATTTTGAAAGATAAATTTTTGGTGCTGAGAGAAAAGATTTGAGGCCGTACAGGTAGACAAAAATAAAATGTGCAAGAATCTCTTGTAACTGCTATTACAGTGAAAAATGTGAGTGGAAAATGAGTGAGATTTGAGTTTTTTCTAGTGGAATCTGCTGTAGACTTAGATTCACTCGAAGCACTCCAGATCCAAATTCTAAAGTCCCTGTCAGGACTGTCATGAAAACAAATGAAACCTAGTCTCATACTTTATGCTTTTGTTGTTTTGTGTATCTTGAAGTGTGATCTCTGCAGTGCCAACATAGGAGTATAAATGTGTGTGGTTAAGGAGGGGGGGATACCTCAACCCACTGTGACCCCAACATGGATCTTTTGTGGGCTGCCCTCCCCCAGGGGGAAGGAATGAGGTGAAGTGAGACTGGGCTTGTTAGAGAGCGAAGCCCAGAGACACACAGAAGTCCCTAACAGTTGTAGATCTTGACACCTGGCACACAACCGAAGTGGTTCCTCTACCCAGGCAGAGGGCGACGAGGCGACCCTTGCAGCCTGGGCAGCAACTGCCAGGGAGAAGGTTCCAGAGCGTAAGCAATTGTGCCATCTATCCACAGTTGCCGGAGTGTACCGTGCTGCCGACTAAACCTGAAAGATGACAAGGGAGGGAAATGAGAAATGAAGGGAAAGGAATCTGTGGAGAAGGGATCAATGCACCCCAGCATTTGCCTAAGTGACATGGGGAAACCACAGAAAAACCCATGTCAGTGTGTGTCCATGGGATCGAACCGTGACCTCGTAAATACAGGCCACAGATGTTAGTGCCTTAACCATCCCACTTGGTCAAGAGTATGCATTCATATGTATTTATCAAGGGACGCAAATGTTGAAAATGTAAGCAAAATCAATACTGATAAATCAGAAATCCAGAGTGAATATTTGATAAACTAAGCTCCTTAGCTGCAATTTTAAATGGATTATTTTGGTTATTTAATGTCTAACAGTTTAAAACCCGCCTCTGCAGTATGGTGGTAGCGTATCTGCCTCATGTCCTAAAAGTTGCAAGTTAGAATCTCACTTAAGGGGAGTTATCCGGATAAGTTTGTTTCTGAGGTTTTCTCTTGTCCTGAGAAAATGAATGTCGGGCAACTTAAAGCTCTATGGACCTCGGGCTCATTTGAGCATATTATCAACCCGTTTAATTCATTCACCATCTGATATGCCACTATGATTTTTTAACCAAAAAAAAAAATTAACAGTTTAAATGGCTAAAGAAAATTTAAGTTGTACTCAACTTATGTGTCTGGTTTTTTTGAAATTCAAGCAGTTGTTGAACAGTCGTGTGTGTGTGTTATGACGTCAGTCTTGCCTGTTTTCATACACATGTTGATTTGTTAATTATTTAGATCTAGGCAAAAATATTTCCTTTTAGAAACATGTTGACGGTTGGTTTAAACTATTTTATTTAGATGAACTGGAAGTGGTGTATGAATTGAGTGTAACTGCAGAAGAAAAGGCGGCTGCCCTGGCGTTGAAACTTCCTCCAAATTTCTATGCTTATCGGTACAAACCTGGTTGTCCAGGGTGCAGAGGATGTGAGCCAGATGATGATGCAGAACCAGAGGTAATTAGCTATGTTTGATTTTTCATGCCAAAGTAATTTATTGCCCATTTCAGTTTATTACAAATAGCTACATATGAAGGATATGTTAAAAACAGTCATGTAATTAGCAAATTTTATTGTATTATGAAATAACAGAGTGAAATGTCCAAAAATTATGGTGGAAAAAGAACTTTGTAAAGGAAACTGTATACTAAATTTGCTCAAGATTGAGACTTCAATTTTTAAATTCAATTATATCACCCTATATCTTTGTCTCTCTCCTTGGCATTAGTGAACAATCTGGGGTTCCTCTCTCCTCAACTCCCTCTCCCATATGTCACTAGCTATCACATTCCTTGAGCTCCATCCCCCACATTGCATATTACTGTTAGTACTTTTGTGTTTTACTGATAGTTTAATATCACTACTTCCTATTGTTCTATGACCAGAGGGTTTATATTTGTATGTCTAATGGAATGCGAGAGTTATCCATTCTTTGCAAATTACCTTTCCATTTTTTTCTGTTTACTTGTATCTTTTCTTTTAACGAAAATATGTCTAATTCTTTCCTTATTTGTTCATTTCTAATGTGATCTGGTCTTGTACATCTTTTTACTGTTCGGAGTTACTTCATTTCTGCTGCTTGTATTTGGATCCACTCTTTCTTTTTGTGTGTCCATGTCTCTGATCCATACAGTATAATTGGAACAGCCATTGTCTTATAGAATTTTAAATTTGTATCCTTTCAGGTTTTCCTTGTCAAGGCATGAGCTATTATTCCACAAATACATTGGAATTTACTCATTGTATTACTTCTTCATTCTTTGTTGTAAATGTCACATTACAACCCAAGTAATTAAATGTTCCCACCTGCTCTAACACTTTATTATCTAACACTATCTTTGATCTTTTTGTTTTCCTATAAATGTCATCGACTTTTCAACTGATATATTTAAACCATAATCCTGGATTAATTTTTGTAATTTGTACGTGCTTATTTCCAGCTTATCCTCTCTGTCTTGTATTATGTCATCCGCCAAGAGTAACATATTTAATGCATTATTTTTATTCCTATTCCTAATATTTCATGTTTTAATTTCCTAAGAATATCGTTCATATAAATGTTAAAAAATAGCAGAGATAAACTACATCTTTGTCTTAAACCATTATTAATTATATCTTGTGATAATCGTCCATTTCCTAAAACTATTTTTATTTTTGTTCCTTGATATACGTTCCTGAGTACATCTATCAATTGTTTTGGATATCCTTTTGTGTCTAATACTTGCCAAAGTTCAGTCCTGCTTACTTTATCAAAAGCTTTTTCTAAGTCTTACAAATGCTATATGTGTTACTAAATTATATTCTCTTCTCTTTTCAATAATTTGGTTAATTAAGAATATGTTTCTTACTAAAGCATACAATATTTAAGCCTTTCAGTGCAACTCATTAAATTCCACTCATGTCTACATTCTCCATTACTTTCATATAGTAAGCAGGTGAATTATTACATTACGCTCAAATTTTTATAACAAAATTTTACCAGAAATAAAGGTTTTGAGGTCCCTAAAAATATTCAGAAAGGATGTGTGCATACATATGTACAATTAGTTATCTGAAATAAATTGTATGTTCTAAAGAGTTATCTGTGTTTTTTATGCAGTAAGCTTTTGTCTCTTTCAGTTAATCCCTTATTTTTTCCTTATAATAAAGAGAACTTCACTGAAATTTCAAGATTTTCATTCAGTCATGTAAATACCTTAGAGATATAGCATTTTAATCAAAATTGTTAGGACCTTTTTGAAGAAAATAAAAAATACAGGCCCTTTTTCAGTACAAAGGGTAATTTGGGATGTGGTGGGAATTTTTTTTCCCTTCCCCCTTTTAAATTAGTCATTCTGTTCTGGGGCTTTACTACTAAACTGACTTTTACAGCCCCTTTTGAACCTTTGTCTCCCTCAACATTTGCCTCTGTTCTTCTGCTTTCTGTCTCCACATTCAAACTCCCAGTATCTGTAAGGCATCTCTTCTTATAACATTCTCCTTTTAATTTTTTGGTCTCCCTTTAGGTCTTGTGTTGTAGAATTTCCCATTTAAAACTTTTTTTGAAATTTATCTTCCATGCTTTGAACATGTCCTACCCATTTTAACCATTTTATCTTGATTTCTTGTACAACGTTAATATCTTTGTATAAGTTGCATAATTCTTTGTTATAGCTATTTTGCCATATTTCATTCACTTTAATTGCCCCATATATTCTAAGTATTTTCCTTTTGAATATTAGTAGTTATTCATCCATGGTTTGGGTCATTGTCCTGGCCTCACTACCATATTGTGACTTTGGTAGGTGTAAAGTAAAGAAGACAGATGTAGTCGAGATGAAGAAACACTTTTATTTCCGTAAACAGTAACTTTTTACACTCGTTGCAACAGCAAGAAAGTCTTTACCGATTCACCAACAGCACGGCTCCGAATTCGTAACACAAGAAGAACTCCTTCTCACACTTTACCGCTATTTATATCTCCCAGGCACTATTCTGGAATCTTCAGGAAAGTTCAGCTATTATTGCGGTGAAATACAAAGCAGAGAATTCCAGAAGTCTCTATCCCTTTCTCTCTTTTGCGGTAGTGCCGACAATAATGCGATGGGCGACACTGCTCCCTCCTCAAGGCTGGTCGTTAGGCCAGGTAGACGACTGGCTGGGTCCCCCTCCCCAGTGCGGCAATCAGATGCGGCGGGCGCGGTGACACTATATTACTACTGGTTTGAAGAGTGTTTTGTATAATCTTATTTTTGTCGTATAAAATACAGTCAAAACCGGTTATAACATCATGCAGTCGTTAAAGCTGATAGTTGCACAAACTGGGTGTTTGCTCCTTTTTTAATGAGAATAAGCTGTAACCAGTATTTTTAGATGTGTCAAATAGCTGGAAGTGTGTAGTGGTTTGTGGTTGGGTTCACTTTTGTATTTATAAGACCATAGGGATGTCAAGTTAGTGTGTCTCCAATTTCGCTGTAGTGAAAATTGCAGAGCTGCATGTTTAATTACAATGCCGCTCGCATCAACAGTATCTTGTTTATTTCCAGGAAAGGGACAGATGCATTACTCCCCACTGTTGATTTGCACGATGTCAGTTGTGCAGATCCTAGTGACGTCATTTGCCACATGTAAAAATACCTCTGTATATTGCTATATGTGACAAACAAAAATGAACGTTAGATGTTATAGCCGATATATTTCTCTGAAAAGGTAATATAAAAATACATTGTTGTCTATGATAAGTCGCTATATGCAACGTCGTACTAAGCAATTTTTTAAATATAGCGTTCACATGGGATTTAGACAGGACCACTAGATTTCACCATTATAGCCAATGCGTCGGTAAAAGCGATGTCGCTATAACCAGTTTTGACTGTATTACTTCTTAAATATTTTCTGTAAGGAGAAATACACTTTATTTGTTGCTGTTATTCAGACATTGATTTCTTCATTTTCATCATTCTGACTGTGTTCCTATATATTTGAAGCTATTGATTATTTCCAGCTGCTGTTCATTGATACTTGTGTTCCCTATTCTGTTCTTACTAATCCTTTTTTGTGTTATTACTTTTGTTTCCTCTTTATTATCAAACCTACTTCCTTTGCATTCTCCTCCAGTTTTGTGTATATTTCTGAAACTGCATTCTTGGTTCTTGCCACTATGTTTATATCACCTGTGTATACTAAAATTTGTATTGATTTATAGAATATTGTGGATGTATAGTTGAGCCACCCTGACTCCTGGGATACAAATAGGAGTTCTAGTTCTCCAGGTTGGGGGTTGGGCGTGAGGCTAAGGACCTAGTCCAGGGGAAAAAAAACACTTAAAAAGAACCTCATCCTGAGGCTTCAAAGTATGTATTTCTGGAGGTCTCTGTGTCAAATTTTTGAGTGGAATGCAATATATCCTTTACCTACTAGGTATGTGGCAGATAAAGTAGAAACCTTTTTAATACCAATGGGAGTAGAAAATGTAACGTCATACAGCAGCTGACCTCTCCCCTTCCTTCCCCGAGTGTTGTTGCCTAGTCTTACGTATATAAGAATATTTTGCATTTTTTGTGCTCTAGAAATACATTTGTCATATTTTGAGGAAATTAAAATTTCAGAGTTTTATTTTGCATTTTTTGTGCTCTAGAAATACATTTGTCACATTTTGAGGAAATTAAAATTTCAGAATTTTTTACAAGCAGTTTTTAAAATTATTTGTTTTTTCTTTGTGGCAGAACAAGAAAGAAGAGACTGAAACAGCTCCCTCTTCACAAAAATTCCTCACATCTCAGTCAAAATCAGAGGGGCAGAAACCATCTAAAACCCAGCCTACACTTTCTCCACCAAAACTTGGGTCAATATTTGGACAGCAACCAGTAACATCAACCTCACAATCTTCCACCCAGCCTATATTTGATATTAAGCCATCAACAGACACAAGTTCATCAGGAATGCTTTTTGGCATTGGACAGAAACCAGATGTAAAGCTTGAAACTGCCGTATCAACTAACAAACCTATTATTGCAGCTCCAAAACTTATGACAAATGCCACAGTTTTTGGTCAGACCCAAGTATCAACCCCCTCAACTACCAGTATTTTTGGTGGTCAGTCCACTCCATCAATATTTAGTCAAACATCAGAATCCTCCAATTTGTTTACAAGTATTGATTCAACACCGAAGACATCATTTGCCATGCCTTCAAAGGGTTTAAGTTTTACAGCTCTAAATTCAAAACCAGATTCTTCTCAACCTTCAGGATTCACATTTTCTTCCCCTAACACAAAGCCAGACACCATGCCCTTCAATTTCTCCAGTAAGCTGGGACTCAAACCCACTGTTACAACAGCGGCCGAACCAATGACTGGTAGTGGGTTTAACTTTGCAAATGTTGAAATTAAATCAGAATCCGCAAAATCTGAATCTGCAGCAGCTGCTCCTAAGCCCAGTGCAGCTGTTGATACCACATCAAAGGATACTGAGGGTGTGCCATTCTTACCTTTGGATAAAAAGCTGTCATTTGCAAGCTTGGCAAGTAAATCAGACGAACAACCAGCTTTTAAGACTGGTAAGAATTTTGGTTTATTGCATGCATTTTGGAGTAGTTTATTTCATAGTTATATGGGTATTTCAACTACTTGCATACTTTATCAGCAGTCAAGCATATTTTTGAAAAATATGCTGCACTTAAAGAGAATTAGGGTCCCAGAAATACTATAAAATTGTTCTTCCCCCTCCAATATTTGTTGTTCGCTAATGCTGGATTTCTGACAATGAAGTCATTAATCCTCTTGCTCTCCAATATTTTTCACTGATGGATGGGGCACTAGAAGTGGCCAGGCATATTTGAAGGTGGTCTCGATCCATTTCCTCTTGCAGATCACATAGAGGACAGAGTGGTGAAGAATATATCCCAATTCTGTTTAAATGTTTTGCCAGACAATCATGTCCTGTAATCAACCTGAAGGTTGCAACTGCTGTTTTTCGAGGATACTCAGGAATTACTGTTTGAATGTTCCCATCTTTTATTCTTTGATTTTTCATAGTAATATTTTTCAATAATTTTTTTGAATTCAGAGTTGACTAATCTTTTAGCTGCATAAAATGGTAGATTAACTATAGATTTTTGTACACTGCTGGTGTTTGCAAGAAAATCAGCTTTGTCATTACCACTCAATCCACAGTGAGCCGGTATCCATTGGAAGACTAGGTGTTTTTGAAGTGCTGTTAGATGGCTAAGCATCTTTCAACATTCTATAATAGTTTGGTTTTTTGGTGACAACTTGGAAGTAATTGCTGCCCTGGAATCTGAGAGAATAACTGCTTGCTGAAAATGTGAAATTCTGTACAAAAGATTTTGTAGGGCCATTCGAATTGCTTCAATTTCTCCATCAAAGTTAGTAGTTCCATAACTTAAAGATTTGTAATAGGAAAAGAGGTGACATGTGACTCCAGCACCTGCTCCATCTTGGTTTGATATCAATGATCCATCAGTATAAATATGGAGCCATTCATGTTCTGGAAATCTAGTATGGATTGTCTCTAATGCCAATAATTTTAGAACACTAGTTGGAGTATCACTTTTTTTTAACTTCTTCTGTCAGGTGTAAATAATATGTGATGTCTAATGTATGTGTTGGATTGACTTTAGATATGCAGTTTTCCTTTGAATTAGGAAGGTGTACATCCTTCTTGATGTCTTGAATTTTGGAAAGAAAGCTCTCCTGGGTCTTTAGTGTATGTGTAAAATTTCTCTTGTGCCATGTATTGAATGGGAGTCTGATCAACTTTTCGTGTTGAATAAGAGCCGCTTTTTCTATTTCATATTCCATGGGGTATTGGTTGGTTAGTATTTCCATAGCTGCTATTGGTGTGGTTTTGATAGCACCTGTAATTAATCTCAGACTTTGGTTTTGAAAGATTTAGGCACCTCCATATCTTACTTTTAAACTAGTGCTTCAGAAGAAATTAAACAAAGCCATATGTTAAAAAATCTTATGTTGTTAAAAAACTCTTAATTGCATCATTAGGGCAAAAGTGATGAAAAATCTGTCCTTTTGTATTTTTGTCTTAAAATTATGTCTGTACCTTATACTTACAGAATCTATTGCCATCTACTCTGCATCACCATTTAAAGGGTCCATTATATCATGATTTAAATGCCCATGTGCAGGTGGGCATGGCTCCTGAAATGTATTCATTACCCCATTGCACCAAAATCATGTACAGCTTGGAAGTTTAAATCAGGAGGTTGAATTCAGTGCTGGTGGATGTAAGCAGAGACATCTTGTAGGATTTTTTGCAAACATTCGTCCCGATAAAACAGTAGTAAAGTATGGTGCAATTTTTGTCTGTGTACATGTGTTAACGACGTGGTCGTGCTTTCTGAATTTGATATAAGAACCTTTGTTTCTAAAAGGAAATGATAATAAGGGACTTAGGCTATTAGTGAATTCAATATGAATTATGAAGCTAATCTTCATGTAAAGGAAAGGGTCACAGCTATTAAAGTAAAGTGCAGTCAGCAAAAGAATCAATAACGTTAGGGATAAGTGAAGGTTAAAGCAGAATGCACTAAGTACATTACATTCAAATCAGCAAAAAGACAGTTAAAGAGTAGCGAAACCTAAGGAAGAAGTTAAATAGCTAAAGGACCTTCATGTGGTCCAGGGAAATTAAAAAACAGTAAATATGTTGTCATACACTTAAAACTTTAGTCATTTTTCTTTGCTTTCTTTGTTTTAAAATTTTTAAATCTTCAAAATACTCCTTCTGCAATTCTTTATAGATTTGTTTGAACTTCTGCACACATTTTTAGATGGTTGCTTCATAAAACTTTGTATTTTAAATGCTCTAGATAAAGCAGTTTGTTATTGAAGTTTGATTTTGAAGATTATTAATATTTGAAAAACAAAATGGCCATCTATGTATTCAGTAACTTTTTTTCTCCAAAACTGTTTGACATAGCCAAATAAAAATACCAGGTTTTGTAGACATCATTAAAAAAGCTTATACCCAAAGTTTATTTATAAGAAATATTTTATATGAAGTATTTCTTATACTACACCAAAATCGCACCAAAAAAAGCTCAATTTTTTCTTTTTTGCAAAAATTATCTTACATAGGAATATGAATTTGGTAGACCTACTAGATATGCTTGGGCATACATGAATACAAATTTTCACATGTGACAAACATTGTGGATTTTAGTCATTTTTACAGATGCCTCCGCTTATGAGTAACTGCTTGAATATGTATAAAATATTAGATTTTGTGTTTAAAATTCACGATATGAATTGAAAATACAGTCAAAATTGATTATAGTGACATCACTGTTAATGACGTATTGGCTATAACAGCGATATTTAACGGTCCATTCTAAACCCTATGTGAATGTTATGTTTAAAAAATTGCTTAGTATAACATTGAATATAGCGACTTACCGCATGTAACAATGTATTATTACCTTTTCGGAGAAATATATCTGCTAATCTCCAACGTTCAATTTTGTGTTACATATACCAATGTACAGAAGTATTTGTACACATGGCAAATGACCTTACTAGGATTTGCACGAGTTACATCTTGCAAATTGACGGTGGGGAGTAATGTCTCTGTTTCCATCCTGGAAATACGACACTGTTGATGGGAGCGGCACTGTACTTAAACACGCAACTCTGCAATTTTCACTAGACGGAAGTCAGAGAGGTACTAACCTTGGCACCCTGATGGTCTTATAAATACAAATGTAAACTCAACCATAAACCACTATGCAACTTCCAGCAATTCGACATGTCTAAAAGATACCCCTGTAACGCTTATTCTCAAATTCTTGTTGAGCTTGCAAAGAAAAAAAGAAAGAACACACGGATTGTGTGAGTATCAGCTATAACGACTGCTAATCATGGGTTACTTTGACGTCACTATTAACCGGTTTTGACTGTATGAATTTTAAATTGTGCAAATTCACTTTGCTTCACATATAAACTTCCAAGTAAACCAAATTCATTCTTTAAAAGGTATAAAGTGGGATTTTGTAATAACTTCGTATATGGAAAAGCACATGAACTTTAGTTCATTTCAGATGATTAAATGTAGGGTTACATCAAAGCAGTTATAGAAATTTGACTATTGCAAGCTGTGTCATAGCTTCCCAACACTGGTGGAAAACAAATTATTGCATTTCTCAGGTAACAACTTGCTGTCAAGCTTTTAATCATAGCATTTTTGTGCTTGTGAATACAAAAATATGATTAAAACATTTTGGTCTAGCAGTATAGACAATTATGGGGAGGTTCATTTGTATAAAATAAATTCTGGTTGACCTCTCGTGTGCTTAAGCAATTTTAGAATGGCTGTTAATGACAAAGATTAAATTTGGTATATAAATTGTACTTCAAGGCTTGGTGTGCAAGTTTTTTTACCTGAAAATCAGTTTTAGAAAGGACAAATGCATGTGCACCTGTGGAGAAATATTCTTAGGAAATTGCATTAATACAGTATAATCTTTACACCAAATAAGAGAGCTGTAATTTTTTTAGATAACAAGAATTTCTCATGGGCAAATGCTGGAGCTGCAGTGTTCAGTCCAAGAGCCAGCAAAGATGCAACAAAGGAAGATGGAGGAGATGGCAGTGGAGATGAGGGAGTGGCTGATACATCAGGGGATGCTACACATGATCCCCACTTTGAGCCAATCATTGATCTTCCAGACACAATAGAAGTGCGTACTGGAGAAGAAGAGGAAGAGAAAAGTAAGCCGTAATATTTAACATGTTGCATATATATAATAATGATGAAGTAAGCTGAAATGGATGAGAAAAATGGAGTTCAGTCCACAAAAAGATAAGATTTTGTAATTCCATAGTGCTATTAACTCAGCTATGAAATTCATTTTTTCTTTTTCAGAATTCTCTTTTCGTTTTTCTTTTTAGTTTTATCCCCTTTTCTTTCTGTGATAGTTGTAACAATTTCTCAAACATTCTCACCTTTTTAAAATTATTTATTCACCCTTACACTGCTTAACAGAAGTTTCAATTTTGGATTTAATGATTTGAGTACAAATCTCGCACACCTTGGGTTGAGCTGGGCCCTGGGCTCAGGGCTTTTATTAGGGTAGCCCTTCAGTATAATCACCTTTTACATACACATTTCTCATGCTCAGAGGTGTCGCCACACCCTGCCCTCAGACATTAAGCCACCTTGTCCTCACACATTACGACACCACACGTCAGCACGCCCCATCTCACATTACGCCACCAGTCATCACCTCACACATTACGCCACCAGTCTCCACCTCACACATTACGCCACCAGTCTCCACCTCACACATTACGCCACCAGTCTCCACCTCACACATTACGCCACCAGTCATCACCTCACATTACGCCACCAGTCATCACCTCACACATTACGCCACCAGTCATCACCTCACACATTACGCCACCAGTCATCACCTCACACATTATGCCACCAGTCATCACCTCACACATTACGCCACCAATCAGCACCTCACACATTACGCCACCAATCAGCACCTCACACATTACGCCACCAGTCTCCACTTCACACATTACGCCACCAGTCTCCACCTCACACATTACGCCACCAGTCTCCACCTCACACATTATGCCACCAGTCTCCACCTCAGACATTACGCCACCAGTCTCCACCTCAGACATTACGCCACCAGTCATCACCTCACACATTACGCCACCAGTCTCCACCTCACACATTACGCCACCAGTCTCCACCTCACACATTACGCCACCAGTCATCACCTCACACATTACGCCACCAGTCATCACCTCACACATTACGCCACCAGTCATCACCTCACACATTACGCCACCAGTCATCACCTCACACATTACGCCACCAGTCTCCACCTCACACATTACGCCACCAGTCTCCACCTCACACATTACGCCACCAGCCTCCACCTCACATTACGCCACCAGTCATCACCTGACACATTACGCCACCTGTCTCCACCTCACATTACGCCACCTGTCTCCACCTCACACATTATGCCACCAGTCTCCACCTCACACATTACGCCACCAGTCACCACCTCACACATTACGCCACCAGTCTCCACCTCACACATTATGCCACCAGTCATCACCTCACACATTACGCCACCAGTCATCACCTCACACATTACGCCACCAGTCATCACCTCACACATTACGCCACCAGTCTCCACCTCACACATTACGCCACCAGCCTCCACCTCACACATTACGCCACCAGTCATCACCTCACACATTACGCCACCTGTCTCCACCTCACACATTACGCCACCAGTCTCCACCTCACACATTACGCCACCAGTCTCCACCTGACACATTACGCCACCAGTCATCACCTCACACATTACGCCACCAGTCATCACCTCACACATTACGCCACCAGTCAGCACCTCACACATTACGCCACCAGTCATCACCTCACACATTACGCCACCAGTCTCCATCTCACACATTACGCCACCAGTCATCACCTCACATTACGCCACCGATCAGCACCTCACACATTACGCCACCAGTCTCCACCTCAGACATTACGCCACCAGTCTCCACCTCAGACATTACGCCACCAGTCATCACCTCAGACATTACGCCACCAGTCTCCACCTCAGACATTACGCCACCTCACACATTACGCCACCAGTCTCCACCTCCCACATTACGCCACCAGTCTCCACCTCACACATTACGCCACCAGTCTCCACCTCACACATTACGCCACCAGTCTCCACCTCACACATTACGCCACCAGTCTCCACCTCACACATTACGCCACCAGTCATCACCTCACACATTACGCCACCAGTCATCACCTCACACATTACGCCACCAGTCATCACCTCACACATTACGCCACCAGTCATCACCTCACACATTACGCCACCAGCCTCCACCTCACACATTACGCCACCAGCCTCCACCTCACACATTACGCCACCAGTCTCCACCTCACACATTACGCCACCAGCCTCCACCTCACACATTACGCCACCTGTCTCCACCTCACACATTACGCCACCAGTCTCCACCTCACACATTACGCCACCAGTCTCCACCTCACACATTACGCCACCAGTCATCACCTCACACATTACGCCACCAGTCTCCACCTCACACATTACGCCACCAGTCTCCACCTCACACATTACGCCACCAGTCTCCACCTCACACATTACGCCACCTGTCTCCACCTCACACATTACGCCACCAGTCTCCACCTCACATTACGCCACCGGTCTCCACCTCACACATTATGCCACCGGTCTCCACCTCACACATTATGCCACCGGTCTCCACCTCACACATTACGCCACCGGTCTCCACCTCAGACATTACCCCACCGGTCTCCACCTGACACATTACGCCACCAGTCATCACCTGACACATTACGCCACCAGTCATCACCTGACACATTACGCCACCAGTCATCACCTCACACATTACGCCACCAATCATCACCTCACACATTACGCCACCAGTCATCACCTCACACATTACGCCACCAGTCATCACCTCACACATTACGCCACCAGTCATCACCTCACACATTACGCCACCAGTCTCCACCTCACACATTACGCCACCAGTCTCCACCTCACACATTACGCCACCAGTCTCCACCTCACACATTACGCCACCAGTCTCCACCTCAGACATTACGCCACCAGTCTCCACCTCAGACATTACGCCACCAGTCTCCACCTCAGACATTACGCCACCAGTCTCCACCTCAGACATTACGCCACCAGTCTCCACCTCAGACATTACGCCACCAGTCTCCACCTCAGACATTACGCCACCAGTCTCCACCTCACACATTACGCCACCAGTCATCACCTCACACATTACGCCACCAGTCATCACCTCACACATTACGCCACCAGTCATCACCTCACACATTACGCCACCAGTCATCACCTCACACATTACGCCACCAGTGTCCACCTCACACATTACGCCACCAGTCTCCACCTCACACATTACGCCACCAGTGTCCACCTCACACATTACGCCACCAGTGTCCACCTCACACATTACGCCACCAGTCTCCACCTCACACATTACGCCACCAGTCTCCACCTCACACATTACGCCACCAGTCTCCACCTCAGACATTACGCCACCAGTCTCCACCTCAGACATTACGCCACCAGTCTCCACCTCAGACATTACGCCACCAGTCTCCACCTCAGACAATACGCCACCAGTCTCCACCTCAGACAATACGCCACCAGTCTCCACCTCAGGCATTATGCCACCAGTCATCACCTCAGGCATTACGCCACCAGTCATCACCTCACGCATTACGCCACCAGTCATCACCTCACACATTACGCCACCAGTCATCACCTCACACATTACGCCACCAGTCATCACCTCACACATTACGCCACCAGTCATCACCTCACATTACGCCACCAGTCTCCACCTCACATTACGCCACCAGTCTCCACCTCACATTACGCCACCAGTCATCACCTCAGACATTACGCCACCAGTCTCCACCTCAGACATTATGCCACCAGTCATCACCTCACCATTACGCCACCAGTCATCACCTCACACATTATGCCACCAGTCATCACCTCACACTTTACGCCACCAGTCATCACCTCACACATTACCCCACCACACCGCACCATTAAAACCATGGCACCACGCACGACACCACACACCTCACACCATACCACCATTCTACCACATCCAACCACACTCCACACACACCATGACACTGCATACCTCACCTCACACTCCACCCCACTGCATACCTCACCACACACTATGCTGTCACCCCACTACACACTACTCCACCACCTGCATCATGCCACCACATATCTCACCACACCCATCGTGCCACCATACCCCACCACCTACATCGTGCCACCACACCCTACGACCCACATCATGCCACCACACATCCCATGCTACCTCCATCACTCCACCACACCCCACCAAATGCACCCTGCCACCACACACCACCTAGGCAGGTGCTCAAGCAGAGGGTCCGTGGGTCTAATCCGAGCTTGTGGCGATATAACACTGAAAGTGAACAATAATATGGAAGAAGTGAAAACAGACATTTTCAGCTATTGTAGAGGACTCAGGAGTCTCCGTCTAGGGCATATGCGAATGTCGACCACAAGGTAACCAAGCTGAGCAGAACATTACTTCCACTTCTGGTGTTTTGCTCCTCACTGTAACTTTTCTATCTGACCTTACCTTAGTCTTTTAATTTATTTATTAAGGTCCTCCAACATTGTGTCATATCGGGCAAATGAAATGAGTGAAACGATGCTCAAATGAGCCCGAGGTCCATGGAGCTTTAAGTTACACAACATTCGTCTTCTCAGGGTAGGGAAAACCTCGGGAAAAAAAACCTTACCTGGATAACTTTAAGCGAGATTCGAACTCGCGACCTCTGAAACGTGAGGCAGACACGCTAACCATCACGCTACCAAGGCGGGCGAGTGGTCATCTCTTGTTCTCTTCCGACTCCGATGCTATTAGGGTTCCTGAGGGCTAGAGAGTCTTTATTTTTCTAACTTCTCCTTTTCTTTAATTTCTCTATAAAATATTAACCCCTAACATGCTGACCTGTCATGGCATGTAATATGTCCTGTAATTGGTAATCAGACGATATGGTCGGTGAATTTATTTTGATAACTCTCCCGGTCAGGTCGGTGAGACCCGTAAACCAATGACAGGTGTGGTCCTCCAGACATTCTGGGGGTTGTGAGAGAGCGATGTGACCGCCAAAACATAAAAATATGGTGCTCTCTAAAAAGTGGTTACTATTACTGCTATTGCTCTCTTCAATATCAAATTATGAAATATGACTCAAGGGGTAAAATGTTCCGGAGTTAAAATAGTCCCACATTCGGATCTCCGAGCGGAGACTACTTCTCGAGAACCAAAACATTATTTTAATAGATCTATCGGATTTCTACAATGGAACGCGGGTGGTCTCACCCTAACAAAATGAGTAGAACTTAATAAAACTGTATTTGACTATAACATAGATATATTTTTCATACAAGAAGCAAATCTAACAAATGGTCAAATTAAATATTTGAATTTTACTGGTTTTCTAATACTCCTACTACCCGAAAATAGATAGGTAGTGGAATATTAGTTGGAGCCAAAAAGGATATTAAATCCTCCTTTGAAATTGTTAAAGAAATGGATAACACAGATAAAAGTGAGTTAATAAAGCCAAATTTTTGGGATAACAAGACACATCTACATGTCTACAGTATTTACAACTCTCCCAGGAATGAACCAGATCTCTCCCTTATTGATCAATTATATAAAGCAATCGTAATTGGGAATTTCAATGTCCGTTCCAAAAGATGGGGTTATGAAAAAGAGGATTCTACAGGGAGGATAGTGGAAGAATTTTTGAATACCACAACTTTTGAACTGATTTATAGTAAAGATCCCGCAACCTTCATACATTACTCTGGAGCAGGCAGTAACCCAGACCTCTTGTTAGTTACAACAGATATTGTTTCAAAAAATAAAAAACAAGTTATAGAAGACCCAAGTTCTGGTCACAGAGCAGTAATTGCTGATATAAAACTTGATAATACAAATAAGTCAACGTCACACGAATCTGTATTGGAACTTCAAAAAAGCAGATTGGATCAAATATAAAACTGAACTGGAACATAAATTTAAAGAACAAACAAACAGTTGCGTGACCAACCAGATCATATGAACAAAAATTTCTGTAGTCATCCTAGAAACCGCAAAATAAAATATTCCTCATGGAAGAATTAAAAATTTCACACCCTTTTGGAACCCCCAGTTAGAAGAACTGAAAAAGCAAAGGGATATAGCTAGAAATACAGCTGAGCAAACAAGAGACCGGATACACAAATATGGCGGGAGAAATGTGCCTCACTAAGAAAAGAAAATACAGTTAAAAAGAATCACTTTAATAATTTCTTAGAGAAAATGGATTATAGGACAGATGGTAACAAAGCCCATAAGTTCATATAAAATGTGAAGGACAGGAAAGCAAACAGCACACCTATCATACACAACAATAAAATACTAGTAAACAATGCAGTCATAGCCGAAACATTCAATAAATATTATGCTAATACACATAAAGTAACAAGAAGTAATAAAAGGAACATAAAGTTAAAGAAATTGAAGCTATTAACAGTGAAGCAACAAGATTCTAAAGTAAGAACAAATTAGGAACTAAAAACTTCACTTCACTTAGTAAGTGATGAGTTGGAGTCAACTTGAAACTTTAGTCAGCAATTTGCACGAAAAACTTGCAACGTTACTAAGATAAGTGAAGTTTTTGGTTTGTAATATGTTCTTACTTTAGGAACGTAAAGAATTTAAGAGAGAGTGTGTGATCCTAACACTCAATGCAATATCTTTTTCAAAATTTTAATATGCAAGAACTGTACATTGCAATAAAACATCTAAGAAGCAAAATGTCTCCTGGACCAGATCACACACATGCAGAGTTCATAAAAAACCTTGGAAAAACAGCAAAACTACTACTAAAACTCTACAATCGATCCTGGTCTTGAAGAAAAATAAAACAGCATCAAAAAGAAAAAATTATAGACCAATAGCTCTTACTAGCATAATAGCAAAAGTGATGGAAAGAATGGTGTCAAACAGGTTAAATTGGTTTCTAGAATCACAAAATTTAATATCCCCATGTCAAGCTGGATTCAGAGTTCCACTCTACAAGTGAACAAGTCTTACTTCTCAGTCAAGAAATCAAAGACTCGTTCAATAGAAAAGAAGATAATGTATCAGTTTTTATTGAATTCCAAAGTGCATATGATTCTATATGCAGAACAAAACTACTAGAGAAAATAGGGACACAAGGTTCAATGATTTCATGGCTGTCATTTCCTAACAAAACGCTTTATTTCTACCAGATATTGAAGAAATATATCTAAATACAAACAGTACACCGTGGCTTACCACAAGGCGGCTCAGCACTCCACTTTTTAATGTATTTATTAACGATCTGCCACAACAAATACAAGAATCAGGTGTGAAGTGTGCACTATTTGCTGATGACTTAGTAATGTGGACTTCAAAACCAAAAAGCAAAAGTACAGAACTAGAAAAAACCTTGCAACAATCCTTAACCAACTTACAGAGGTGGACCAAAGAAAATTTAATGACTGTTAATACAACAAAATCAAACTACCAAATCTTTTCTCTAAAAAAACCACTAAAAATAAAACTAAATTTTGAGGGTCAACAATTACCAGAAACAAAGGAACCAAAGTATTTAGGATTTACATTTGATACCAAACTTACATGGACCAAACATAGAAAGTGTAATACAAAAAGCAGAAAGGTGCCTTTCACTGTTAAAATGTCTAACAGGAATGAAGTGGGGATGTTCCAGAGCAACTCTTAACACAACATACAATGTGTATATATAAAGCCATTATTTACTTACTGCAGTGAAGTTCTTATAACAGCAAATACAAAAAAAGTTCAAATCTTTCAAAACCAAAGTCTGAGACTAATTACAGGTGCTATCAAAACCACACCAATACCAGCTATGGAAATACTAACAAACCAATACCCCACTAAATATGAAATAGAAAAGTAAAAACCAGCTCTTACTCAACACGAAAAGTTGATCAAACTCTCATTCAATACATGGAACAAGAGACATTTTACACATGCACTAAAGACTCAGGAGAGCTTTCTTTCCAAAATTCAAGACATCAAGAATATATACCTTCCTAATTCAAAGGAAAATTTTATATCTAAAGTCAATCCGACACAAACATTAGACATCGCATATTATTTACACCTGACAGAAGAAGTTAAGAAAAGTGATACTCCAACTAGTGTTCTAAAGTTATTAGCATTAGAGAAAATCCATACTAGATTTCCAGAAAATGAATGGCTCCATATTTATACTGATGGATCATTGATATCAAACCAGGATGGAGCAGGTGCTGGAGTTACGTGTCACCTCTTTTCCTATTACAAATCTTTAAGTTATGGAACTACAAACTTTGATGGAGAAATTGAAGCAATTCGAATGGCCCTACAAAATTTTTGTACAGAATTCCACATTTTCAGCAAGCAGTTATTCTCTCAGATTCCAGGGCGGAAATTATAGCAATTACTTCTAAGTTGTCACCAAAAAACCAAACAATTATAGAATGTTGGAAAATCCTTACCCATCTAACCGCACTTCAAAAACACCTAGTCTTCCAATGGATACCAGCTCACTGTGGGCTTAGTGGTAATGACAAAGCTGATTTTCTTGCAAAAAAAACGTACCAGCAGTGTACAAAAATCTATAGTTAATCTACCATTTTATGCAGCCAAAAGATTAGTCAACTCTGAATACAAAAAAATTATTGAAAAATATTACTATGAAAAATCAAAGAATAAAAGATGGGAACTACCAAACATTCAAACAGTAATTCCTGAGTATCCTTGAAAAACAGCAGTTGCAACCTTCAGGTTGATTACAGAACATGATTGTCTGGCAAAGCATTTAAACAGAATTGGGATATATTCTTCACCACTCTGCCCTCTATGATCTACAAGTGGAAATGGATCACGACCACCTTCAAATATGCCCGGGCACTTCTAGTGCCCCATCCATCAGTGAAAAATATTGGAGAGCAAGAGGATTAATGACTTCATTGTCAGAAATCCAGTATTAGCTAACAACATTTAATGCCTATGTATTCAATAACCTGGCTTCTTTTGATATCAACATGTAATAATACTACAAAATAAATATTGTTGGCAGAGACAAAGAAAGCTGTCTGACAATGCAGTCGGTGAGACTAGAATAAAAGGTTATGTCACAAGATCACATTTCCAAGTTACCAAAGCTGCCACAAACTTAAAGTGGCTTGTTATGACGTTTGAAAGTTTTTGTTTTCAGACTGGTGACTGGATAGACTCTGATGTGTGCGTACTAAAGATTAAAAGCAAAAAGTGAATGTTACCACCTTTTCTGTGGAAAGTCTCTTCTATGTATTTGGTTACCAGTATCAAAAGCTGACAGCGAGAGATTTTTTCTACATATAACTGGGTTGTAACTGACAGAAGGACAAGTATGAAAAACGAAAGTGTCACAACTTGTATGTTGCTATTTGGTGATGATAATTGATGGGCAATAGCCCTGACATCTGATGCATAATATATGTAGTGATTCATGTTTTGATAATAACAAAATAAATGTTTTAATTTGGAGAAATTTTGAACAGTAATGTTACAGTAACATTACCTGTTAATTTTAATTTAAGTAATGTCTATTAATATTACCCAAAAATTTGTGCAAAATTAATGCAAATTTTTAGTATAATATTCAACACAAAACACAACTTCAATCATGTATGAAAATTTTTCAAATCATTAACCTAAAAATCTTGCCTTTGCTCATGTTTAATGTGAACGTTTTACCTTTTCACTGATCTTATCCTGCTCCCACCCTTGTTTTACCTTTTCACTGATCTTATCCTGCTCCCACCCTTTAGTTTTCATTTCCTGTTTTATTTCATCTCCCAGAATTATTTACTTTTCCTCTTTCTCCACTTTTCTTATCAGCTCAGCTCTTGTAACAGTTATTAATCAGTTTGCATTGTAAACTATGATCTTCACCATCCCAATTTCACCACTTACGATAACCTCACTCATTTATGGATTACCTAACCATTTTATTAACCTTGTTACTCAGCGAAATATCCCTCTTTCTTTCTCTCCTGCTTGATTCTCCCTTTCCCCTCACCCTCATGGATCCATTAGTTATTTCATCCATCATTTTTTCTTTAGCTATTCTTGAGTTGACACTTCACTTCCTCCTGACTATTCACTGTTATCAGATCCCACCTTGGCTCTTTCTGCAGTTTCTTTCATGCTCCATATCCCCACCTTGTATTTTGGTTGCACTTGACCTAGGCAATGCACTTGTTACTGGATCCACACGTGCTGCAAAATGCTGAGTAGTCTCTTCACTGCTGTGTGACACATTTTCTGCTGATGCTTGATCATTTCCCCATGTCAATTTTGAATGTATACAGTTCATAGTTGTATCAGTTCTCTTACATTTTGCTGCAATGTTTTAGCAATACGATCTTGCAATATGGTTTTAAAGTAACTGCAACCCCCTTGCACAGTAAAATAATTCAGTTATATTTTTTGAAGCTTTGTTCAAAGTTTACTTAAATTAAAATATACAATATTCAGTGCCAACAATGTGTAGTGAACTCCAGTAATGTAACAGTTGTGTTCTCATTCATTTGAGGCTAGTGATGAAACTGAAAATTATCACAATATTCATTAAGGTTTAATGGTTGAATAGTTGAATTACATCATAATCGGAGCCAGTTTTCTCAACAGATGTTAAAAATACTCTAACCTAAAGTTTACCAACTTTGAGTTAAAATTTTAGCTTTATGCAAAGCCTCTTGTGTTTCATCAAACTTTTCCAGAGAAAAATAAACGAATTTAATGTTAAAGTCAAATAACGATTAGCCATGAGCGAGAAGGCAATCAACAAACTTAACTAGGTACTTCTGAAAGCACTCCAATGCACATTTGTGTTCCCTTTCAAATGCAGAACTATATTCTGATTGATTTCTGATAAGCAGATAAGATTTGTTCAGTGTGAGGTTGGATTTGTTTCCTGATAGAAGCAAAAAATGAATGAGAAAGCTAGATAGAGGGGCACAAATGTTTCATCTTTTGAAATAGAATTGGTAGGTGAGCTGCTAACCAAATACAGATCAATTAGTGAGGGAGGGGTGGGGGAGGGACACTAATGCTGAAGGGAAGAGATTAAGCCTGGAAGAAAATTTGCAGTGAATTTAACTCCAGCGTACAGGTTTCTCTCAGGTCCTCAAAACAACTCAGGCAATTGTGCATGAATTGAAAACAGAATTTGAGAGGAAGAGGTAGAATGGGAGTCATGTTAGACATGCGGAAAAGGAAGAGGAAAAGGAATGGTTGAATTAAGGAGAATGGCACAGGATTTTAAAAAATTATTTTATTATTTAATGACGCTGTCAATTGCCAGGATCACATCAGCGTCGCCGGTGTGCCGGAATTTCATCCCGCAGGAGTTCTTTTACATGCCAGTAAATCTACTGACATGGAGCTGTCGTTTTTAAGCACACTTAAAAACCATCGGCCTGGGCCGGGTTTGAACCCACGACCTTGGGATTAGTAGGCCAGCGTCTAACCAACTGAGCCACCCAGACCGACAGAATGGCACAGGATCGACAGGAGTATAAGAAATGGACAGAAAACCTGACGCCGTGAGGCACAAGGGAAAGCTGAAGAAGTAGTTTGAGAGGTGGAATCAGGACTGAAAAATTCAATGCCATAGCTGGTATTTGAACAACAGATCTTCCACTTCATGCACTGCTGCTCTAACCACTAATCCACCATGGCACCTTGCCAGTAAGACATTAAATTCTCCAACCGATTCATACTTTCCTGGTAGACCACAAGGGAATCTCACATCAGAAATAAATACCCCAAGGACAACTTAATTGTAAGTACTTTATATCCTGGCTTTAAGTTACCTTTAGATGGTTCTTTTTATGCCAACCAACATACTGCTGGTGTTTTTAAACACAAACCGTGTGGTGGCAATGCATAAAAAATGAAACCATAGTACTAAATAGGTAGGTTGTGAAGAGCGCTTAGAACATTTCTCGGCTTGTGACGAGTGCGCAAAAACAAAAATTTATGAAAGCGTTTTATCGACTACTGAAGACCAGGCAGACCTGCAAGAGAACCCTTATGATTGTGATGCACTCTTTTATGGTATGTACCAGGAGCTTATATATGCTCTTACTAAAACAGGTTTACTGTAATTCAAAATTAGCTTCATATTAGATATTAATATTTTAATTTTTTTTATAGGAGAGGTTCCTCAGCCTGTGGAAAAAGAGGTCAATGAAGAGGAAGTGTGGGCAATAATGCAAGAGGTAAAACTTATAATAAATGTGTATTTATCTTGTGAATAAAATTGTGCTGGCTAGATGAAATCTAAAACATGTTTGTGTGTGTGCAGTATGGCAATACCAGGGTTCAGTTGCAACGAATTGAAGATACTGTTGTATTTTTGGAAGAAGCAGTGAGGCAGACCTCTACAGAGAGCCAAAATGCCATCTGTATTACTAAAGACAAAAAATGGGATATTTGTTATGGTGACCACAAAATTTAAAGGCAGCTGATGGCTGACCACTAACAGAGAAGTGCGATGTTGCCACAAGTCAAAGAGTGGAGCGAAGCTATGTGCAGTAATAAGACAAAATTAAAACACTTTGTAGGTTATTACTATAGTAGTCAAACGTGAACATGGTGTGCGCGTTAATTTAATGTGTAATCTGAAAATCATGCCTTAAAACAGTAACAAAAATGTGTGCAGGCCAACCAGAAGATTCATTACGGCAAAACAGTCGCATCTGTCCTGTCATCTTTATTCTTGTTTCTATGTCTGAATCGTTGCTGTCTTCCTCTTAGTTGATGATAATTGACTGCAGTATTTTGTCAGGGGCTACTTTCTCATATTCCTGTTCCTGCAGTTTTTCCATATGTCGATTACACATTGTAAATTATATCCCTCCTGTGCTGATGCAACACTTCACGTTTATGTATTATAGGTTCCCTTTTACTACTTGTACTTTGCGCACTAAGTGACATTTTGATTAAACCAAGAAAGAATACTAAAGTAAACACCAATAAAATAACTCCACTCAATATAATTGAATTACACAATCTGAAATTACCACTGTAACATGAAAGCAGAAGTTCAAACTGAAATCATAACTTGAGGCACTTTCCCTCACTTATCGTTAGCCCCTGCAGTTCTTTTATATGTTTGACTTGCATACTGACACGATAAAAGTCATAAAGGGCAATTTGTACACAGAACATGAAAGCATCTCAGCAGAACTGCCTGTTAAAATTAAGGCTAGAGATTTCTTCTGGGCTTAAAAGCCGTGGTCTGCTGCAGTTTTGAGGTCCAGACATTTCGTCCACACCTGCGGTGGACATCATCGGTGGCACATTCTGAGTCTTCTTGGTGAAAGTTTAGTTACAACAGAATCATTTATGATTGGAGGTGCTGTATTTATATGTGGGCCGCTCACAGGGGATTGGCTGGGCTTGAGCAGGAGGTGTGTGTTAGATGGGCGGGCCGTTCTGATTGCTGATTGGCTGGCTTCCGAGCTTTTAAGCCCGGAAGAAATCTCTAGCCTTAATTCTAACTCCGGCCGTGAAAGCTTTCGACTACTCATGCCTGTTAAAAGATGAATTCAATGCACACTCATATCTCTGCAACCAGTTAATGTAGAAAATTGATTTTTAGACTGCAAGCTTCAAAATAAAATGCTCTTCATGATCAGAGTATTCTCTTGCCTGTTACACAAAGAAATTTTGTGTGTGGTGCCTCCATCTCTCTCGTGTCGTCTTATTTCTCGTAGGATTCCTAGCGTGAAGTCGTGAAGTGCTGCTTCCTTGATGAATTCTGGATACTATATTTGTATGTTGTTATTGCTTCGGAGATAAAAGGTTTTGTATCTTGAAATAACTTTACAATTGTAAGCCTTGACTAACTTTTATGTAGAGCATGGATTCTAAAGGGTCATAGGAAATAATGCAGGAACTTGAATAACATATACAAAATTAACTCCACTGTAGAAATATATTGAACATGCCAACATGTTAAATAGATTAATAAAACATGTTAGCATTGTACATGCCCTTTTAGATAATTAATGTACAACTTTCTCCAGCTTGATGTGCACAACATACATCGTGTCTGACAGCTGAGATGGCACAAGTTGTACTGCCTCTTAGTTCAACTGGCTACACACATAGCATCTTCTCTGGCTGTTCTGATTGGCTCAGAGCGAACACACCACTGTACTTGGCCAATCACCCTTTTGTGTCTCTTTTTCGATTTAAATTATATTTCGTTGGAAGCTTCACAACTTATAACTTCCGAATTTCTTTCCTTTTCAAAATATACAATTCTTTTATCACTTTTTACTTTCTCTACTGGTAGGTAGGGGAAGTATTGTATTCCACCCAAAAATTCGATGTCGAGATTTCACCGGAAATATATGTTTTGAGACCCCCTGGATCCAAAAGAAGCACTTTGGGTATTTAAGTTTAATGTCTTTCAAGGATGCGACACAAAGATTTTGAAGAAAATAGCCTCACCCTAAACTACCCTTTACATGGAAAATTTTTTGAAAATTTTTATTTTCTTGAAAATGGTCAACTATTTTGATTAAAATGTCATATGTTTGAGATATTTTTATGCCAAATGGAATGTATATCTTGAATTTTCTGGCTATAGGGGCTATAGGCTGTAGTCATATTTACTCTGGACGACTTTTGCATAACTGGTAAACTGTTCGAGATAGACCAAATCATGCTGTACAAAAAATATAGGTCTTGCTAAAATACACAATTTATGTCCAAATAGATTTTCTTGTAGGGTGAACCATTTTGGAGATATTCCTTGTTATGTTCGCAAGTTTCGGAAAACTTACAACTTTTGTGAAATGGATCATCGTTCATTTTTTTATATGTGAAGTGTACAAAGAGAACATAATCTCAAAGCTTTAAAAGATTTGACTATCGCACAAGGCCTACTGTATTCTAATATTCCCCTTGCACCTACAAGGAAATAAGCAGTAAGATAATTTGTGCAAATGTTTATCTTAAGTAACACGAAGAAGATATAGGAATAAGAGTTTGTAAGAATGGTTAGAAATTCATGTGAGTGCAATACATCAGATTTTTTTAAATACAGTGCAAGCACATATTATATAATTACAATTATATAGCAAATAACCCAACATGAATATTCAACAGAATAAATGTTGCAATTAACATCTAGCCAAGACATTTATATTTAATATTAAATATGGTTGTTATTACTGTCTCAGCACAAATTATATTTATATCACTGGCCTTACAGCATGATTTCACAGCGTGCTTAACTATACAATACCGCAGGGCATGGTAAGCTTCTGATAGGGTGTAGTGTTGACCAAGCTCCTCTTCCTGGTCACCTTTAAATTTTGCAGCCACCATATATTTGTGTGTTATCTTCATTATTATAGTTATTATACATTTCTGTAATACATCCCAGTATGATATATTTGATACCAGGCTGGAGATTCCAGCACAGGAACCTACAGAGTGAAACAGTCATGTGTATTGAAGGTTGGTATATTCATACATGACGTTTTATTTCAGGCCAGTGTCCAGAACAACATTGTCGAGTTAGCAAGAAATGGAACTGCATTATATAAGCAGACAATGCTGCTCATGCTAGAGAAGTATAATGCTGAATTAGAATTCATAGAATTGAAGAAACAGACAGTATTTGAATTATTTGAATTAAAAAAACAGACTGAAGAACTGAAACAAGAACTAATCCAAGCAAAACTTGCAAAATTACAATTGAAGTATTCTTGTGCTACTGAGTTCCTAACTGTCACAACAGTTAGTTCATTTTCCACAGCAATAGAATGCAGAATTTTGTCATCCCTCGTGAACTGGTGTACAGGTAAGTAATCCAGTAGTAGCAGGTCTCTCATCTCTAAAGCAATATAGTGCAGCACAGCCGTTGCCCCAATGATGGTAAGCATAGTATTAGGTTTGATGTGTAACACCATGCTGAGTACAGGAAAGTACCTTTTCCATACTCCAATTGCATGTTTTAGTGTGTGCTGGATTGTATCTATTTTGTACTCTAGTTTCAGGTGTCAAATGATATTTTCCCATCGAAGAGCACCATACAAAAGACATTAGAGTTAATTCAGAAGGGAAAAGAAATACAACTACAATGGATCCCTGGTTACAGTGGTATATCAGCCAATGAGATAGCAGATGAAATTGCCAAAACCGCTGCAACATTACATCCAACTCCTTCAAAACAGATATCTCTGCTAATGGCAATAAGACTGTTAACAACTCAGTCACAAAAGAATGGACAAACATTGCGACAACTATTGAAAGAACCAAATTATGTAAAAAACATAAATGGATAATCCAAAAGAATCCAAACCGGCTCCACTATGTTTTATCTGTATGAGTCCTTGGTGCTTGTTGCCGACTGCCGCTGTCATAGAACAGTGCAAATGAAACTATACAATATTTTTAAAACTACTTTTAAAGCCTTTACTTACCAATGTTATTAAAGGAGATCTGAAACTGGCCACTGTCATTGTCCTTACATTTTTGCCACCTCTTAAGGAAATGATCCATCACTCACCGTAGTTCATGTTGGGAAATGCTGTCAATTTCCTGGCGGATATTTCGTTTTAATTGTTCCAGGATGTGTGGGTTTGTCTTGTGCACTTTATGCTCTTAGTTACCCCAGAGATAGAAATTGCAGGGGGTTAGGTCGGAGGGCCGAGGGGGCCACAAAACTCTACTAATAATTCTGTCCTGAAACACACTTTGTTGTTTGCATTGATGGATTGGCTGTATGAGCTGTTGCAGATTCTTGTTGACAAAAGGCAAAATCGCAATCCGTCAGTTAATTCTCTATTAAAAAAAAAAGGAGGTGGGTGCAAAATTGTATTCATATATGTACAGGCATCAACTGTTGACTTGAAAAAGATAGGGACTATTACTCTTTCTCCACTAATTGCACGCCATACACCAAGTTTTTCCCTCATGAAGGGATATTTCATGAGCTATATTAGCTTTCTCACAGCTCCAATAACGATTATTTTATATGCACACATCCATGAAGGTCAAACCAAGCCTCGTCTGTGAAAAATATTAAATGTGGGTCAATTTCACCAATGCATACACTATTGAGAGTCCACTCACAAAATGTGTGCCTAATTACAGGATCACCAAGCGTGTGCCACAGTTATTTGATATGGTATTAACTTCAGTAATTAGTAGCTCTTTACAAAGAGCCATAAGAAATGTCTGCCTGTTGTGAAAGACGCCTAAGCAATTTTTGGAAGGAATTCTCCAAACAATAACCAATATTGTCTGTTTCTTCGGTAAGAACCATGCACCGTCTTGCAGATTTATTAGCCTGAACAGTTTGAATTGTTGTACAGTCTGAAACTTTTACACCTGGAAATCTTTCTGTAAATCACACTTTCACTTGGCAAGTTAACACATACGAATCATAAATCCTTGCTGTTCAGTAGAAAATAAATTCTGAGTTGTAATACATTTTGTGACTAAGTACAGGACAAAATAATAAAGCACACTGGTATTTCATTCACACGATATCAGCGTCAGCATGGTACTGCACTTTCATAGCAGAGAAACAAGTCATCTCCAGGACCTTGTGTACATCATTAAGTGTTAATCGTGTTTGTTAAGGCTTTTAAGACTCAAGCTAAAATATGTACTTACGCGAGCAAGAGTTGGTGGAAGTAGAGATAGAAGTAGACCGAGGATTCATGGCCCAAGAAAAGGATCAGCTTCCCGTCGGGCTCTTACATTGCACAGCCAAGCTAGAGAATTTGTTCTCTTAGGGAATTTTTCGAACACAAATTTGCTCCTTCACAATGGACCTCTTATTCCTTTAACCAAGTGAGGAAAATAACTGCAAGTACACTTAAAATAAGTGAGATGACTGTTTCAAGAATCTTTAAAGAGAAACAGGTTCAGCCACGCCCGTCGTGTATTCTAACTCATTACTCAACTGCGCAGTTTTCAGTTAGATGCTATAAAAAGGTACATCTATAGCTACTACAACCGAAAAGAGCATCGTGCCATAGGTAAGCTCTTCTCTCAAAGAAGCAGACCTATTTGAGGGAAGCCTTAGCTCTTGGAACAATATCCTTTGTGATCTGGGATGTTAGTTCAAAATATAAATAACCAAAAACTGATGTTAGAAAGATCATATATTGTAGCGCTAAGGGCTTTGCTTTTAAGGTAAATAGAAAAGAAAAAAATAGTGTGGTTGAATATAACCTGGGTAAATGCTGGTCATACTGTGTCAAAGTGCTGGTCTGACGGTATGCTTGAAAGCAAAGACAGTGAATTCTTATTGAGAGTAAATTACTTTTATTCTTAAAGTAGGCTAATATAGATTATATCAGACTGGTTTTGCTGCAATGGGATAAACCCAAATGTTTGTTTATATGTCTCAAGTATTGAGGATTATCAGTCTCTGCATATTGACAACGTTGCAGCTCTCCACTTGGAGAAGTTGACACCTGTCGTGTATCATCTTTTAAAAATCAGACTGCAAAATGGCAGGCAAGAATGGGACAATATGAAAGAGGGAAGACATGTGCACGAAATATTTCCGAGCATCAAAGAACGCCTAGAACTAAAGTATCTATAATAATAATAATAATAATAATAGTTGTCAATATATTTGCTTACAAACGTCTGACATTGTCCATGTTACACTTTTTAATTTACAGAAAGATTATTTATGGTTCCTCTATATTGTATAAACATCTATTGATAAGGTACATATTTAGATTTGTTTTACATTTGTATCCTGTAAGTTGTTTGATATTTGGGAGTTTATTGTATAAAATGAAGCCTTGAGTAATTACATTTTTGTCTGATGTTTTCTTACAAAAACCTCTTTTAAAATAATCAGTAAAAGCAATTAAAAGTCTAATTCATTATCTAAACGGACATGGTCCGTATGGTACCTATATTAAGAAGATAGAGTAACAAGTTATATATTTGCGGATTTTAAAACAAGAGATACTCTATAACATGTATTATTTGAATGCGCACTACGTCATCAGTTGATAAAGGAGGGAAGAATGGAATTGGAAGGAAAGAATATTTGGAATTGTGAGGAATAAGGAGGATTCCAAGACTTTACAGTTAATGACAAATATGATGTCGACACACAATGAAGGAATACTTAAAATTAAAGGAGTTGAGATCCGCAACAACAGATAAACAGTGGATCTCTGGAGATCGACTAGAATACAAACTCAAAGAACAAGAGGAGATGCAGTACGAGAAGATCTATCAAACGGAAATACACCAGCAAAGGAGAATTGATGTGACAGAATTTTTGTTTTTGTTTCTTCTGTTCTATTTTTGTTATATTGTAGTTAATTGTGTTATACAATAAGTTTACATCTACAAAAAAAAATCAATATTGTATACAAAAATAAGTAAAATGTATTTAATAAAGCTATAGTAGAAATAAAATCTGAGAAACACACCCTGGTTTAGATATGCTAGGTGCCAGGGTAGTGATAATGGAGATTCTTTTATATCTTAACACACAGAGGGTACCCTTGTTGCCCGGCCACTTCATCCTCCAGTCAAAGCCATGGAGGGGTACAGGATGGGGGTGGCGTTGGTCAGTACGCAGACACCTCCGATCATAAGGCGACTACTTGACCTGTTAGGGACACTAGAATGACAATATACTGTAACAAAGTCCGCAAAAATGCAAAGTCTGTTTACTTTTCTAATGCTTTATTTTCCTCTAAATTTTACTACCTATGCACAATTTCCTTCTCATTACTAACACAGTTTATAGTCTTCTCTACTATTACAATTCACAGTTGTTCTTGCGATAATCTTTCTCAGTCTTTCTCCAGTTTCACTATCTCTTATATCTTTACTATTATAATACAATCACTCGACGACACATACGTACTCACTGATAGGCTGGCCGAGTCACTCTCGTAACTAAAACTAACTGTACAGACGACTTCCAACTAAAACAACTGCTTACTGTCTGCTCTATTTATACTGGAGCCAGTGTGATGTAACCTCCTTCGAGTTCTTTCCACTGCACATGTGCATGAAGTAGCCAGAAGTTTCTGGTGTTATCACTGTTGAATTACATACAGTCGATAGTTGTCCTGCAGCCCTGGACCTACTCCGTGCCTCGTCATTATTAGTCATGCACACACACAACCTCTCATCGTATCCAAGGTCACCCATCCTCTTGCCTGTTTTTTGTTGAACGACCCAATGTCAACTTTAAAACTTACACTTAAGTTTTGTGTCGTTATGTTAATGCTTAATTGTCACTGTGAATGGTCTCTATGTATTGGCTTTTTATAAACATTCTTTTGTTCACCTTTCTTGACCATCACAAATGTTTCCCATCTTTTCTTTGCCAAATATTTTAATGGCCTTTGAGAGCTCTAATGTTCATCTAATGTTTTTCAGTGTTTGGCCAACGTGCAAAACTGTTCAGATATGAAGTAGCCACCAAAGAATGGAAAGAAAGGGGCGTAGGAGAGATGAAAGTGCTACATCATCCTATCAACAATACATACAGACTTCTGCTTAGGAGAGAACAGGTATGTCACATTAATCACAGCTAGTCTCAACAGAATAGAGCAGCTTCATTTTTAGAATGCAAATTAAAACTGAAACTAATAGTGACAAAATAATAATTTACTGAACACTATTGGGTCATGTTTACATTTGAGGAGTATAGATGCAAATCCAGACTTTTTCATATTTTGTTACATATTTCTGCTTACAGTATCCTACTTAAACTGTATAACACGTATTGGAGAATGACTGTACCTTCCGACTGGAAAAAAGCCATTATCATCCCGATTTTAAAGAAAAACAAACCTTCAAACAATATTAATAGTTTCAGACCAATATCTTTGACCAGTGTTATTGCAAAAGTGATGGAAAGAATGGTGGCATCTAGACTTAACTGGTTCCAAGAATATTACAACTTAATTAATAGTTCACAGACCGGCTTCAGACAGAATCATAGTACAAGTGAAAATGTACTCCTACTAAGCCAAGACATCAAGGAAGCTTTCAATAGAAAGGAGGATACCTTAGCAGTATTCATTGATTTCAAATCAGCATATGACTTAGTCTGGAGAAACAAATTAATTGAGAAGTTGCAATCAATAGGTGTGAAAAGTAACATGCTTAAATGGATAACTCAGTTTATTTCACAAAGATTTTGTGCCACAAAATATAATACATACATTTCCAAATATAAACAAACACACCGAGGACTTCCACAAGGTGCTGTTCTGAGCACAACATTCTTTAACATATATATAAATGACCTTCCATCAATAATAAAAACCTTAGAAACCAAAATTGCTTTATTTGCTGACGATGTAGTCATTTGAACTTCAGGCTCTCCAAAAAAACCTGAATTAATTAAAGACAGAATAGAAACAGCCCTAAACAAAGTACATGAATGGAGCTCCAAAAACCTCATGACTATCAATGTGGAAAAAACAAATTATGAATTATTTACACTAAAATACAAACCAGTTAATATTAACATAAATTATAATAGTAAAGCACTCAAAGCAGTTGATGATGCCAAATACTTAGGCATCACTTTCGACAGAAAGCCAAGTTGGAAAAAACATATAACAAACATCTCAGAAAAGGTTGAAAAGAAACTGCAAATCCTGAAAAGGTTAGCTGGTGCTAAATGGGGCTGCTCAAGGAGAGTCCTTAACACAACATACAAAATGTATGTTAAACCAAACCTCTTGTACTGTTCTGAAGCTTTAATAACAGCAGCAAATGCTAACATCAATAAACTTGAACAAATACAAAATCAGGCTCTTCGCCTAATCACTGGAGCAGTTAAATCCACACCTATTGATGCCATGCTTGCCTTAACACAGACCCCATCAATAACAACAAAAATAGAAGAACAAGCATTGCTCCAACACGAGAAAATGTTACGACTGCCAAACTCTAAATGGACAGAAGAGAACTTCCCCCCTTCAATCCTTAAAACTCATACTAGTTTCCTAGAAAAGGTAACACAGATTAAATCCAAATTGAACATTCCTAACACCAGAGAAAATCTACTTATAAGAGAAAATCCATTGGAATTATTACAACCTACCTTCAGTTTGGAATTAATAGAGGAAATAAGTAAATCAGACACACCAAAAGAAATACAAAAACTTCTAGCTCTGGAAACAATCAATACTAGGTATCCCACAGAAGAATGGCTGCACATATATACTGATGGATCCTCCAAGGAAAACCTTACTGGAGCTGGAGTTACGTGTTCACATTTTTCCTTTTATCATTCTGTTGGCAGACAACAAATTATGATGGAGAAATAGAGGCTATACACATTGCTCTCCGACAATTATTAAATCTTCCCTTAAATAAATTTAACAAGGCAGTAATTCTTTCAGATTCTAAAGCTGCAATTCAGGGAATATGTTCAAATACTATAAAGAAGTCAACAAAAATTAGAGAATGCTACAAAATGTTAACACAACTCCAAAAAGTAAATAAGACTGTTCATCTGCAATGGATTCCAGCACACTGTGGAGTCATGGGGAATGAAGCTGCAGACTCACTTCCAAAGAAAGGCACAACAATAAAACAAAAGTCTAAATTCAATTTCTCATATTCCTCAATAAAACGCTTGATCATTAAAAAATTTTCTCATTCATACCTACAAGAAATAAAAACAAATGCCAAAGATAAAAAATGGATTACACTACTTTCCAACCCAGATATAATCCCCCAGAGACCAAGGAAAACAGCGGTTGCAGCCTTCTGACTATTGACAAATCACGACTGCTTAGCAACTCATCCCTACAGAATAGGTATCTCAGCCTCACCAATATGTGTCCTGTGTAACGATCCAGCAGAAATGAACGAAGACCACTTGAAGACCTGTGAAGCATTAAGATCAGAAGGAACTACAGTTCAAAAGTATTGGAAAGCACGAATGCTAATGGCTTCATTGCCAGATGCAAGGCACTGGAAAACAACAACAACAACGTTGTGCTAGAACATGCATTCATGTAATTTGTGGTATTATGGTATGAGTTGTGAATAACAGACCCTTTGTTCTGTAAAACTAAACATTTTGGAAACTATACACCCTTTTGGTCCACATTAGGTCGAGTTATCAGGCTTCTACTGTAAAACAGTACTTAAACTAGGATAGCGTTATTTATGATCTTTGAAATATTCAAATTTATAGAAATAGTATGTAGAGAAAATCATATGTATGTAACACTTCAGATTTTTTATATAGTTTTCTCTTTATGTTCTTAGGTCCACAAAGTAGTATGTAATCAACTCATAACCCCAAATTTTGTTCTCAACCCGTTGAATACATCTGACCGAGCTCTCTGTTGGGGAGCATTGAACTACGCAGAAGAGAGTGAACCGAAGGTGGAGGAGTTAGCAGTAAGGTTTAAAACATCAGAAATTGCCAGAGATTTCAAGGATATAGTCACAGAAGTTATCAATCAACTGAAAGCTCTTGGCACAGGTGAAGTAGAAGGTAAGAAAGTGAGCAATGTCAGTATTTACATTAATTACAGTTCTAAGCACAAAACTAACTCTCTCTCTCTCCGCTTTTTTAATGTATGACCGATAAAAAGGTACCTATGGCGCTAGAATATCATGTCACTAAGATAAAATTATATGTTTTTAAAAACATGAGATCAGAATATCTGATTTGTATGAATGCTGTACTGCAGTTTATTGTTCCCTGTAAAGCACTGTCATAAGCTTACACTTTCTGTTGCATTAAGAGTCATGCCTGATAGTAGAGCCTGGATTCTTATGTAATTACATATTTTAAATCCTGCATAATATTTCAATGAGATGTAAAAATGTTGGCAAATTATGTCATTTGGGACTCTCTTACTCATTTTTATTTTACATTTTTTTACATATTTTGCACGTTTCTACATATTTTAATGTTACATAAAACGTACATATTTTCTGGGTTTCATTACAATTTTATAATTTTTTAAAAAATATTGTAGCCACATTATAAACTACTGTTTTCACAAGTTTTGCTGAAAGCAACAAAAATCAATCTGCGAGATAGGATGCAAGTTAAATTAAGAATGTGATAATAACCGCCTCGCTTCGTTCTGATTGTTGTCCATTGATATCAAAGCAGGTGCCGCTCGACAATATTGACCTCCAGTGTCACGTTTCTCGCAGCACTTTGGGCATTTAGTCATTTACAAGGACTGGAGAAATTGATTGTTACCATTGTTGCAGTAGTCTGCATCTTGTAATATAATAGCTGCGAGGAAACAAAGTGAGCCACTGGACAACCATCAATATAGCGAGGCGATAGTACTGCAGTTAGTTTCTTGCAAGTGTTAGTAAAATGGCACCAGTTGCGTCCTCGCTATCCTGCAAATTGAATTCATGGGTGAAATTAGATAGCGCCTTTACAACCGACAGAAATGTAGTCTGTCAAGCATGCAGTAAAAGAATTGACTGTTCCATGAAATTCATACGTTGAAAGAAGCAAAAGACTCAAAATAAAAATGCCTGGTTGTTCGTTGTATGTCAAGAAATAGAAAACTGAAAATGCATCCACATTATAAAATTTAATTATTTTGAATTGATTGTTTCACTCATTGATAAATTGCTTCAGTATTTCAACATTGCTTTACCGTCTAAAATTTAAGTAAAATAATTATGTGAAATGAGTAAGTTTAATAAACATAATCCAAAACACACAGTTCTTATTTCCTGATTACCTACTTGAAAATAAATTTTAGGCAAATTCTGCAGAAAACAAAACATTTTTGCTATAATTAATTTTATATTTGGTAAATTTTAACTCATTGTAATTAATTTATGTACTTACAGACCCATCAAATTACAAAATTCTGGGTAACTTGCAGTCTGCATTTAGATTTGAGGTGGTAATCTTAGCATTTAGGTTATTACATAATTTTACATATTTTGTTGATCTTACATATTTCATTACATATTTTGCACCTTGATATTACATATCCGGGCTTTACTGATAAGTGTGGCTCTGAATTTTAGATGCTAAAAACTTAGGAGATATTTATTTTTTATACACAGAAATTTTAAAAAATATTTGCCAAAACAAATTTAATATTTTTTTAAGATCTGAATGACTGAGCTAATATACACATGTGTGGTACTCACCAGACATTAATCCTGAAAAGAATCAAGTACTGTAGTGTTACAGTATACGACTGCATGCTTCCTCAAATTTTTTACCTGAAAGATTGGTGATTCTCACAAAGAAGTCTGCTGAATTTTGAAAATGATCGCTCCTTGTCACAAGAAGTAAGCCTAGCATAATTATAATATGGAATGTCATTCACATCAACAATTTCTTCATATTGCCCATCCAACACATTTGAAATTTTAACATTATGTTAAATCCACTATTTTCAAATATTTCCTTTGCATTTTCTGAATTACTTGAACTGCTTCTCTCAAAGGCATTCTTACTGATTCCAGTTTTTTTAAGAATCACAAAGGAAATAAATTTGTGGAAATGTTTGCTAAGTCTTTCCCAACACTTAAAACTTCTTGAATTTTAATTGCTCTGGCATCTTTACAATTTAGTTAATTTATGACAACAGCAAAATCACCCAGGTTTGCTATATAGTATTGAACGGTGGCCAGCATGTTCCCCAGCAAGTCATCACAGACGCATGAGGCAGCAAAATGTTTGGATTTTTGTTCATAAAAATTTCAGTCCTTTTAGATGACTTAAACACTATTTCCCCATTAGAAATAAATTTATCAATGTCAGAAAATATGGCCCTAATTTCCTCACACATTCTAAGCAATCCATGTGACATGAATCATTTTATATTCTGTGCCAAACAAGAAGGGGATTGACAGTTGCTCACCACCTGGTGGAAAAGTCAAAATGAACCCGAGGGGATGGGTGCGTTATGGCGATAGCCATAGCAACGGAAAGAAGAACCAATTAGAACTAAGACGTTCCCATAACAACGCTAAACCAGTGTTGTCGATATTTAGCACGTGATTAGCATGTGCCTGACCTGCAATCCAGTAACATAAACTGTGCGTCCTATCTTCTGTTTTCCCTGTAATATATACAATGCCTCCCTCCAGCTGCAGCTTGCATCAGCTACAGATTGCCTGTGTGCCTACAAGTTTGTTTGCATCATCCTTTTTATGTGGTTATTTGCCTTGTATTTATCTGTGTCTGAATCTATGTGTATGCTGTGAGCATTTACAATTGTCTGTTTTAAGGAATATTTAATTATGTCCAAAAATACTGATAAAGACAGCGTAGCCAAACGAAACTTTACGCACTCAACAAGTGAATAAAATTGTGTTTTATACGTATTCCAATTAAAGGATAATTAATAATGGTGGGATGTATATTATATTCAAAAGCCTGTAGAAAAATGGAGAAAACCAGTTTGAAGGGCATTAGCAACAACATATTTACATTTTGTAATGAATACTCAGGGGTCTCCGTCTAGGGGATATGTGAATGGCGACCACAAGATACCCAAGCTGAGCAGAACATTACTTCCACTTACTGGTGTTTTGCTCCTCACTGTAACTTTTCTGTCTGACCTTACCTTGGTCATCTCTTGTTCTCTTCCGACCCCGATGCTATTAGGGTTCCCAAGGGCTAGGGAGTCTTTATTTTTCCAACCTCTCCATTTCTCTATAAAATATTAACCCCTGACCTGTCATGGCATGTAATACGTCCTCTGATTGGTAATCAGAGGATATGGTCGGTGAATTTATTTTGCTAATTCTCTCGGTCAGGTCGGTGAGACCCGTAAACCAATGACAGGTGTGGTCCTCCAGACATTCTGGGGGTTGTGAGAGAGCGATGTGACTGCCAAAACATAAAAATATGGTGCTTTCTAAAAAGCGGTTACTATACTGCTATTGCTGTATCAATATATTAAATATTGGAGAGCAAGAGGATTAATGACTTCATTGTCAGAAATCCAGCATTAGCTAACAACAACAATTAAAGGATTATGCAGTCGATAGTATTGCTGAAGAACATGGTCACAAAATTGCTTGGTTTCTCCCTTTCCTAGTGTAATTCGATTTAATTAATTTGGACCTAACTAAATGGTTACGTTGGGAAAAACAACAAAGATTTCACTGCGTCATCTGTAATAAAGCTACATCAATAAAAAGTTGAAAACCGTGAACAAGGGGTTACTGACACAAAGGGTGTAATAAGTGCAACATAGGAAAATGAGTTTTAGAAGAAAGGATAAAGCAGTGTCATTTTTGCGGGTAATTCTAGGAACAGCATGATGCAAGCGATTCCGATATCAGCGGCATTTTCCCATTACAATATTTGACAGGTATGTTTCTTTCGTTAATGCAAATCTTTACAGTGATATATTGCATGTGCTATCCTTTGCATGTAGATGAACTATTTTACTACTGTCTTCAAATATGAATATAAATTATACCTGCTCCACATTCCAAACGCAATCCAATTGTCATCTTATGCATAATGCTCACGTGCTATCCATGTGGTCGCGAAGCAGCAACGTTGCCTCTCTTTCACTGAGAACTGTCAATACCTTTCTTGTTTGGCGCCAATAATAGGATAACTGCGAGACCTACTGCTCCTGGTGCAGCATCAGTCAAAAGTAACAAATTGCTATCATTGTACACCAACTGGCCACACTATCTGCATTGTTTCATTAAATAATACCTTTACCACATGGCTGACAATACAGGGTTGTACCATTACAATTGAAAATATCCTTAAATTCCACAGCATAGTTACACACAGTAACTTGCACTACTTTTCGCTCTGGGCATGTTTAATTCACTGTGGAGTCAAAACTGTGAATATCTTACTTCACCACACAACTAGAAGGTTGTATATACTTCTAGATTCACAACTGACTGACTATATAGTTGAATGGCCACCTACAAGTATCAGTGTATACTAGTCAGGCTATGATGCAATAACAGGTTCTTAATCAAGCGCATCTAAGTGAAAGAATTCCCAGTCCGTATCTTGTAGGCTCATGTAGTTTGAGAAAGCAGGATACTAAAGGGATACTTGACATATCAGTTCTTCCAATAATTGCAACATCTGGCCTAAGCAATTGAACATTGAAGAAGATAGGTGACTTGTTAAAAATAATTCTGCTGCTTCTATGTCACTATATGTAAATATGTGAGCATTACTTTAAAAAGGTTTCGTGTAATTTTTGTCTAGTTTGTGACTACATAACATATTCATTCACATAAAAAAAAATAAGAAAACTGCATTTTTTAGTTCTGGAGATATACTTATTTCCAGAACTTAGTTTGAAGTTTTTATTAGGACACAAACAAAATATGTATTTACTTAAAATCCAAGCCCAACTGATAAGCAATCAAGCATGCTATAATTCTACAGAGCAGTGCTGTCCAACTTATGTGCTCAGGCATATTTAACTCACGCCTAAGGAGGCGCAGGTGCCATCAGGCCCCGTTAGGACAAGTACGCTTCTTCTGAGAGGAAAAAGGGAAAGCACTGGTTAGGGAAGTAATGAATACAGCTTTAGGTGTACAAAAACATAGTTCAACTGTGTGTACTAGGAAGATATTTGGAAGGAAATAGTTTTGTCTTAAAATTTGAATTAATATTAAAAATTGTCAGAGTAAAAATTAGCTTATGAAAGGTGCCAGAAAAATACATCACGGGTGCCGCATTGGACAGCACTGCTGTAGACTGACTTTGCATCATATATCAATAAAAATTAGCATAAGTGCGTATAAACAAAAAAACAAGATGCATAATAAAGCTTTGCATTAACTTTGCCAGATATATCGGTATTGAAAATTAGCATAACTGCCTAGAAAGCTTCAATTACAGGAAACTATTTCAGGAGTAGTTAAAAGGAACTGGGCAATTTTCACATTTGCTTAAAGTGCAAATTTTATTAATTTTATTCAGAAAAGGATTTGTATGAATGAAAAAGGAAATAAGGCAATGTACTGCCTGTATTTCTGTGTGACAAAATTCTTTTTTTGACCCAAATAGGCATTCTTAGTAAATGTAATAGGAAATTGTAAAAAAAACTGCTTGAATTGGGATTGAAATCAGCATAACCTTTTAATTTCATGTTTTTTGCTCCATCACATTATATGCCTGCTAGCTTTTTGCTGGGAAAATAGAACATAAACAGAGCATGTGTGAATAGTATAACATTTATAGGTATTGTCATTTAATTTGTGTGTTTATATGAGGAGAAAATTATACAAATGACAGAAAAATATTAAGACAATGTGTCTATGAAAATTAAAAAGTCCAGTTTTCTTCTGATTGCTTTGATTTTTTTTTTTTTTTTTTTTTTTTTTTTTTTTTTTTTTTTTTTTTGACACACCAGAACATAAATATAGTGTACACAAAATTTAAATGTTCTATGTCAAACCGTTTTTAAATTATTAATAATAAATCACTTTTTGATATGCTAATATGAAATGACCCTTGGACCCTACAGTTAATTGTATATCTCCTAAATTTTGAATTTGAATTCAGCATATAGATATAAAGAAATTATCATATCGCCATTGTTTAGATTTAATAAGTTTGAGAGAAAAAAATTTTTTGTATACAGTCTATTGATATTTTCAATTTTTTTCAGTATGTTGAAAAATATTTAATTTCAGCTCAGTTATTTAATATTTTTTAACCAGTGCATGACAAATTTTAATACCTTAATCTCTGAAGCTCTCTTAGACATTTCAAGCTAATAAGTTATAAACTAGGGTCCAAGGAGCATTTTAAATAGTGGTGTAAAAAAAAAAAAAAAATTGAGAAAAATGGATTTTAAAGTTTTAACAATCTATTTTATGCAGCTAAAACATTAGTCAACTCTGAATTCAAAAAAATTATTGGAAAACATTACTATGAAAAATCAAAAAAATAAAAGATGGGAACTACCAAACATTCAAACAGTAATTCCTGAGTATCCTTGAAAAACGACAGTTGTAACCTTCAGGTTGATTACAGGACATGATTGTCTGGCAAAACATTTAAACAGAATTGGGATATATTCTTCACCACTCTGTCCTCTATGTGATCTGCAAGAGGAAATGGACCAAGACCGCCTTAAAATATGCCCGGCCACTTCTAGTGCCCCATACATCAGTGAAAAATATTGGAGAGTAAGAGGATCAATGACTTCATTGTCAGAAATCAAGCATTAGCTAACAACATATATATTTTTGTACTTTAACTCAACCAATTTAAAATTCCCCAGCACCATATGTGGGACCCTCTGTTGCTTTCTTCTTGGCCTCAGTGGCAGTTTTGAGAGTTTTAAGTTTCCTTTGTGGTTTCTTAATATGAAAACTTTCCTTTTGCCTTTGCATTGTTCACAAAATTAAGAAATTGTTAACCTGTTTACTATACACTTTTGCTAATTTGTACACTGAATACATAAAATATCTGCTTGTTACTGCTTTACTATAGACTAACAAATAACTTAAAACCTATTAACTGAACAATGCCTGATATATAACTGGAACACTGAAATAACCTGGCAAGATTACAGAGTTACAGAACACTGACAGCATTTCTGTTTGGAAGCAAAGCATGTGTCAGATTTGCAGCATTTCAGCTCGATATATCGAATTCATTTCAGCACAGCTCACAACCTTTCTGAAGCAAAATTCCCTGCAAGAGACTAAAATCAAAGCCAGTGAAAATGAGAAAAAGCATTTCAAAGCTGTAGCTATTAAGTTTAGTGAGGAACGCTCACCCGCACTAGGACATTTAAATGCCCTCCTGGAGCTTTAAAAATGACTGATATTGAGAAAACTAAAGTGTGCCGTTAAGTACAAAGTATAAGCATAGATAATAAAAAATGTAAAAAGTAAAATTCAAAATTTTCAGCAAATTTCATAGATACATTGCCTTAAATTTTGCAATGTAAACATTTGAAAGTTTCCCATTTTAAGTACTTGTTAAAACTTGTTTACGTAATGTTCATTTAAAACCAGGTACAGAAGAGGTTCCAGCAACTCAGCAGGAGGAATCTGAACCGTCTGATGTAGATTCCTGTGAAGAGGATGATGAAGATGAAGATGATGAGGATGACGATGATGATTGTGAGAAGACACTCATGTTTGAAAAGCGTGCTACGCTGTATGCTATGAATCCACTCTTTGCTATGAATCCTCAAACGTCAGGGTGGACATTGCTTGGATTAGGAGATCTTCTAGTGGAATATGACCCAGGAATTTATGGAGCAAGAATAACAATGGAAAAAGATGGAACAGCAGAACAGATATGTAGCTGCGTGATTCCATCATCTACTCCTCTTGAGGTTTGTGCATTTTTCTGCTAATTCATTTATGTTCCTCCTAATATTAGGTGAATTACGTACTAAACAGGAGAGAAAATAAAAATAATAGAAAACAATAGGATTTATGTAACACAGCTTTTACTGTAGCAACTGTCATTTCATGAAGGTAGAACTGGTTTCTGTATAGCCATGGAAAAAATGATTAGAGTGCATTAGAAGAACAAATTATTTCTAAATCCTACTTTGTGTTGCACGGTTTATACAAGCTGATATTTCCAACACGTAACTGAGTTTATTGATAGCCTCTGTTCATATGTTATCTGTCGGACACGGCCTATTTGTATGTTCAATACATAACACATCCTCCTGCATCCTTCTGTAGCATCTACGATAGCTCAGGTTTTAGATTTTTTCTCACTCTGTGAATGATGGCTAGTGGTATCATGTTTGATACCTTCTGCATTCTACGCTCATATTTTTTTCTCTCTTGCCTACTTTGTATTGATGGTAGGATTAAAAAATCCATAAAAATTTAATGTAGTCCCGAGGTATCATATATGATACTACCCTAAAATCCCCCTGAACCCCAAAGCCCCCAAAAAACAAAATTTTATGTTTTGAATATCCTTGTTCTTTTGATACTTAATAATACATTGATCCACATAACAAAATTGCTGTCTAAATGTCATTGTAGGCCTCCCAAAAAGTTACCCCCCCCCCCCCAAAATTTTTTTTTTTTCATTGTTGTGTAACTTTGGCTGATGGAAACTCATTAACCTCTTGAGCGATGGCCATTTAAAACGTCCGCGAGCCGAGAACTGCTAGCATTTAAATTGTTAAATGCGCTTAAAGTGCTTTATATATACACAGCTGTATTTTGTGTAAATATTAAGTTATTTTAATGAAACAAAAAGTGGTATAAAACTCGTTATTTGCAGTATAAATGTATGTCATCAGTAAAGTTGAGTTGTATTTACAAAACGTTGAAATGGCACAATTTTGTTTCACTGTGGTGAAAAGTCAACTTTGCTCTGTTGAACGCATCTAATATAAGTTCTCGGAAAGAAACAGTAAAGAAACACCCATTATATGTGTGGCTTATGCGTCAGCATGCTGTGTAATAAAGCGCTACTGTATGCGTGGTCTCTTGAGTCATCAGAATAGAGCAACATTGCAACTTTTGCTTACGCGAGCTTCGTAACTTAATAGAGTCCGTGTCTTTCTTTGTTGAAATACATACGTATTCTTTCCTGCTTGTAGCTGAAGGGAGAAGTGGTATAAAAAGATATTTTTGCACCAACTGGATATAACCATATACAATTGTTTGGTAATTTGGAGAGCTCTAAACCCACACAGGACAATGACCGACCTTGACTTCCGACTATAAATAGCTCGCAGCCTAATTGAACAATACCATGTTGGGGGTTGAAAATCCAAAACCCCTACACCCCTCAGACTTCAAGGAAAACATTATCCTAAAAGGATACCACCAACAGCAAAGAAGTCCCGCCCATCTCCAAAGTGTTTCGTGTGCCGCAAGAAGGGAATTTGCGAATGTGGAGATGTATGTACCCTTATGTGTTTATCCCTGTTTTGAGGTAAATCACTGCAGAAAGAACATATTAAGGTAAGCCAATAAAGTATATAGACCTTACTAAAATGTTTCATAAAGGGAAAATTATAATAAGTTGAGTTGGATAAGGGATAAATAAGGGTTAAATGCTTAAACGCACAGGACGTGTATACATGCCCATATCACTCATCCGTCATTTTAAATGGACGTGATTTCACGTCTATATCCCTCAAGAGGTTAAGCACAAAATAATAATTTTAATTCTACTATTGTGATCTCATGGTGCAGGAGGATATTGAAGAGAGACTACCAATAAACTCAGCTGCATCTCAGAAATATTGACTTGTGTAAACTGCACTGCAACATGGCATGGGGCTTAGGAGTATTCTTCTCTCCTAATGTACTCAAATCACTTTTGCATGGCTATACAGAAACAGAAATACATATTTTGAGACCTTCTGAATACAAAAACAAGCATTCTTAGTTAAAGGTTCATGTGAATGTTCATGAACAGAATAACTCAAAACAGCCCGCCTCGGTAGCGTGATGGTTAGCATGTCTGCCTCACGTTCAAGAGGTCGCGAGTTTGAATCTCGCTTAGGGTAAGTTATCCGGGTAAGGTTTTTTCTGAGGAGACGAATGTCGGGTAATTTAAAGCTCCATGGACCTCGGGCTCATTTGAGCATCATTTCACCCATTTCATTTCATTCATTCGTTCAATATGACACAATGTTGGAGGACGTTAATTCAACAAAAAAAAAAAATAACTCAAAACAAAATGTCCAATAAATATCAACCTTGATTAAAATTGAAAATGAGTCGATTAATAACACTGGACACCACTCACATTTACTTTCTTTACTACGTCTAGTAAACAGAGGAAGTATTGCGTTCCAGCCAAAAATTCTATGTCCAGATTATTATTTATTTATGCCAACAAACTTACTGTTGGTGTTTTTAAACATACAAGCCGTGTGTGGGCAAAGTTCCAGTTCTACCTCTCAAAAATCTATGTCCAGATTTCACCAGAAGTATGTTTTGAGGCCCCCTGAATCCAAGAAAAGCATTTTTAGAAAAAGGCCTGTGTGTGTGTCAATGTCAGTCTGTGAAGAGCATAACTCAAAAACTAAGTCGGTTAAAAACCAAAGTTGGTATTCAAGTTTAATATCTTTAAGGATGTAACACAAAGATTTTGAAGAAAACTTCTCCACCCTAAGTGGAAAATTTTTCGAAAATTTTGATTTTCTCGAAAATGGCTAAGGATTTTTTTTAAAATGCCATGTTTGAGATACTTTTATGCAAATAAAATGTATATTTTGAGTTATGTGACTATAGCCTATGTAGCCCTGTTTATTCTGAATGACTTGCGCAATTGGTAAACTTTAAGAGATAGACCAAATCTTACTACATAAAAAGATTTGTTGTTGTTGTTGTTAGCTAATGCTGGATTTCTGACAATGAAGTCATTAATCCTCTTGCTCTCCAATATTTTTCACTGATGGATGGGGCACTAGAAACACATAAAAAGATTTAGATCTTGCTAAAACACAAACAGTTTATGGCCAAATAATTTTTTTTCTAGAATCAGCCATATCGGAGATATTCCTCGTTATTTGTGTGAGTTTTGGAAAACAAACTTTCGTCAAATGGAAGATCATGATTCATCTTTTTATATCTTAACCATGCAAAGAGAATGGAATCTCAAAGCTTTAAAAGATTTGACTATCTCTCAAAGGTGTTTTGTAAGAATGGTTAGTACAAGAATAGTCATCTGAGTGCAACATGTAAGATTTTTAATTTCCCGGAACATGTTTCAGGAAATTAAAAAACAAGCAGTGTTTAGTGTTAAATAAGGAAATAATGAAGCTATTAACAGTGAAGCAACAAGAATCTAAAATAACTTTGAGAATGAGTTTGAGTCAACTCGAAACTTGTTAGCACCAAAGAACTTGCAATATTACTGGGATAAGTGAAGCTTTTAGTTTTTTAATTTGTTTTTATTTTAGATAGTTGTTTAGTGTTACTAATCGGCCCATTTTCAATTTTAATGTGATCCAGATTATTAATGTACCAAACTTGATATTTTGGTTCAGCATATTCCAAAGATGCATCAAAGATTTTCAAGTAAATCCACCAACCTCCCTTTATGTGAAAGATTTTTTTAAATTTTGGGGTTTCTCAAAAATGGCCTTTTAAAGGATTTTGATGAAAATAATGTATGCTTAAGATATTTACATGACAAAATGTATTTCTCTATCTCTCTCTGTCTTCCTCCCATCCCCTTCCTTTCTAAAAAACTTAAATTTTCATGGCTTTGTGAATGTAAAAACAAATACATATATTAAGATGAAAAAACTGAAGCTATTGATAGTGAAGCAAACTAAATCAACAAATGTTAATAAATACCAATTGCTAAAAACTTCACTTATTTTTGATAATTGTGTAATTTCCAGCAGAACTAGTCTTGCAAATCAGTTATTTGCGTCTTCAGCAAATGGAATGTTTTGTTAGTTGGTCACGGAGAATGAATGAGTAACCGGTACCATGCAGCCATCATATATATACACAACCTATATGCACATCAGCAGACATCTGCAGCCATGTACGGCTGGCTCCAATTGTTTTCCAATGGATTAGAAGGTGTAGGGGAAAGAGATAAATCTCTTATGAATTAGCTGCGGCTGGTTATTTGCTTTTGTGAGTGTTCTTCTAATGTGTGGTCAGCAGGGAACAAACAAGAAACTAAATAATCAATTTTATTCTATTGAAAAAAAAATTTTTTTGCAGGTATTTAAACAAGTAACATTGGTTTTATGATAGCATTAAAGACATTTAAGAAATATGTTTAAACAATTTCTTAAACAAAAATAATGTATATGATGTATTTCTCGATGATACATAAACCGGTTCAGATTTAAAGGGTGATAGACAAGAAAACTGAGGAGAAACTCTGTTGTAACCTATAGAAGTTGATACCTCATAGTTTTTGAAACATGATCTTTTCCTAGTTGCAATAGTTAAGTTAATTGTGTTACGCTAAACTTTCGTTTTCCTTTGAAGTTCTGTTTTCCTGCTATTTCTGACAAACAGCCATTCAATAGAGAGTTCTACCTCTCAAACTTTGCCCACACATGGCTTGTGTGTTTAAAAACACCAACAGTAAGTTTGTTGGCATAAATAAATAATAATTAGCCATTCAATATTTTAAACTTCAATGTGAAATTTCACGTCAAATACACGATTCTGTGTTTACTGAATAAGAACTGTTTGGAAATTTTACAATGCGTGTGTCTCTATGAATAACTTAAATAAAAAATGTGACATATTAAAATTATTTCATCATTTTAAATTTAATTTGATTACAGTGATATGACACCTCTAATGCTGAATATTTAGTTTCCATCCTCACCGCAAGTTCATTCTGGATATGTAACGCTAATGGTGTTTTCTTTCCATTGAGATTTCTTACGACTAAGTCTAAGAGAAATGTTGGAGCCGGCTGTACATGTGCAAGTAGTAACAGAACCCATGTGCACTAAACTTACAGCTCATCGCTCAATCTTCCACCCTCTAGTCATAACTTTATCCCTCCTTTTGATGGCAGCAATTATTGACCAGACTAAGAAATTGAGTTACAGTTTCTAACTGTGAGAAGACCTCTGTTAATATGTTCTTTAGAACAAACTCCTATATTACAAGCAGCTTCAAATAGAACTTAAGGCTCAGACATTTTATTCCAATGTATATATGTTATACATCATGGTTTACTCATAATGTGAACTATATTTTTGAAACAATAATGAAGTAGTTATGATGATAATATTTTGCAGGTGAAGAAGCGTGATTGCATCTGGACAGGATTAGACTGTTTAGAGGACCTTACAGAAAAGAAATACATGGCTAAATTTTCATCTGAGGAAGCAGCTAGTGAATTTCAAAGTGTATTCCAAGAGGTATGTATTATTAAAGCATAGTTTTCTGCCATGTTATAAAATATTAAGTAGCTGGTTAAGTTGTTTTGAAATTCCACAATAATTACACAGTATTAATTTTATAAGATTGTAGCGAGTGCATTGTTTAGGGACATAAAGTGGGGAAGGGAGGGATGCATGGCAAAGCAATATTGGGAAACAGCCAAATTCATTGACATGAGCATAATTAGAACACAAATAATTGATAATTTCCACCTGGAATTATCAACAAAAAGCATAAGTATTGCACAAGCTCATACATTGAGACACAATTTTTTTGGTGGAGTGCGATGATGTGATATATGTTAATATGCAATAAAAAGGTTTCAGATCAATTCTATTGCTATTGTCGGCATAATTACCAACGCTTACTCTTGCGATAAAATGTGAATTTTAATGCAACTCGTGAAATCAGTGTTTAAGATTTACCACAAAATTGATTTATTGCGACATTTACTTGTGAAATGAATGTTTATTTAGGAAATTAACATTTCATTGTAATGTTTCTGCAAAACTGACATTGGTAAATTTATTTCAGGAGTAAAACAAGATCTGTTTCACCTCGCCATCAATGTCAGTTGATCATAGAAACTAGGGATGAGACCTCAATCCAAATAAAATAACAGTTAGTGCTAAGAAAAGCAAGTCCTTTGTGTGTAGCTGATCTAAGAGGGAAAAATTCATAACTATCACGTGGACAGAGAATAGAAGCTTCTAAATACTGCTAGTTGGTGTGAAACTGGGTCGCAACTATTTTTCTTTATGTAATTATCCACATGTGTGGACTTTCTATATATTCCAAATTTTATAATTCCAGGAAAGGTAATGTGTTGTCTCCTATTTCAATTGTATGTGTGCGCACGCGTCTCTCTCTCTCTAATGCTCAGAATTTGATAATAAAATCATTTGTAAACTTTGTAATATTCACTTAGGTGTAAGTTTGATATTTTGTAAACTAATTGTGAATATAGTGTTAAATTTATTAGTTATACTGGGAGGATACACAATTAATGTAAATTAGTAAATCAGTTAATGATTTAAAAAACTGTTTGTTATATTACAAAATCTTAAACAGGGTAGCTATAACAATAATAATAATAATAATAATAATAATAATAATAATAATAATAATAATAATAATACAATAATAATAATAATAATAATAATAATAATAATAATAATAATAATAATAATAATAATAATAATAATAATAATAATAATAATAATAATGTTTTGTAAATGGAACTTTTATTCATAATATTTCTTTCCTTTTTTTTTTTCCTCAAATTATTACTATTGGTTATGCATTTATTATTTTTTGTAATCTTAATTGTATATTTAACTCTGGCACCGGGTAATACCCAGTTGCAGTAAATTATACATCTAAAATAAGAACAAATTAGAAACTAAAAACTTCACTTATCTTAGTAATATTGCAAGATGTTTGTTCATATTTTAGATTCTGTTGCTTCACTGTTAATAGCTTCATTATTTCTGTATATACATACATATTCATTGGTATTGAAGCTGGCTTTAGGAATATCTTGAGTCCCTTCCATTATTCAATACTCCTGGTAAGTCCTAAGTTGGTGGGTCTTTTTCTATATACCACTGGCTTTGAGTGGCTCCTCGAAGTGCAAAGGCGACAAATCTGGGGATCTTACTAACCTCTCCTACCATACCTTTATTGTGGAAAAGTCAGATCTAAGTTTAGATGGACATTCTGTTTATAGTGAGCTGGAGCTTGATCTTGTCATCTCTGGATGGCTGATGGTTTACCAGGCATGGAAACAAGTTTCTAATGCAGGTGCAGCTTGTTTTTGAAGCAGATCCAAATTTCTAGTAGCACTTATCTAAAAAAGAAAGGACCATTAATATGGTTAAATTGCGTAAGTTTTCACGGCTGATATCATGAAATACAAAACGATTATCCGGGTTTGTGGGCCGTGGTCTAGTAGAAAATTTCATAAGTTTCGTTCGAAGCTGCGTCGAACATCCTCAATGGTGTGACTGTAGTACTCAGCTACTCTCTGCAACAACTGATACAGGGTCGTTTAGTTTCACAGGTTTTATACGCTTAGCATGTGTGGGCGTATGACGGTTGGTCCAGTCTTTGTTTATTGGCTTGGCTGCTGTGTGAGTTGGTTTAAAGTGGGGGCTGCTTCCCTTGTCGATGGGTTGGTATTTACTGTAGCTGAAACTGTTGATGGCGTATGATCTTGAATTTGTCTCTGGTCAGGTTCACACCACTGAGGATGTTTGACACAGCTTTGAAGAAACGTCTGGAGAGATTTTCCATTAGACCATGGCCCACAGGCCCGGATAATCATTTTGTATTTTATTAATATGGTTGTTAACAATACTAGCACAAACATAAAGTTTCTGTGGATACTGCTAGTGGTTCTTCTCCATTCATTTAGGATTTACGTCTGAGCAGTATCTGCAGTTGTATCTGTTCAAACCCATTCACACAGAATCTGAGCATGAGTTGAAGCTCGGAGAAAATCAATGTCATGTTTGAAGATACAGGTCACTGCATATACACACTTTGGAAGGTATCTACATTATATTAGCGAGCTCTAATTGTTTGTAGAAAGTATCCCTAACTGATATTTGAAACTCTCATTATGCTTTAAATGGGTATTGTTGCTTTGTCCAATTTTCACAGTCGCATTACTAGGCTTTGTGTCATTTCACCAATATGTTTTAGTTCAATTTTTCCTGTCACTTCACTTTTCTTTGTGACGTAGATGCAAATACACCCGTAGCAATTTCTTTGGATGTTACACCTGCTGAGGAGGTGAACAGAAGACATCTGTAATCTTTTGCACTAGCAGCACTTACTGCATATCAAAGCAGCCATCACAATCTTGCTCAGAGAACAGCACTTTTTTGCACTAGAAATACACTTGCAAACATACTGATTTTTATAGCTGCTATAAGTTTCCACAGAACATTCTAAGCAGGAGAAGGGAAACATTCAGGAGATTCTACTTATAATAGTGCCTCTGGTGTTTACATTGAGCAAGAGCGCTACCTCGTGCCACCAACCGCTCAGAGTTGGGCCAAGGCCACTGCATCACAATATTCTATAGTTGCTCGAGGTCCTTTTGAGTCACGTTTTACTTTACTACGTATAGTAAAGTAGAGGAAGTATTGTATTCCACCCAAAAATTCGATGTCGAGATTTCACTGGAAATATATGTTTTGAGACCCCCTGAATCCAAAAAAAAAGCCTTTTTAGAAAAAGTCCTTGAGTATGTCAGTCTATGGGCAGCATAAGTCAAAAACGAAGTCGGTTAAGAACCAAAGTTTGTATTTAAGTTTAATGTCTTTTCAAGGATGCAACATGAAGATTTTGAAGAAAATTGCTTCACCTTAAACTACCCTTTTACATGCAAAATTGTTCGAAAATTTTGACTTTCTTGAAAATGACAGCGAGTTTGATTAAAATGCCATATGTTTGAGATATTTTTATGACAAACGAAATGTATATCTTGAATTTTCTGGCTATAGCCCCTGTAATCTTATTTACTCTGGATGACTTTTGCATAACTGTTAAACTGTAAGAGATAGACCAAATCTTACTATAGAAAAAATGTGAATCTTGCTAAAATACACAATTTATGTCTAAATCAATTTTTTTGTATAGTGAATCATTTCAGAGATATGCCTTGTTATTTGTTGAGTTTTGGAGAACTTATACTTCTGTCAAATATAACATTGTTATTCATTTTTTATGTTAAACATGCAACGAAAACAATCTCAAAGCTTTAAAAGCTTTTGACTATCGCTCAAACCCTACTGTATTCTCATATTCCCCTTGCTCCTATAAGGAAATAAGCAAAGGAAGCAAACAATAAGATAATTTCTGCAAATGTTTATCTCAACTAACATGATATAAGAATAAGAGTCTGTAAGAATGGTTAGTAAAAGAGTAAAGAAAGTCATGTGAGTGCAAGGCATCAGATTTTTTACTCACCTTCACTGAAAACATTTCCAGTTTTTAAAACATTTTAAGTGAAGGTGAGTGTAAAAAGTGACTCAAAATTACCTCAAACATGAAGAATACGTCGCCATTAATAGTGCTTCTATTTTTAATGTTCACTATTGTTGCTTATTTATGGCACTTAATTAAAACAAAATATAGTTAACTGTTTTGGGCATGGGAGACTTCTAGATGAGCCTGTAAGCAGGAGAGTTTAACTCAGATTGGAGTGATACCGTTGCACTATTAATTGAGGCATTGAGGAAACCCAATAGTGGCCAAGGGTGAAATTAAAGTTTATGTGGTGATTATTCTAGGTGACATTACAGGTCTCCTGCATTAAATGTTCACAGCTCTATTTGAGCAAATTCATTTAACCCTCCAGTAGTCGCTAAGGGCCTGGGAGACCCCTTACATTTATTTAAACATTCTAGATTTCAAACGAACGAACGTATGCACTCGTCTGACTAGGACATCTAATACTATACTTCACTCAACTGTTCAATGCAGCAACAGAATTCCTAATTGGCAGTTATGTGTGGCAGAGGTTAATCAAACTCTGTGTGAGAGGTAGAACTGGAACTTAAAAATTCAATGCCACAGCTGGGATTTCAACCACAGACCCTCCGCTTACTAGGTGGGTGCTCTAACCATCAAGCTACTGTGACAACCTGCCAGAATGACATTGAATTCTCAAACCAGTTCATATTTTTCCTGGTAAACCACAAAGGCAGTCTCACATCAGAGACAATTATCCCAATGGTGACTTACTAATGCAAGTACTTTATGTTGCAGGATTAAGTAACCTTCATATGGTAATTATTATTTATTTATGCCAACAAACTTACTGTTGGTGTTTTTAAACACACAAATCATTTGTGTGTTTAAAAACACCAACAGTAAGTTTGTTGGCATAAATAAATAATAATTACAAACTCTGTGTGCCTACTCTCATTACATATTACTGACATGGTTTTCCTCGTTAGTTGTGCAATATATCTTTGTGATTGCAAATAGATAATACTACTTCTGAAAAACAGGAATAAAAGGTATGATTTACCAAAGTCCAAGAATTTGGAAGACGTACATGTGTGATGGTCTTCTCTGTGTATGACAATTTGTATGAATCATATGATATCAATTCTGAAGACAAACTGAAAATGAGGTCTTTAGATTCAGAAAGTGATCTCAAAGAAGAGGATGAAAGCAACGTATGGCATAATAAATATATTTTGTAGATATCATATGCTTGTCAAGGATTATTATTATTATTGACAAATTGTTTTTTTAAATCTTTTTTTACACAAATTCACTGTTTTCGATAGTTTAATTTATAGGTTAATAAATATACCCCTTAATAAGGAAGAATTGAACACAGAATATGAACACATTATTAACACTGCGGTAATTAATGGTTTTAATACAGATTTTATGCATAAGAAGGTAGACAAATTTTAGTATCAAAAGGCTGATAAATAGGTTTCTACCCTCAAAAAAATAAAGATAATTGTATTTTTAAAAAGTTTACTTACCATCCGTGGGCCAATAATTTTTTAAATAATATGGAATAAATTTGGTCCCTCAAAATAAATTTAATATACAAAATTTACTAAATTTTTCTAAAAAGGATAAAATTCCAAATTATAAAAAATCTGATATATATCAATTTAGCTGTTTGAATTGTGATAGGGTTTATATTGGTAAAACTAAACGGTATTTAGAAACAAGAATAAAAGAGCATTTTAGAAATATTAAATGTAAACAAATTGATAAATCAGCTGTAGCAGATCATTTTTGGTCATTTAATCATAAGTTAATCCAGAGGTTAAATTATTAAAACAAGTAAATGGATCTCTAGATTTAATGGTTTGGGAAAAGATATCTATTTTAAGAAAACGTGAACCACGTGATGAATTTTGAAATATCACCAACAGATTGTGTTAATAGGTTTTTGTTTTCAAAGGTTGGCGGTAGATTTTTTAAATTGAGCATCGGTGACTATGGTAACTTGTTTTTATAGCTTTGAAAATAACTTTGGACACAACTTGAAACATGTCAGCTCTGGAAGATCTTGCAATATTACTAAGTTAAGTGAAGCTTTTAGTTTCTAATTTGTTCTTATTTTAAATTCATAAATATGTTTTTAAGAAATACAAAGTTGCATTTTATAGGTATGAACCATATAACCATCCCAGGCAACCACATGTGAGATTTGTGGTGGACGAAGCGGTGCTGGGGTGAGTTTCCTCTGGGTTCTCCAGTTTACCCCGCCTACTCATCCACTGGTACTCCATCTTCATTCCACATATCATCAGTGTCACTGTCTGCGGTGCCAAAAGCGGGCATTAAACGCTACCAAAAAAACATATAACCTGAAATAACTATGAAATCATAATCTCGTGCAACTGTGCACGAGATACAGTAGGTAGCTGTACATTATGAATATATCTTATAATCTATGTTTATGAAAGAAATACAAAGTTTTAAGAGTTTTCTTTTGCAAATTATTGCTGATTTCAACTTTATTCAAAATGCACATTTCCATTAATAACAGCACCTAAAGGGAATGAGGAAAAAGAAAGTTTTCACTTTGTAACACTTTCTGTTATTGTTACGTCTCCTTTATTTACATTATTCTGCTATTTAGTATGCATTTCTATTTCATTGTTTCAGTTTTAGATCACACTTCCGTTCCATTACCCATGTTCATCTCTGATTCGTAGTTGCCAACCTCTTTGCAGTAGTGTATTTCATGTCAAGCTGGCATGGTTTAGCGACATTGTGCATAAAAAAGCATGTATTCTGCAATATTACCAAACCACCTACTACTCCCAAAGGCCATAGTCCCCCACAGAGAAAAAGACAAATCTTGCTTAAACACACTGCAGCAGAAACCTTAAACTGAGCCATATTTAAAGCTGTAGTTAAGCCCAGAACAAAATTAATCATTCGTAATAACCATTTTTGGGTGATACTGGAAAGCCCAGACAGTAATTTGACTCGCATTGCACCAGCAGTAGGGAATATCCAGTGTAGGAATGCCATAAGTGAGCTCACAGTTCACTGGATTATTATTTTTTGCAATTTAGTTTCCTCTGATGCGAGTACATTTATAATAAGAATGACAAGTTCAGTATTTTGTTCTCTTTAATGAGTACAGTTTTCATATATTTTTAGATATAAAAGAGAATATATGAATGTTTTAATGTCATTTAATTAAATTTCTTATTAAATGAGCAATTTGATTTTGTTATTTTTAGTTGAAAAAATTTGGAGAGAACCTGGATATCATGAAAGAGGAAAGCTCTGAATCGCCACTCCTAAAGAATGAGCATGCGTAAGTTGTAAAGTTTATTTTTTGTTTTTCCTTATGTTTAAAATTGTATTTTTTTGTTAGAAATATTCCTTAGTTGAAAATCAATTATATAAATGCTTTGCTTTCTTGGGATACTCTTAATTTATTGGGAATTTATTTGAAATCTTTTCAGGTTTGTAATGCGTATCTTACCAATATTAAATTCCATGTTATGTATATCTTGTTTAGGATTCTCTGTTATTGGGCCTTTTTCATTGCATAGATAAGAGGTTTTCAGAGATACTTCAAAAGTTAGTCTAAATATGGTTTTTAATGAGTATAATGATAATTGAATAGTGAGAATTAATTGATAAATAATGGGAATAAGACACTGGAAGGGAAAGCACAGGATAGAGATGATGGAAGAGAATTGTGAAGGAGGCCAAAACCCACAATGGGTTGTAGCACTAACCAGATAGATAGGCAGACATATTTGCTAGACTTGTGCTTTGTATCACTTTACTTCATTTTGTTTCAGTTACTTTACTTTCTGCAAGGAGATAAATGTCAATCTTTCATCATACTGAAGGCCAGTGGGTACTAATGCTCATCAGCAGGATAGTTTCTATCTACGCTTTGCTTCTCTTGGGAAGGATAATTCACTTGAACTGCTACAGTTGAATTCTTTTGTGTTAAACCTTTAGCTACATGGAATGAGTAACTCGACTATTCTCATGATGACTGATTTTCTGGTGCACTTCCACTGCCAGCTCTGGTACACCTGCACTCATCAATGGTCAACTCATTTATCATGTAACACTTCCATTGTTTGTCTCATATACATGCTTAAGCTTTCACGGCTGGCGTTAATCCAGTAGAATGTAGTTAACTTTAGGTTGCCACATAATTAAAGTGGAAAATTGTATTCCTCCACAGACCCCTATGATTTTCAGAAATATGGCACGAGTTAGCATGTGTGTTACGTCATCACTTTTGGCTTTTGAGCCTGTATTGCATAGGAGCACCACTGCCGTCTAGCAGATTTTGTTTACTGCATTAGAAGGAAGTAAAGGAGTAGATATATTCTACATTCTTATGTAAAATAAAAAATAACCCACTTAGGGTATTGGTTATTTCTCACAACACTTTGTAAATCTTTTTACCGCTTTGTAATGGTTTCCCATGGCGATACTTCACGACAGATCATTTTAAGCAAACTGTATGTTTCATTGGCTGACCCCGTAGCTCAGTCAGCAGAGCACCTGCTTGCTGTGCATGGTGTCCCATGTTCAATTCCCGTCTGGGAGGGTGGGGATTTTTCTCCCACTAGGATTATTCTCCATCCTTCCAAGAGTCTGGAAGTATGAATGGGAGTGTAAATGTGTGTGTGTGTGTGAGTTTAATGTAATAAAAAAAATAATAGAAACCCAAAGATAAAAAAAAAAGAAGAAGAAGAAGAAGAAAGAAAAGCCACCCTTAAGTGAGTGAATACCATTGCTCTTGAGAAATTGTTCCAAGAGGTTAAAAGCCACCGATGTGACCTACGACATAAATAGAACATTAAAAAAAATCTATGTTCAGGCTGTGTGCACATGCATTTCGTATCACATAAATATAAGATATAATAATTTGCATATTCATGTATTCCATTTATTGTAACTAGAAGCTTTTAAAAGTGCGTTTTTAAATAATTCATGTAGTTTTAAATTTAACACTATCTTGCATATTAGTTAACAGACTATATTTTCATTTGTGCCTGTTGACGTGAATGTGAAGTTTTGTTGAAACATGTGCTGCTGTTTACATTGCAACCTAAAGTAAGGCCGGCAAAGGTATAGTAGGTAGAGGAATTTTTGCATTCCACCCAAAAATTTTGTACCAATTGATCGATTTCACCAGAAATAGATATTTGAGGACTGCTTGAATCCAAAAAGATTATTCAATAAAACAACTGGGGAGAGAGAGAGAGAGAGTAGTAGAAGTTGACAACAGAATAAGATCTGAAGATTTCCTGATGGACATATTCTAGACATTTTAAACCAAAAAGGTGAGTCGATTAATAACATTATACAACACTTACTTTGACTCACTTTTTGGTTTAAATTGATTATTGCAACACTGTTTCCAAACTTCCAGTAAAGAAGATATTCTAAACGTTCTCGAGCTTCAAGCCAGGAGTGTGCATCTCTCCATCATCATCAGGATGATTTACTTTAGAGGGGAAAATCTAGTTCCAAGACACCCTGGTACTGGAGTTGCCATTAAAGATGGCCATACCCACTTAAAAAAAAACTTCCACCGGAGTAGGAGAGTAAAAGCCTGCCACAGTACTGCCTGTAGCACCCATGCATTCAGTCGTAAGAAGTAGGGCTGGTTCGCAGTGTATAACCAGAGGAGTGAGGATTGGGAGCTGGGAGACACACTTGAGCATATAGATTGGATTCTTTGTGATTGTTGTCAGCAATCAGGGTGCAGTTATATCAATGTGGTTTGGCATCATAGGACTGCGTCTGCTTCATGCACCTCAGGTCTGTGCACATGTCGGTACCCTGCATGCTGCATCCCTGAAACAATCTAGATGAAACATGCACATACACAAAAGCAAAATCAAGTATATACATTAGAGTCACATAATTATATTATTGGTGAATTGAGAGGTAGAACTGAAACTTAAAAATTCAATACCACAGCTGGGATTTGAACCACAGACCTTCCGCTTACTAGGCAGGTGCTCTAACCATTGAGATACTGTGACAACCTGCCAGAATGACATTGAATTCTCAAACCAGTTCGTATTTTTCCCAGTAAACCACAAAGGCAGTCTCACATCAGAGACAATTACCCCAATGGTGACTTACTATTGCAAGTACTTTATGTCCTGGGATTAAATAACCTTCAGATGGTAATTATTATTTATTTATGCCAACAAACTTACTGTTGGTGTTTTTAAACACACAAACTGTGTGTGGGCAATGTTTGAGAGGCGTCATCAGTTACGGTATACATTATGTTGCATTACTCCGCCTTACGGGTCATCTTCAATTGTTACCTAGTGTGTTGTTGGTGCCATTCGGCATCATTAGTTTGGTGTGATACTCTTCAGGCATTCTGCCTGAAATGCAGGTACGAGACTATCACTCTCGAGGGGGCCCTCTTCCCTCTTGAGACTGCCTTATAATAAGGACCTGAAGGTTGCTGATTACCTATGGGGAGATGTGTGTGTGGCACAGTTCACATGTGAATAACATCGGGATAATTTACTAAATTATTTAGGTATTGTTGCATGTCAACAACTAGCTCCCCAAGACCAATGGTTCTAAAAATGCTTCTTTTTGGATTCAGGGGGTCTCAAAACATATATTTCCAGTGAAATCTCTACATCGAATTTTTGGGTGGAATACAATACTTCCCATACTTATCAGTAGAGAAAGTAAAAGTGATGTTTTGGCTGAAACTCGCTTCCCGGTGTCCTTAAGTTAGTTTAGGTGAAAATATCAAATTGGATACCTTTTTAGGAATTTGATCACTATGGATTATAGCGGTTGATATTCAATCACTCTTTCTTTGTACATTTTCAGGTAACTGCAGGCAAGAAAGAAAAGAGAAAAAAAAAGGTCATTCCAAGAACTGCAAGGAACATGATCTCAGTGAAGGAGTTTTGATGGCATTCTCTTCTTTCTCAGAAGTAATTGTTAAGCATCTGTAACAGCGATTAGGTGTAAATATCACAGTTTTTAAACTATAATTTTATCAGCACAAAATATAAACACTGCAGATTTTGTCCTTGTAGCAAAATATCCCTTCCAAATGCTGATGGCAGAACATCCATGAACTTGTTTTCTAATTTATTTTATAGGTATTAGATCATAGGGACATTTATTTATGCTCTTCGTTGTATAGTCTATAGTCTTTTATGCCAGAACTCTATTTTTCATTGTGTACTTTTTAATCATTTGTATGTGACTGATTTTTTTATGTGAGTGTCTCCTAGATTTCATTTCACTTTTATTACTCCCAAAATTGAATAAAATATTAAGGGTTTCTTTTTTTAGCATATTAGCTGCAAGTAAAGAAAGTGAAACTAATAAATTGTTTTGAACTAATATGTCAAACTGTGTGGACTGAAAACTAATTGTTTGAAATAATTTGGTTACAAAACAGTCATTGTTACTTGTGTATTTATGTATATATGTCATTATGTCAGTAATTAAAAAAATGGAAATTTCTCTATAGGAAACTTGATTTTTTTAACCTTGTGAGAATGAGTAAGAGCAAAGGTAAGAATGAAATTAGAGAATTTTGAGTAGCATTCCTTGAAGTGATTGCAATATTTTGTAGCTGAGCACTTTTACAAATTATTACTGTATAAGAGGAACTGAAAGCCGTGAGTTATTCAAAAATGTTATTGAACCTATATTTATGAATGAAAATGTGCAGCATCAGTAACTTGCATAGACCTGTTAGCACAATTGTAGTTATCTAATCTTCACCTTCCCTGTTCTACCACTATCGTGGTGTCAGGGAATTACCTGGGATCCATTTTCCGAAGCTCATATTTTCCTTTTGAATTTGACTTTACTTAAGGTAGGGGATTAGCCCAATGCTTAAGGTCCCTGTTTTGTCAGCAGGCACTCGGGTAGATCTTCAGTTCTTGAGGTAGGGATTGGGCACTTCCTCCCAATCCCAATAGGTTTTATTTTTCCCACTAATACTCGGGAGGCTGTTTGCAATGGTTTCGCATTGGGTCGCCACTTCCCTACACTATAATTGTCTAATTTCTTAATGTATTAATCGTTTCCTGCAAATGATTGGATGCACTGTCATTTTATTTGTTCAACTGTCTTGACATTCCAGAGATGAAGATATGATAGATATATACCTTTTAATTATTCAAGGGGAGAAACAGTTCCATAGATTGTTTCTTGGAACATGATTCATTACAATAGCAAAATAAGTTTTCCTAATTACTTCAAGTTTTACAAATCCATGAAATCAACATGTTAACAGTGTTATATATGTTCTTACATCATGCTATATGCTTATGAAAGGCAATGTGACTTATACTATTATCAGTCAGCTAGTAAATCTGCAATGAAAAATTTGAACTCTTTGGATAGAAAAAGGCAAAATATTGCACGAAGTATGTGAATACAGTAAAACTTCATTTATACATTTTTCAGGAAACCAAAGGAAAAAAACCTATAAATATGAAAAATGCATAAATGAAAATCAGTAAATAAAAATTGGAAATTATTATTTATTTATGCCAACAAACCTACTGTTGGTGTTTTCAAACACACAAGCCATGTGTGGGCAATGTTTGAGAGGTAGAACTGGAACTTAAAAATTCAATGCCACAGCTGGGACTTGAACCACAGACCCTCCACTTACCAGGAGGGTGCTCTAACCATTAAGCTACTGTGACAACGTGCCAGAATGACATTGACAATAGGTTTGTTGGCATAATAAATAATAATTACCATCTGAAGGTTATTTAATCCCAGGGCATGAAGTACTTGCAATAGTAAGTCACCATTGGGGTAATTGTCTCTGATGTGAGACTGCCTTTGTTGTTTACTGGGAAAAATATGAACTGGTTTGAGAATTCAATGTCATTCTGGCAGGTTGTCACAGTAGCTTAATGGTTAGAGTACTCATCTGGTAAGCGGAGGGTCTGTGGTTCAAATCCCAGCTGTGGTATTGAATTTTTAAGTTCCAGTTCTACCTCTCAAAAATTGGAAAATTTATATAGCATATGGGTTATAGTTAAAAAGTAAACAACAAGAAATAATAGGATTGTTAACTATAATTGGTAATGTGAAGCAGTACAAACACAAGAGAAATGCACCCAAATATGTACGAAGAAAGATGAGTCACTTTGTGAAGTAGTCCATTATCTTGGCTTGTTTTTTGTTGGCCATGGCGACGGTGTGAACAGTATTTTGAAAGTAATACAATTTGGCCGTAATTTCCTTAGAAACGTTATGGCACATCACAAAATGTTTGATTGTCCATAAAACACGGACATCATTAAAATACATCGGTTTATGGTACAGCTCTTCAGTATCATTGTCATTATTATGGTCCTTGCTCAGATCCGGTTGCGAATTTTCAATTATCTCGCCAATACTATGTCTAGCCTTAAATTTGTGTAGCCAGCCTAATGATGCACTAAAAACTACCTTAAGTGTGACTGCCAGTTCACCTGGCCTTCACGCAAAGCATTAGTCTGCTGCTTGGAATGACTTCTGCCCTGTGTTTCCTGAACCACTGTAATAAACAATGTTCCAAAGGTTGTATTTTCCGTCCAGAATGTAGATCTGCTTATTTGTAGAAACACCTAACACATGCACACTTTCTTCAGTTTCCTCTGCCGCAGCTACAATTGTATTTAAGGTAGATAAAGCAATCCCTAAATTCTTAGTAATTTCTGTGTTTCATGTTGTCACATTCCTTCACTGTATTAAAAATGTGTAATTTTTCAACACTCGTAATTTCTGTGTTTCATGTTGCCACATTCCTTCACTATATTAAGAATGCATAATTTTTCAACAGTCGTAATGTACTTCCTTTTCCTTTCATCCACGTTTATTAACAAGGTTAATCAGAACTGAAGCACAGAGCACAAATGACTGAAGCAAGTATGGTTTGGTATTTCACAACTTTGCTTGAAAATGGTTTCAAGGTCGCCCTCACTTTCACGCTGAGGGATGTTTTCCGAGAAACATGCAGAGTGAGTCAAAAGTTTTGGCTTTGAATATTTCTTGAGATTTTAAAGAACAAAATTGTTGTCAACTTTAAATGGTGCATTTTGCATTCTGGGATATGTATGAGTGAAAGTTGTGTAAACAAAATAATTTGTTGTAATATAATATAGGATTTTGCCAGCACTGCAATAGAAAAAGACCTAGCAGTGTGAAACATAAAAAGTTTTACTGTATTCCTTTTAGTCAAGTTTTCGAATACTCCCCAGATTTTTCTAGAAATAATTTTGGGTAATGTTGAACTTAGCATAAGTCATACTACCAACTTATGTGAAAGAAAAATTATGGTATGAATAAATCTAATTTCTGGTTCTCTTTTTTAATTTATTATGATTAATAAATTCTTCATATGGAAAATATTCATTGCCTGCCGTACAATTCAGCATCTCCAAGAAAATAGTATAAAAACAAGAAGCAAAGAAACAATGAAATTCTATATTTTGAACTCGCACCTCACCATCGATTCCTTATTGTACTGTTTGAATTTGTTAGAATATTATTAGTTACTAAAAATGTGCAATCCTGTATCCAGTTTTAACTACTGTGGAACTTGGAGAATTTAAAGCTGAAGGGACAAGGAAAAAAATTGGAATTGCTGTAATTACATATAAAATTGACACTTCAGCAATTCTATACGTGTATCCATTCCTAATTAACACACACTTGTCGACATCAGTATTTCCTGGTTGTCTCGCTCTTTCAACTCTTTCCACTTTCACTTGAGGCACTGCTTAACATTTTCCCCTTATTCTTCAGTTAAATTGACAAAGTGTTTGGTGATAATCCATTTTCTTTTGCTATTTCAAATTTTTTCTTCAAACCCTTTTCAACTTCTTGGATGATAGTAACAAAATCATTTAAGCCATATTTGAGAAAATCTAAAGTTTTAAAAAGTTTTCCATGTAAAGGATAATATAGGATAGAGGAGTAATTATTATTTATTTATGCCAACAAACTTACTGTTGGTGTTTTTAAACACACAAGCCATGTGTGGACAAAGTTTGAGAGGTAGAACTGTGGTTTACCAGGAGAAATACGAACTGGTTTGAGAATTTAATGCCACTCTGACAGTTTGTCACAATAGCTCAGTGGTAGAGCAGCCGCCCGGTAAGTGGAAGGTCTGTGGTTCAAATCCCAGTTGTGGCATTGAATTTTTAAGTTCCAGTTCTACCTCTCATAGGATAGAGGAGTTTTCTTCAAAATCTTTGTCACATCTTTGAAAGACAAAGTTAAATACCAACTTTTGTTTATAACTGACTTTTTGTTTTTGAGTTATACTGTCCACAGACTGACACACACAGACCTAAAAATGTTCTTTTTGGATTAAGGGGGCCTCAAAACATATATTTCCAGTGAAATCTTGACATTGAATTTTTGGGTGGAATACAATAAAGTAAAAATTTTCCTACAGTACCAGATATACATACTTTATTAAATAAAATGATGTTCCTAGGTTTATTGGCTGTGGTCCAGTCGATGTGTAACCACCTGACGTTTCAACCACCATTCGGCCAGTAGTGATATCCATGCTTCGTGAATGCGTGCTGCTTCCTCTGTATCTTAAAAAACAGGAAGCAGCATTCACTCATACAGCCCAGCCAGACTTGATGCAGGCCACAATTGGCTGTGCGCAGCCAATAGGAGAGAGGGGGCAGTCTCGTCCCATCATATATGACATGCCACGAGTCAGTTCCTCTGATGATGCTCGTTGGAATGCCAGGTGAAACGTCAGGTGTTTACGCATCGACTGGACCATGGCTAATAAACCCAGGAACATCATTTGGCTCATATTTAGATTAGCTTACTTGCCACTTGCCAGCCAGATTCTAAGTCCGAACTTACTTACTGCGCATGCGCCGACAGTAGTGTCACAATCGCCCACTAGGTTTCACTGCATGACTAGCAGACGATTTTCACATCTGCCAACATTGCTTTTTACACTACACTAGTTTTCGTTGCCAACACATTAAACACAAACTCTCACTCGTGTCGTTGCCGCCACAGACATACCGCTATCGCATTCATTGTGTACATTATTTTGCTCTTGCTCACACAGATATATCGCTAGTGCGAATTATTGTGTACATTATCCTTATTTATTATTATATTATTTTTTTAAATTTATTTATTTATTATTATTATTTGAAGTCGCTTCAACATAAAAGTCATATCGCGACTAAACATTGAGGAAAAAAAGGAGGAAACAAAAAAAACAAATCATGAAGTTTACATTGAATTTAAACATTTAAACTTTGCATGCCTTGATGATTTTCTTGTGATATTGTTGATTTCCAAAGCTAGCTGAAGGTTCTCAGGAACCTGATGATGATGATGATGATGATGATGATTATTATTATTATTATGATTATTATTATTATTACATTTATATCATTATATATAATACTATATATTATACTTATATTTATTATATTTATATTATAATATATTAATATTATTATATTTTTATTATGTTTATTATTTATCGCTCTTTTTTGTTTATTTTATCTTCTACTTTTATCTTTATCTATCTTTATTTTATTGTTATCTTTTATCTTTATCTTTTTTTGTTTATTTATTTTATTATATTATTATTTAATGCTATTATATTTAATATTATTATATTTTTATTATGTTTACTATTTATCGTTCTTTTTTGTTTATTTTATACTATTATTTTTAACGTTATTAGATTTATATTATATATATTATATTTATATTATTTTTATTAATTATTGTTCTTTTTTATTTTATTTTTTTTATTTTTTTTTTTTTAAATTTTTGAGTGGAGAAAAAATCCATTTACGGAGCCCCATGCGCTGGGATGGCACAGAGGGGGGACTGTAGGCTTCGCCCTAGGGCACTACCCACGCCCTAGGGCATCACATTCCCTGCATAGCATTCAAGTCCTCAGCAGGCCCTCGTCGGGGGAACTGCATGCACGACTCCTCATTAAAGCACAGAGGCGCTAAATCTAAAATACTGATAAAGCGATCCATTGCACTAGTTGCTTCTAAGAAGGTCAGCAGCATACTGGCGACTCCCGCAAAAACATTCAAACTTACTATTGGCAACAAACTCCTAGGGACGTTCTGCTGTTGGCAGCGCTGCATTAACACAGCAACTTCTGCAACTTTCGTGACCATTCGTACACACTGCCGAGTGGGACTTTGCCGAAATTCTGACCAAGTGGTCACGTAAGCTAATCTAAACAATATCCCATCATTTTATTGGATACATGCCAGCTGTGAAAGCCTTAGCTCACATACTTTATTAAATTAAAAATCTGATGTATTGCACTCACATGACTTTCTCTACTCTTGTACTAACCATTCTTACAAACTCTTATTCCTATATCTTATTCGTGTTACTTAAGATAAACATTTGTACAAATTATCCCTTTGCTTATTTCCTTGTAGGTGCAAGGGGAAGGAATATTAGAATACAGTAGGTTTTGAGCGATAGTCAAATCTTTTAAAGCTTTGAGACTGTTCTCTTTGCATGCTTAACATATAAAAAATGAATGATGTTCCATTACACCAAAGTTTCAAGTTTTCCAAAACTGACACAAACAACAAGCAATATCTATGAAGTGGTTCACTTGACAAAAAAAAATATTTCAAAATTTATGTTTTAGCGAGATCTACATTTTTTGTATAGTAAGATTTTGTCTATCTCTTATAGTTTAAGAGTTATTTCAAAAGTCATCCAGAGTAAACAGGACTACATAGACTATAGCCAGAAAATTCAAAATATAATACATTTCATTTGTCGTACAAATATCTTAAACATATGGCATTTTAATCAAAATCGTTTGAGCCATTTTCAAGAAAATCAAAATTTTCCATGTAAAGGATTGTTTAGGGTGGGGCTATTTTCTTCAAATTCTTCGTGTCGCATCCTTGAAAGACATTAAACTTAAATACTAACTTTGGTTTTTATCAGACTTTTTGTTTTGAGTTATGCTGTCCACAGACACACAGACTGACAGACACACATATGGACCTTTTTCTAAAAATGGTTTTTTTTGGATTCAGGAGATCTCAAAATATATATTTCTAGTGAAATCTCGACATCAAATTTTTGGGTGGAATACATACTTCCTCTACTTACCAGTAGAGAAAGTAAAAATGAATAAACAGGTTTTTGACAGAATTGAGGTTTGAGCCATACTCTTCAAAACTATTACAGGAATCTTATGCTAAAATTTTGTACTAGACAGCTCAAAACTCAATTTTATCCATGAAAACATCTACATGTTGTGAATTTGTCAATACAATAATGATTTACAAATATATACTTATATGCAATGTTTCAGACATAATTTATTTACAATTCTTTATTAAAGCCCCATGCTCAATTTTCCTCTGCACTATAAAAAACATTTTCGATTAGGTACTTCATTTCTTTCATCTTTAGATATGCATTTTTATCAATTTAATTTTTACAGGTAGCTTATTATAAAGTTCTTTGCCCATGATTTTTTATACATCCTTAATGTACCTCTAAATACTAATCTGAAATAATCATGATTACCTTTTAGTTTGTATGTGTGAGTATAGTCACTTTTTGAATCATTTTCTTGCAAAATATGTTTATCACCTCATAGATGTGGACACACAGAACAGTCAATATATCAAATTGTTTAAACATTGATCTACAGATTAACAAGGCTTTGTCAGTATAGAAATATATGTATATATATGGTAGCCGCAAAATTTAATGGTGGCTGATAGCAATCTATTACTGTTCTTTTTCCTGTTGTGCAAATAAATTTTGTGGTTGTAAATGATATTTGTATTGTTGGTTTACAGCGTGATTTCACAGCATGTTTAACTATACAACACATATAAGGCATGGCAAGCTTATGGCTGAATTTAGTATCGAGCCATCCACCATCAAATTTTACAACAGCTATAAAAATGCCAAGTATACATTTTAAGTGCAGGAATACTAAGATTTATATATTATACAACTACTATTTACACTTGCTACTTTGTATTCTTTATTTCAATAGAAAACATCACTTATCAAGTATGTCTTTATTCCCCTGGTTTTCATTTCTGCAGTACTTGCTTAATCTGGTGAGGTAAATTACTATAAATCTTTTGCACTGGTTTTAAGATATTTGGTAGCAGCAAGCCTCGTAGCCTATTCCATCCTTGAGACATTCATAATATATAAACAGGATAGTGTGAGAATAATGAGGTTTTTAAAACTACTCTTGCATGCATTTCGTCTTAGAATTTGTTTAATTATTTTATTCCTCTTTTCCTTAACCTCTGTTTCTTTTCCACTGCTTCCCAAGCATTTTGAACCTTCTTTGCATTTGGCAACAAGGATTAATTAATGGCAGCAGGGCATATGAATATATTACAGGAATGATAGCTGCAGAAAGAACCTTTTTTGACAAAAGGAATGATGTTATATGTTTATACTGAAAGAATATGGAAAAATTACAGACTGCATGGTGTTTTGTCTGTTTGCATCCTCGGCACTCATTGCCATCTGCTGCTATCATAGAAAAGTGCAGATGAAACCACACAACATTTTTAAAACTACCTTAAACTACCATGGTTATTATTTATGCCAACAAACTTACTGTTGGTGTTTTTAAACACACAAGCCATGTGTGGGCAGTGTTTGAGAGGTAGAACTGGAACTTATTCAATGCCCCAGGAAATACAATGCCAGGAGAAATACGAACTGGTTTGAGAATTTAATGTCATTCTGGCAGGTTGTCCCAGTAGCTTAATGGTTAGACCACCCACCTAGTAAGTGGATGGTCTTTGGTTGAAATCCCAGCTGTGGCATTGAATTTTTAAGTTCCAGTTCTACCTCTCATACCATGGATTTACTTACCAACTTTACAGAATTGGGATATATTCTTCATCACTCTGACCTCTGTGTGATCTGCAAGAGGAAATGGACCAAGACTACCTTCAAATATGCCCTGCCACTTCTAGTGCTCCAGCAGTGAAAAATATTGGAGAACTAGATGACTAATGACTTCATTGTCAGAAGTCCAGCATTAGCTGACAACTTACCAACTTGATGAAAGGAAATGCTGAAACTGGCCACCGTAGTTGTCCATACATTTTTTAACACAGTGTACCGACATGCCCTATTCTGCCGTGCTCTTGCAAAGACACCAGCCATTTCTCTGGTTTAAAAGTTTGTCTAATTTTGAATAGTAAAACTGTGGTTAACTATGAACAATGAAAAGTTTGTGTGCTGTGTTTATTGGTTGGATGAAGATTGTGTGCCTCAGATAAATGCGATAGTAACTTGCATTGTTGATTTTGCCGTAAAGATGTGAACTGCGTGGAAGGCATTAACTTGTCTAGTGCTTAAACGAAGCACCGCAGCAAAAACTTCCCTTAACAAATAGTGTTTAAAATAATATTATTCATCAGCTCTCAAAGTTTGTCAGTCAAATTTTGGGACACTCTTGTTGTTAGCTAATGCTGGATTTCTGACAATGTATTCATTAATCCTCTTACTCTCCAATATTTTTCACTGATGGATGGGGCACTAGAAGTGGCCGGACATATTTGAAGGTGGTCTCGATCCATTTCCTCTTGCAGATCACATAGAGGGCAGAGTGGTGAAGAATATATCCCAATTCTGTTTAAATGTTTTGCCAGACAATCATGTCCTGTAATCAACCTGAAGGTTGCAACTGCTGTTTTTCGAGGATACTCGGGAATTACTGTTTGAATGTTTGGTAGTTCCCATCTTTTATTCTTTGATATTTCATAGTAATATTTTGCAATAATTTTTTTTTTGAATTCATAGTTGACTAATCTTTTAGCTGCATAAAATGGTAGATTAACTATAGATTTTTGTACACTGCTGGTACCCTTTTTTGCAAGAAAATCAGCTTTCTCATTACCACTCAGTCCACAGTGAGCTGGTATCCATTGGAAGACTAGGTGTTTTTGAAGTGCTGTTAGATGGGTAAGGATTTTCCAACATTCTCTAGTTGTTTGGTTTTTTGGTGACAACTTGGAAGTAATTGCCATAATTGCTGCCCTGGAATCTGAGAGAATAACTGCTTGCTGAAAATGTGAAATTCTGTACAAAAGATTTTGTAGAGCCATTCGAATTGCTTCAATTTCTCCATTAAAGTTTGTAGTTCCATAACTTAAAGATTTGTAATAGGAAAAGAGGTGACACGTGACTCCAGTTCCTGCTCCATTTTGGTTTGATTCAATGATCCATCAGTATAAATATGGAGCCATTCGTGTTCTGGAAATCTAGTATGGATTGTCTCTAATGCCAATAATTTTAGAACACTAGTTGGAGTACCACTTTTCTTAACTTCTGTCAGGTGTAAATAATATGTGATGTTTAATGTTTGTGTCGGATTGACTTTAGATATGAAGTTTTCCTTTGAATTAGGAAGGTATACATTCTTCTTGATGTCTTGAATTTTGGAAAGAAAGCTCTCCTGAGTCTTTAGTGTATGTGTAAAATTTCTCTTGTGCCATGTATTGAATGGGAGTCTGATCAACTTTTCATGTTGAGTAAGAGCTGCTTTTTCTATTTCATATTCAATGGGGTATTGGTTGGTTAGTATTTCCATAGCTGCTATTGGTGTGGTTTTGATAGCACCTGTAATTAGTCTCAGACTTTGGTTTTGAAAGATTTGAATTTTTTTTTTTTTTTTTTTTTTTTTTTTTTTTTTTTTTTTTTTTTTTTTTTTTTTTTTTTTTTTTTGTATTTGCTGTTATAAGAACTTCACTGCAGTAAGTAAATAATGGCTTTATATATACATTGTATGTTGTATTAAGAGTTGCTCTGGAACATCCTCACTTCATTCCTGTTAGACATTTTAACTCTGCATACCTTGATTTTGCCTTTAGGGTTGTATTTCTGAGCTGTTTTTATTAAAATTTGGCAAAGTTTTCTGTTTAAGTGATTTTATGAATCTGTTGTAGTTATTTTCCCCAGTAGTGTATTTTCCGTATATTCTTTCCAATTTCCTTATTTGAAGTTCCGGGTAGTTTTTTCAGTTTGGGATTTAGCTCAATGTGATGAAATAATGTTTAAAATTACAGCTCTATGACTCGTACGAAAATCATCACTGACTTGTCTATTTGTTTTCTCAGCAGTATCAGAAGACACAATTGCTAAATCAGGATTGGTAGTAGTTTCTGTGTGATAAAGATATGTTACTAAATATTAATTCTACTGCATTTGTATTTAAAAATTCTTCTATGCATTTTCCGGTGATATCAGTTTTGGAGTATCCCCATAATTTTGAATGTCTGGTGAAGTTTCCAACAATTATGGTTTTTTGTTTTATGTCTAAATGATTCATATTTTGTATATTTTGGGGGGGGTTGTACAGGTTATATATTGTATAAAGTTCTTTATTTTTCCATACATCAATTTTAGCTATTTCATTTTTATCATTTACTTCCGTTTCTTTAATTATGGAGAAGGCGACGATGGTATTGAACAGATATCGGAGCTAGAAAATTTTGAGTAGCTACATTTTAACTAATCATGCAGATCAATGTAGGAGTTTTAGTCTCGGTAACAGCCAGTCTAATAGGCCTGATTGTTGGTTGTGGAATTACCTGGACTTCTCCTGCTATACCACAGATACCATTCAACTGATGGAACACAAAATATCCTGGATTGTTTCTATAAGAGCAATTGGTTGCTTGTCTGTATGGCTTGCAACAAAACTTGCTGATGAGATAGGAAGAAAACCGACTCTCATTTTGTCTGTAATACTCAGTCTTATTTCCTGGTTCATTATAGTCTTTGCCAGAAATGCAAGGTACTTGCTGGCAACACGGTTTCTGGTCGGAATTTCAACCTCCATATTTATCTGGGTCATTTATACTGATGAGATTGCAGATAAACAACACAGGGTATGGCTGAGTGCACTGACACCACTGATGGTCAACTTGGGATGGATGTTTGAGTATGCTGTAGGCCCATTTGTTGATAACAAAGCTCTTGCTAAGCCATCAGCCATGCTCCCAGTTGTTTTCATATTCATCATGATTTTCATGCCAGAGTCATCCATATATTACATTATGAGCAATCAACTTGTGTCTGTTCAGAGAGTGCTCACAGAACTCTGTGGAGTCAGCAGAAGTGAAATTTGAGCATAGCTCCACAGAACTGTGTTGCAGATAATCAGGGGCAGGACCAAAAGAGGTAATATAAAGGATCTAGTCCTTCACAAGGGTCCCAGAAGAGTGATGTTGATTGTTTTGGGTTATTTTCTGAGCTACATCTAAGTGAATCAATGGCCTTTCTGATGTACGCTGAAGAGATCTTCCAGAAGTCAAAATCAAAGATCATCTCTCCCCAGTATGCACCTATTATTATCAGCGTATTTCAAGCTTTGGCCAACATCACGTGCTCATTTTTCATTGGCAAGACCGGAAGACATGACTATTTGATCTCTACAACCAACTGTGGTATCTTCCTGGTGATAGCTGGAATGAGTACCTTTCTTGACCATCTCAAAGTCTCGATTGAGCATGTGGAATGGCTGCTACTAATCAGCATCGGGTACTCCATGATGTTGAATGTAGCACTTGCGCCATTAACATGTATTATTAAAGATGAATTTTTCTCACAAAATATGACAGGTTTAGCACTATTGATCAGTTCAGTGTATATAGGAATACTAAGAGTTTACAGTGACCAAAACATTTCCCCAACTACAAGAACTGTTGGGGCAATATGTCATCATTTGGATATATGTCACAGTAGCATTCCTAGGAATGCTGTTCGTGTATTTGTCTCCCAGAAACTAAAGGTAAAACAATTTCTGATATAACTAAGGAAATGAGGATTGCAGCATGTGAAATTGCAAATCAACCCCAGAAAGCTTCTCAGGTAACTCCTGAATCTCAGCATATCGGTGAACAGATGTACCTACATAAGAGGTGTACACCTGTATATATAGGTGTACCTGTATATACAGGCATACCTGATGGGTCATAATGCTCCTTAAATAATTCAAAATCTCAGTGGTTCTTCTTCATAAGCCTCTTGTGCTACTGATACTTAACTCTAAAATAAAATATATTAACAGCTAAAACACCAAGACAGACTGAATGTCATAAAAATAACTGGATATTTTATGTACAATTAATTTGTTGTGGGGAGGGGCAGAAAAGCTGACCAGATTGCGTATTGCTTATACAGAAAGCTCATGGTGTCTCTCCTGGTATCACAAGTTGTGATATAGTCCGATATGTGTGGGAGCCAAAATCGTAATCTGAAAACCTGTAACAGTGATACCAAATAGGCACTGTTACGCCTGACACTACACATGTGTCAGAATTGAGAAAGCAGAAAATAAATCAGATAGTTATTATGATGCCAAGAGAATTAATTGTGTCAGTCTGTTCGAATGGCAAAAATGTGTAGTTTCATCCATGTCTTTCTATGATAGCAACAAGTGCACAGGACACATACATGCCGCCAGTTCTTAAGTTTTTTGCTCTCTCCATAGTATATTCTGTGGGTTGTGCAGATACAGAAATCTGTAGTTGTTTCACCTGAACTATTTGTTTTATAATTTGTATACATTTGGTTTGTAAAGTTAACTAAGTATACAATCCTTGTAATTCCTTTTACTTTTAAAACATCAGTTCCTAACACTTGATTAATTTATGAAACCGAACTCCATTTAGCTCACGTACCATTATACTTCAGGCTTTTAGAAGGCAGATTTTGCTTTCAAAGCATTGGTTGATTCTTTCATGCATTAAATACAAAATTTTACATTTTGGAAAAGAAAGTGGGTACATTGACAAATTTACAACAATCATCTTTTCAAGGTACATTTTCAGTGATGTGTGCAATGAACAGATGTTCAGATTAATAAATACAGAGTGTGAGCTAGGTAGGAATTCGATGTGTTGGGGATTTTAGTTGTTCCTTCATAAGGTTGCCCAGGTTGTCCCTGAAATGGAAACAGTATTTTTAATTAATGTAAGGTTTTTAAGAGTAAAGCTGAGTTGGGTAACTTGAAAATTACTAGTCAAATTTGAGACACATTTGCTTCTCTTAGTCTGTTATTTATACAGTATATATTTCAGAAGCTTTTGCTTCCAGCTGTAGGTCACCCAAAAGTATGCAGAGACTGCTGATTTATCAGCCTGTTTATATTTTGTTTTGGATGAGTCTGGTGGGGTTTTATGTTGCACTGGTTTTTCTGATGTATACCTTATTGCTAGGGCTAGGAAGTTCATGCATTTGCATGTTTTTTCATAGGGGTTAAAAATGTATGCTTTTACATTATGTGCACGAATTATGGAATTTTCAGTTATTTGGACGTGATTTTATGGTGCATATAACTGCATATTTTCTTGATTTTTGATAAATGCATAATATTTCAATATTATAGCCCCTATACTGTATATTTCAATGGTTTTTATGGTTTTTTATTATTTTTTTCCATCTGGATAATATTTTTCATATTGGTAGTATTGCACATGATGATGCAACTCACAAAGATTTGAATATTATAGCCCCCATCTTGCACATTTTAATGATTTTTATGGTTTTTTTATTATTTTTTCCATCTGTATAATATTTTTCATATTGGTGGTATTGCACATGATGATACAGCTCGCAAGGTGGCGAGAACTAATGTTGAGTCATGTTGTCATGAAGTGAATCCCCTGTTTACATCCTTTCATTATATGTACGCGCGTAGAGAATAATCAGTGCATTATCTGAGAGATTTATATTAACAAAGATAAAGTGCAGGTCAACGTTTTGAGCAGCACGATTATAGCAACGCTTGCCTGCCCAACAGTGTTGTGAACTGGTTCCCACCAAATTAAATTAGGCACATAAAATGTTAAAAAGCTCTTCAAATGCCCAAAATAAAACCAACTTCGAGAGCTAGATTAATTAATTTACAGAAAGAGTTTTCGAGTGATTTAATATCTACAGATAATAGGGTACTGTTTTGTGGAGCATGTGAGTAAAATGTAGGAAGTGAGAAAAGATTTCAAACAGTTCACCACATAAACCAGCAAAGCATAAGGAGAATTTAATCAGAAAGTTTCCAAAGAACCTGTTCAAAAACAGCTAGTAGAGTGTTTAGGAAGTAGGGTTACTGAATTTGCCTATGACTTGTGCCATGTATTTTTAGCTGCTGATATTCCCTTCTTCAAAATTAATAGTCCGACATTTAAAAACCTATATCAACCTTCTTGTTAAGTACACTTGGCAACATGTACCTGAAGAAAGTACACTACGTAAGACTTATATAGGACATTGTTACAATAACGTATTGTCAAACATACAAAATGACTTAGCAGTTCAGTTTGTATGGTTGTCTGTTGATGAAATCCCTGATTTTGAGTGCCATTCTATTGCGAATATAATCGTGGGTGCTTTAAATAATGAACAAAAGAGTACACCTTATATTCTTAATAGGTGCAAACTGTCGGCCACTGACAATGTAACTGTGACCCAGTTTGTGATGGACTCTTTGAAATTACTATGGCCCTGTAGAATCATAGAATCAAATACGACCTGTTACTTTTATTTGTTACTGATACAGGTCTTTATATGGTAAAATCAGGACAAACTCCGAAAGGTATTTTTCCTAACTTTTTGTTGTTAGCTAATGCTGGATTTCTGACAATGAAGTCATTAATCCTCTTGCTCTCCAATATTTTTCACTGATGGATGGGGCATTAGAAGTGGCCGGGCATATTTGAAGGTGGTCTCGATCCATTTCCTCTTGCAGATCACATAGAGGACAGAGTGGTGAAGAATATATCCCAATTCTGTTTAAATGTTTTGCCAGACAATCATGTCCTGTAATCAACCTGAAGGTTGCAACTGCTGTTTTTCGAGGGTACTCAAGAATTACTGTTTGAATGTTTGGTAGTTCCCATCTTTTATTCTTTGATATTTCATAGTAATATTTTGCAATAATTTTTTTTTGAATTCATAGTTGACTAATCTTTTAGCTGCATAAAATGGTAGATTAACTATAGATTTTTGTACACTGCTGGTACCCTTTTTTGCAAGAAAATCAGCTTTCTCATTACCACTCAGTCCACAGTGAGCTGGTATCCATTGGAAGACTAGGTGTTTTTGAAGTGCTGTTAGATGGGTAAGGATTTTCCAACATTCTATAGTTGTTTGGTTTTTTGGTGACAACTTGGAAGTAATTGCTATAATTGCTGCCTGGAATCTGAGAGAATAACTGCTTGCTGAAAATGTGAAATTCTGTACAAAAGATTTTGTAGGGCCATTCGAATTGCTTCAATTTCTCCATTAAAGTTTGTAGTTCCATAACTTAAAGATTTGTAATAGGAAAAGAGGTGACACGTGACTCCAGCTCCTGCTCCATTTTGGTTTGATATCAATGATCCATCAGTATAAATATGGAGCCATTCGTGTTCTGGAAATCTAGTATGGATTGTCTCTAATGCCAATAATTTTAGAACACTAGTTGGAGTACCACTTTTCTTAACTTCTTCTGTCAGGTGTAAATAATATGTGATGTTTAATGTTTGTGTCGGATTGACTTTAGATATGAAGTTTTCCTTTGAATTAGGAAGGTATACATTCTTCTTGATGTCTTGAATTTTGGAAAGAAAGCTCTCCTGAGTCTTTAGTGTATGTGTAAAATTTCTCTTGTGCCATGTATTGAATGGGAGTCTGATCAACTTTTCATGTTGAGTAAGAGCTGCTTTTTCTATTTCATATTCAATGGGGTATTGGTTGGTTAGTATTTCCATAGCTGCTATTGGTGTGGTTTTGATAGCACCTGTAATTAATCTCAGACTTTGGTTTTGAAAGATTTGAATCTTGTTTGTGTTTGCTGTTACAAGAACTTCACTGCAGTAAGTAAATAATGGCTTTATATATACACTGTATGTTGTATTTTTCCTAACTAAATTCACATAACTTGTTTGGCACACACTCTTCATCGCATTTCTGAGACAATATGTGATTCTTTCCTATAGGTAGAGTTGTGTCCAGTACAAAGAGAATTTTTGTTAAATCTCCTAAAAGAGTTAAGTTGTTTAGATCAACAGCACCTAATATCCGACTTCCTCCTGCACCAGTGTTAACTCGATGGGGAACATGGGTCGATGTAGTTTTATATTTTGCTGAGCATATAGAAATAGTCGAAGAGGTTGTTAATTCATTGGACTCGAATGATACTTCAATAGAACCTGTGGAAAATATTCTGTCAGGCACTGGATTAAAATAGGATCTTAGTTTCATATCTGCCCATTTTTCTTTCTTACCAACAGCCATAACGGCATTGGAAGCTGTAGGATCTCCTTTGCATGAATCACTTACTGTCTTTGAAAAATATCTGTTCCTGCTATCATAGGACAAAAAGTGAAAGAGAGCGTGAATTATGTAATTTCAAAAAATTCTGGTTATAAACAGATGTGCGATATTCGAGACATCCTCAAAAGGAAACCATCTGTCATACCAAGAGACTTCACTCTCTCTGTGAAGCAGTTAACATCATTTAAATATGCCCCGATAACATCTTGTGACATGGAGTTTTTCACGTTACAAAAGTGTTTTGCGAGACAACAGACAATGTTTTACAGTTGAAAATTTGTGCAAAGTGTTGGTTGTGAACTGCAATTTAGCAGTTAATACTAGCAGCGGGACCACTTCTGCTTCAACCTCTAAGGAATAAGGTATTATTTATTATTTATACTAACTCGTCTTGTCTACTGCAAAGGGACATTAATTGTTTTAATTAAATAGTGCATATTTCTTGGCATATTTTCAAGTTTTTAAGAGCATATTGGCATGCATATTTCAGTGTTTTTAGGGCATGAACTTCCGAGCCCTACTTATTGCATACCTACCTGGCAAAAAGTTCCCAGGTGTGGAAATTTTTGGTACCTGATCTTTTGGAGGTACCCTTAATAGACTTCAAGTTGTGCAGTAGAAGCCCAAAATAGCACGGCCGAAATACTGTGGATTGGGATTTAACACAGGGGAAAGTATATTCCCAAAAAATGTATTGTAGTTTTTATTTCTTTATTTTTTATTTTTGAAAGCGAGTTTAAAATTTTCTTCAGAGAGCAGGCTGGAATATACTTTTCGCTACCTCTAGCATGGACCATGGCCACTGCATTGCTAGGAATTTCCCAAAGTGACAAGATACACACTGAAGGAGATAGTGAAGTGATAAGTTACCATAAATAAGATGATTATGTGTATTGAGAAACAGTATTCATTTCCAACTTGCTACAATTAAACAATATGTTATGAAATAAGGAAATAATGAAGCTATTAACAGTGAAGCAACAAGAATCTAAAGTAAGAACAAATTAGAAACTAAAAGCTTCACTTATCTTAGTAATATTGCAAAAGAACTTGCAATATTACTAAGATAAGTGAAGCTTTTAGTTTCTAATTTGTTCTTACTTTAGATAAATATGTTGTGAATTATACCGCCAAACAAAACTTACTGATTTCTTTAATTAGGTTAGTATAAAATGGGTGTAGTGTAATTGTGTATACGTATAAATTAAGATCAGTTGCAGGACTGGAATACACCCCTAGCATAACTGGTGTGTAATTGCATTTTTAAATTGCTTTACTGTATATTTCATACTTTGCAAGGTACTGTAATTTATTATTGCACGAATGTATCCCACCAGCTCTGCGGGATCTATTTTTGTGCTAAAGCATGTCCCCTAACAACTGCGTTATTTCAGGATTCTACTGTACTTATTTTGGGGGGCTAGAAATGTATTTTTTTATGTTCTTCCTGTCTTCCAAGGATGTTAGGATTGTGGTATTGTTGATTTGCTTGTTCACTCTGAATCTGTCTGATCCATCATGAGTTAAATCTATTAACAAGTACTGTTTCAATGATTTGCTGGTGTTCCCTTGTATTCTCCTTTGCTGAAAGTTGTCTAACTTGTGTACCAGATTATTGAATGTTGTATGCAAGTATAACTTTGGGTTAAAACATATTTGATGTAGTTATCTGTGTGGGTCACTTTTCTGCATAGCCCAAAAAATGTCTTCATTTCTCATTGTTTTTATATCCAGAAAAGGCAGGTACTGTCCTACGTGTCTACAGTGGTCTTGCATGTTTTACAGTTTTACCTTGTACAAGGTGCTATTGTGACACAGCATCTATATACCAAAACTCCCCCAAAATAACGAAAAATCCCAAAGATATAACAAGATATGCATCGGAAAAACCAAGTCCTACATAAACATCTGCACTAAAGGACTGATATAGAATATAAAATATAGAGCTTACCAGGCAGGTGCTCTAACCATTAAACTACTGCGACAGCCTGTCAGAATTCAGTGTTATTCAAATCCCAACTGTGGCATTGAATTTTAAGTTCCAGTTCTACCTCTCAAGTATTAAATGAATTATTAATTTTTTGGCGGAATATTCTAAACAAGCGCCACTTGAGGTTTTTATGTTTGAGGTCATTTTTAGCCTTTGGAATTTCATTCTGTTTGCATGGCCAAGAAATAAAAAAGGTGAATAACGACCTTCAATTTGAGAAAAGCATAAGTATTGCAAAACTCGCACAAATAACAATGAATATCTCAGAAATAGTGCACTCCAGAAATAAATTAATTTGGACATAAATTGTGTATTTTAACAAGGTCTACATTTTTTGTATAGTAAGATATTGTCTATCTCTCATGGTTTACCAGTTATGCAAAAGTCATCCAGAGTAAACAGGACCACATGGGCTATAGTGAGAAAATTCAAAATAGACATTTCATTTGCCATGAAAATATCTTAAACATATGGCATTTTAATCAAGATTATGAACCATTTTTGAGAGAATCAAAATGTTCTATGCAAAGGATAGTTTAGGGTGGAGGAATTTTCTTCAAAACCTTTGTCACATTCTTGTAAGAATTGAACTTAAATAACAAATTTGGTTTTTAAGCCACTTTTCGTTTTTGAGTCTGTCCACAGACACACACATGCTGACCTTTTTCTAAAAATTCTTTTTTTTTTTATTCCAGGGGCTTCAAAACATTTCCAGTGAAATCTCAACATTGAATTTTTGGGTGGAATACAATACTTCCCCTACTTACTATACATAGTAGAGAAAGTAGAAATAGATAGGTACTATACTGAAATTCTCTAAGATTAGCTTCAGCATTGACAGTAGTATGTTTTTAAATGAAACATTTTAAATAGTAAGCAAAATTATGAAAGTAAAGCTATTGGTGATTTACTTCTAAAAATTAAACCTGTAGTGTAACAGCCCAGGAAGGGCCAAGGCTTGCCGCCCAGCCGCTGCATCCCCCACCTCTGCCCACTACAGGTGTCACTGGTGGGGTGCAGTACTGGAGGGTGGGACATGGTCAGCGCCCTGAGCCCTTCCAGCCAGTTATGCGGCCTTCGCGACCTGGGGCCACTGCTGATTTACTTATACATACTAATAATAAAATGCAAGTTAATTACCAGTTGTTGAGCAAAAGCTTCTGAACTGTGTGGAGAGCTTCATATTGCACTGATGAGAAGTCGCTGCTTAAGAGCTCTAACAGAGTCCTTTTCCCACCAAGATGTTCGATGATTCTAGAATGAAGTTGAATTTCTTTTAGATGTGATATTCTTACCCCCATTCAACAAGCATAGCCAATATTTACAGTGAACTCTAAGGATCATTGTTGTTTCTTGTACTTCTTTAGGCTTAACTATCACATCTTTGGAGAGTTTTGACTGTAATAATTAAAGTATAGAATTTTTCTGTAAAAGTTTGTTTCTTGTACAGTAGAAGTATGAAATAATGTGAGCTGAAGTACTACGAATTCAGATTTAACGTGGGGGAAAGTATGTCCCCAAAAAATATATCATACTTTTTATTTATTTTTGAAAGTTGAGTTCAAAATTTTCTTCAAAGAGCAGTACTGGAATATACTTTTCGCTGCCCCTAGTGTGGGCCTTTGCCACTACGGCTGCCGCATTCCTTAATTGATCTAGGCCACTGCATTGCTAAGAATTTCCAAAAGTAACGAGAGTTGCACACAGAACATACTCTGCATGTTAGTGAAGTGATAACATAGCATGAATTGAGTCATTCATCATCGTGATGATGGGAGAGATGCACACTCGCGAAACGTCGATGGCTCTTCATCACTACACATGGCTCGAAGCCTGAGAACATCTTGAATATGTTCGTTGCCAGGAAAGCTTCAAATCATGGTTTGAATTAAATCCACAATTAAGTCTGGAGGTGGAAACACCTGTTATTGATGTTGTGCTTAGTGACTTGAACATAAGCTCTAGAACAGAAAAGCAGTTTTAAAAAGTTGTGTTTATTGTAATGTTTCACAATGCTAAGCTATTTGTCTCTAATGTTTCCCATGGTCTATGACCTTCGGTGATAACTTCACCTATTTCTAAAGTGGAATCATCCAGGGGGCTGAGTTCATTGCCTCCATTGGTAATGGAAGTGATGCTGAGGATGGTGGTTGAATGAGAGGATCTACAGCTTTTATTGTGGACTCACATTGGGCCCTGGAAATCCAATAGAAGGTGAAGCCTTGGAATGGACTGACTTAAAATAACCACCCCAGAGCTGGGGATTGAGCCAAAGACCCTCAACACAAGAACTGTGAATGAAAGCACTGAGGTACCACAGTGCACATAATGGCCACAATTGCATTCAAACTAGTTGGAAGATTGAATAGTAACACATAGCATGTGTGTTACATAGTTGATGCAAAACCATTAAATAGTGCTAAAGGAATAGTATTTTAATTTATTTTTGCTCTCTCTTTTTTGTTTTTCCACTGTGTAACTTCAATAATAATTTGAATAAAATGCTATTCTTGAACTCTACATTTGTGTACAATGTGCTGGTCATAAGCATTAACATTAAAAATCTCTAAAATGACTACATACTAATAATATTCGCCAAAGAAAGAATTTAAATATATTACATGAACATTGCAGTAATTAATGGTTTTAATACAGATTTTATACATAAAAAGATAGAAAAATTTAAGTATCAAAAAGCTGTTAAAGAAGTTTCTACCCTCAAAAAAATAAAAGATAATTGTATTTTTAAAAAGTTTACTTACCATCCATGGGCCAATAAAAAATTTACAAAGATTTTTAAAGAATATGGAATAAATTTGGTCCCTCAAAATAAATTTAATATACAAAATTTACTTAATTTTCCTAAAAAAAGATAAAATACCAAATTATAAAAAATCTGGCATTTATCAATTTAGCTGTTTAGATTGTGATAAGGTTTATATTGGTAAAACTAAACGTCATTTAGAAACCAGAATAAAAGAGCATTTTAGAAATATTAAATATAAACAAACTGATAAATCAGCATTGGCAGATCATTTTTGGTCATTTAATCATGAAATTAATCCAGAAGTTAAATTATTAAAACAATTAAGTGGACCTATAGATTTAATGGTTTGGGAAAAAATGTTTATTCTAAAAAACAGGAACCGTGTTATGAACTTTGAATTACCTTTTATAGATTCTATTTATAAATTTTTGTTTTCAGAAAAAAATGAAAGATTGTAGCTTTGGTAACAAATTTGTTTGTATAGCTTTGAGAATGAGTTGGAGACAACTTGAAACTCGAGTCAGTGGTTAAAAAAATAACCTAGAGCATTACTAAGATAAGTGAAGTTTTTAGTTTCTAATTTGTTCTTTAGAAGAATTTGCTGTTAATAGCTATTCATCTACACCAAGTGGTTAACTAAATAAAATGTAAGATATAAGAACTTACTCCTTTCCTTGTGGGTAGTATTCCACATACTGGCCTGTATCAAAGACTGCAACACTTATCACTTCTTCATCTTCACTCTTTTCAAACCATTTTAGCAAAAGTTTAAGCAACTCATAATCGTTATCATTAAGCTTTGAGGCATTCTCTTTCCAAAATTCTGGCGATGTATGTAGCGGTCCCCATCTGAGATTTCCTGAGGTTACTTCATATGTAAATTCATCAAATGTGCTGTAAGAAGATATTTGAGATAAGTTGCTCTATGATACATAACATGAAAAGTAAAATAAAATTATATACAATATTTATGTTTGTGCACATTTTTGAAAGTTTCTTTTTTTCCATGCAAGATTATTCTGAATCTTGGTAGAATTAATATTAATTAAAATTAATATGTTATATATAATTTGTTGATTTAGAATTGGATCATCTCTTCTACATATAGCGAGTGGAAGGTACTGCTTCAGCTATACATTAGCTAGAGATTCTACATGATGAGTGGAACAAAAATGTCCAATACAATTACTGTCAATATGTATATATTCCACACTTAAAAACTATCGGTCTGGGCCGGATTTGAACCTGCAACCTTGAGATCAGTAGGCCAGCGTATAGCCAACTGAGCCACCCATACCAACTACACCTGTACAGATTTAGAATAATGTCCACCTCCATGCCTGTGTCACATTCATGAGGTCCTGAGTTTAAATCTTGGTTAGGATAAATTACCTGGATAAGATTTTCTTCCAGGATTTTTATTTATACTGAGAAGACGAATGTTGGATATAACTATTCCAAGGACTCCAGTTCAAAGTTAAAAACTCAATTTTTATTTTTCAGAATGAATATATTCTCCAAGACTGTTAGCTGTTTCACTGGGAAAATATATTCATTCTGAAAATTAAAGATGGAGTTTTCAACTTTGAGTTTCCCCAAAGTGACAACCTCAGCAAGAAATTCCTGGAAGAGACACCAGAGGACGGCAATGCTGCAATCTCCAACACGACCATCAAGTTCCAGGAGTTGGCATCAGTTGGAGAAAGTTTGCTCCCGAAACATATCCCATTTTTTATGAAGTGATTTAGGTCATTAAACTGACTCACTCTAGATATTGTTACATATCACTGTATACAAATCTTTCAACAAAGTAGGTAACCAAGTTTGGTACTTAATCAACTTTTCATTTTTGAGTTATGCTGTTCACAGGCACACATACACATACAAATTGAAATTGAACTCTTTAACTACTATGGTTCCCAGCATACCATTCTATACTGAACATGAAAGACTGCTTAAAGTTTGCTCAGAGACCTGTTTATTAGATTTGAGGGTCTTTTATATGCAGTAAATCTATGTCGTAGGACCGCTGGTTTTATTTCTATTTCAAAGGAAACCATGTTAAGGAATTTTACACCTGAAGAATTCCATTACCCTCTCCAGGTTTGAACCCATGACCTCAGGAACCAGAGGCTAGCATTAGCTATAGCTTGTGCAGCAAGATAAGAGCAATTCCCTTAGCTGTGCAGTAGTACTCTTCACCTGAAATGCTGATAGTGGGGGAAGTTGTACAATCATGTATGCACAGAAGTCATAACGTTTCTGTGCACAAAGGAGTGAAGTTTGCTAGCATAGCTTTAGTGCATATTGCTAATGACATTATATATGTAAACAAATTAGCTTTATAATGAACAAAGCAATTTTACTATAACTATGGCTATGTGCCAACAATTACTTTCATGTGAACTGCAATTGTTTCAGCTGCATGCTGTTATAGTAATGTTTATGTTGGAGAGAGGGAGGAGAGGAAAGCAGCTTCCCCTATGCACAAGAGTTGTTCACAACCGGTATTCCCAAATCATGGGGACTACACACACACCACATAGACTTTTCTTTGAAACAAATAATGAAGAATAGAAAGCTGCAATTTGGGCTACGAAGGGTTGAGTAAGACTTTTGTTCGTATTTATTTCAGGTCAGGAATGATAATATGAAAATAGTTCTCTGATTATAGCATGAATTAGCAGGTGCACTCCAGGTTGTTAGTTTCCCATTTTTCTGCAACAAAGAACCATACAAACCTTAGGGCAATTGTTGCATTAAGAACAGCTTCCTTGATGACAGCCATATCATGTAGCATTTCTTCGTCCCGTAGTCTCATCAGTTCCAGCATCTTTAAGCGTTTTAAAACATTATTTTTCAACATTGCCAGGCAATGTTTGGTTGATCTTTCCTCTGATGGTATTTTAATCAAATTCTGAAAGAATGTGTATACATAAATTTAATTTCTTACTCTGAAGCATTGTTAAGAAGTGCTGATGAAAGTGATATCTATAATTTAAAATGAAGTACATATACTGTTTTTAGCTAGTTTGTTGTTCGATACGTTTATAAAATATTTTACCTTTCATAAACTAAACTTTCTGGTTAACCCAAAATTCATCATAAATTTTGAAATTCCAATTAGTAAACTTTATTTTCCTAGATTTTATGCTTCTTCATAGGATAAATTTCATTCGAAGTAACAGCGCCATTCACTAAGATAAAAGATCTGGCTGGTTATTCATGATGAAGCTTTACTTCATAATCGTTAAAGATCATATTCATAGAATAGAATAGGGTTTATTGACCATTAAGTTGTTTTACAACCAAGCAATAGGTCTCGTCAAGCATAAGGTAAATTCCATACTGCATAGAGGCATACACATGTATAATAAAATCGCAAATAGAATCCACAGTAGCAGTCGAACTAAGTTTAGGAAAGAAGTTAGAAATTTTCTAATTGAGCAAACCTACTACAGTGTGCAGGAGTTCTTTGACTCATTCTCTGAATAATTTTATCTGTATTATTGTAACACTATATTACTGTAACACTGTCTCTGTATATATATATATTATTTGATTCACTCTCTGAATAATTTTATTTGTGTTTAATCTGTAGGCTATATATATAACTTATACTCTTATGACTGTAATGCTGTCTCTGTTATTATTTGTATTCATGATATTGTTTAAACCAATATTATTTGTATTCCCTATTTAAAAATTGACGAAGCCATGAATTTGTAAAAAAATTCTTACGGTGAATAAAGACATACATACCGATAGTTTGTCATCATATTACAATGTTCAAACTTTATAAAATGATTTACATAATTTGCAATATTGCTACTTTACTGTAAGTTTACAGTAATTTTAGCAATTTTTACATTCAACACACACTCGTGATATTTACAATACCAAATTTCTTTGACAACCTCAAAATACTCTTCAACTGAATACAAAGCTTTGTCTTTTAACCATTTATCCAAAAGAGATTTAAATTTATTCATAGGAAGTGAACTTATGGTATTGGTAATTTGTTATATAGCTTTAATCCTAGGTGTTTATGGGTTTTCGTGGGTCTAGAATATGTTGTTGTTGTTAGCTAATGCTGGATTTCTGACAATGAAGTCATTAATCCTCTTGCTCTCCAATATCTTTCACTGATGATATTGAAGAGAGCAATAGCAGTAATTGTAACTGCTTTTTAGAGAGCACCATATTTTTATATGGTACATCAATTGTTTGATTTATATGAGTATTGTGACTGTGAATAGCTTCCCTTAATGTATAGTGCTCTACATTTCCTTTGAAAACATCAGTGCAGTAAATACATATGCTCCTGGTACTGTCATGACTTTCAATCATTTAAAATGTTCTTTGCATAATTCTAATGTAGGCAGCCTTAGCCTACTTCTGAGTGCCTGTTTTTGCCATTTAAAAACTACTTTTGTTCCTACAGTATTTCTCCAGGAAAGAATATCTTATGTTAAATAGGAATGGAAAAATGCATAATAGGAATGTATGAGCCAATCCTCATTTATATTGTTCCTAAGTTTATACAGCAGAAATGTTACCCATGCTAGTTTATTGCAAATATAATTTATATGATGGTCCCAGTTGATCGAGATAAAGGCCCAAAAGTTTTACATACTTTTTATCATGAAATAATAGTATAATATGCAACAAGACCATCATGGTAGCAATTAAGATGTGAGTTTCATAATATTCAATGAGCATGTTAATTGCCATTATACTCACGTTTCGAACGACTATTTATGCTCAACCATATATCTAAGTTTAAAACGTTTATAAAATGTTTTGAATATTCTACGCTGCATATTATGTCACTGTGTCCAATTTCAACTATTAAGTAAAAAATGATTATCCAGGCTTGTGGGCCATGTCTAGTGGAAAATCTCTTCCAGATGTTTTGTTTGAAGCTGCATTGAACATCCTTAGAGGTGTGGCCTTAGTACTCTACTAGTACAATGACTGATATGGAGCCTTTTGGTTTCACAAGTTTTACATGCTTAGTATGTGTGAGCGGTTGACAGTTGGTCCGGCCTTTGTTTATTGGTTCGGCTGCTGTATGGGCTGGGCTAAAGTGGGGACTGCATCCATTGTCGATGGGCTGGTATTTACTGTGGCTGAGGCTATTGATGGCATATGATCTAGAAATTGTCTTCAGTCAGATTTCTTGCAAGCTTTGTATAATGCTGGATGGCAAACTTTGTTTAGGCATTTGGTTTCTTCATTCTTATTGAAGTTATCTTTATGTTTGAAAATCTCTATCTCTATGGCTTTGCAACTTACTTTACTCCTGTTTAAGTCTTCAAGTATGCATCACTCAGCTAACAGTTTGCATCATTAGCAGTATTTTTTAAATTTTATTTTAGTGTTCTGGATGAAATATCAAATATATATACAAATATACATGCTGAGTATTAGGGTTATAAGTACAGATATTTTCATAATTGGTACCTTAATATATATTTTGACCTTGGTCATAAAACAATATACAGACGAGAGAGAGGGGGGCAGTGTGACCTTACATACAGCAAGCGGTTGTGTGTGTACATGACCGTAATCATTACGGTAAACTTTAAAGGAGGTTCGAAACTACAGGACAGCTAACGACTGTGTATGTGATCAAACAACGATAACACCAGCAAGGTCTAGAAGCTTCTCTGCTGAGTCATTGCACATGTTTGCATGGAAAAAACTCGAAGGAGGTCACATGATGCCGGCTCCAGTATAAGAAGGATAGACACAGCAGAGCAGTTTGGTGTCAATTTAGAGTTAGTTTAGAGTTGTTCAGGGTGTAAGTCGTCATGTATAGTTGGTTATATTTATGTGAGTGAGTCGACCAGCCTGTCATTGAGTACATATGTGTCATCAAGTGATTGTATGTAATAGTAAAGATATAATTGTAGTAGTAGAGAAGACTATAAATTGTGTTAGCAGCAAGAAGGAAATTGTGCATTTGTAGTAAGATTTAGAGGAAAATAAAGAGAAAGAAAAGGCAAAGGATTTCAAATTTTTCAAGTTTTGTTACAATGTTCACTTCAGTGTGCATATTATAATTGTGGTAATCACTATTAAGGACTGCCCCCTGTAGCACAGTGGTAGCATGCCTGCCTCTGGTGCGGGGGACCTCTGTGTTTGATCTCCAGTACTGGCATGGGATTTTTCCCTGCTGCAAGGTCTGGTCTGGTGCACTCAGCCTTGTTAGGTCCCTGAAGGGCCAAGTAGAGAGCTACTTGACTGAAGAGTAGCAACCCCTGGTCGAGAAGACCACATAACCACAGTGAGGAAACTGTGACACTGATCACATCCCACCTCCAGCACTACACCCCACTCATGAAGCCTGTGGTGGGCAAAGTTAGGGGATGCAGTATTTGGGCAGTAGGCCTTGGCCTGGATGGGCTGTTGTGCCATGGAGTTACGGGATTTTAATCACTATTAGGAGTTATGTCATATTTTGCATCTTAAACTAATAAAATGACCTTTAACACATATAGAGAGATCACTTTAGTATGAACATGTACATTAGTATGAGCATGATGTTTGAGTATGCGATGAAGTGAATTTCTTATTGGTGGTGATGGTGGTGGCGGTGGTGGTGGCGGCAGAGGTGGTGGCAGCGGTAGCAATAACATTTCCTCAGTAACTACTTACCGAGAAGGTGGCCAATATGATCCTCATCACCTTCACCTTAACAGTAGCATCCAGTATCTTTACGAGTATTACAATGATGTCATTACTGTAAGCACAAGAATAGTTCATTTTCTTAGCTATCAGCTTACTTATAATTTTCCAAAATAATGTAGTCATTTAGATACCATATTTTTACAGAAAGTTAACAATACTTAAATTGCAAATAATGTAAACTTAAAGTTAATCATGATAAGCTTGATATAAAGTTGTAATTAATTTAAATAATTTTTTTATTATAGATCAAAGAACTTCTTGTGATGAAATGAAGAAAATAAAGCTATTGACAGTGAAGCAATATATAAATTAACAAATACAGTAGACTCTTTTTAATTCGAACCCAAAGGGGAATTGGAAATATTTTGAAGTATCCAAAATTTGAATTAATAAAAATTGCATTAAAATACATGCAGTATGTAGGTGTCAAATAAATACACATTGTTTCGCCCAAAATTATATATTGTACAAGTAGCTAAAAACAAGAGAAGTGGAAGGTGACTAAATATAGATTATTAAATACAGATCGAACATCATTGCTGTTAACAAGAACTCTAGTGAATTTATGACAGAGACTTTTGTTCTTATATGGGCTTACCTTATTTCATTTTGTCCACATTTTTATCCACGTATACATTGTAATCACCAAATTTGTAACTTGAACATAAATGAGAAACCACTGCCATAGTACGGTTATTGAAACATAAATAACACTAACATACAACTCTACTGATGTTTTTATTTCTCATTGTTGTGAGATTGTCGATTCCTGCTCTCCATGATTTTTTCTTTGTTCTTTGTGTGCGTCAACAATGTATTGGGCTGTATTCCATACTCTTTGGCAATTAGTATTTTCTTCTTAACTCCTTTCTCTACTCTCTAAGCACTTCAACTTTTTTATCTAGAGTTAAACTCTTATAAGTTCCATGCTTCGACATTGTGACTGCAACACTTAACAATAAACTTGTGAATGCTCCAGCAAATTCTGAAAAACTGGATTTCGTTTCGACACTGGATGGGTGAATACAAGAGCAAACAGTGGGCACATTCCTAAGAACAAAAGTGCGCAGGTCTTCAGACCATCTGCATCCATCACCAACCCTTTTAGTACTACCTGCTCATTCTTAAAAAGTACAATACATCCAAAAGTAAATGTCACAGGACGTATAACATTACTTCAAAATTTCTTAGAATATATACACAAAAAGTTTTCAGTTTCTGAAATTGTGGTTTCGAATTACCCAAATGTTAGCTTCGATATTTCAAATTAAAGATACGTTCTTAACATTGTTTTAAATAGGAATTTCAGGGGGACAATTCTTTTGTTCAAATTACCCAACATCGAATTAACCAGAGGCTACTGTATTAATAAATATTAATGACTAAAAGAAGAAACAATCATTCATATAAACATTACACATGTTGATGCTAATAATTTATATTAAGAGTCCTCTTGGAAAACGCATAGTTATAAAGGATAATTTGAAGTAAATTAATTTGCATATCTCTGTTTACATAGCTTTTTATGCTATATTTGTTCCTATGAGCTACCTTTAACTATGAACAAATTATCTGGTTACTCTTTCTGTGCTAGTTCAACTTCTGTGGTACTCTAGCCTATCCTATTAGATTTGCTGCATAACCCTTTGTCCAATTTTAACCTTTTATATTGTTTTCTTCCCCTCTTTTCTTTCTTGCATTTCTGCCATACTTTACTGGCCCATTTTTCTTTAGTTTTCCTTAAAAACTTCTCCAAGATGTTATCCTCTTTTACTCGTTCCCTGTTTATATTTTAGGGTTAAAATTTTACTGTCCAAATTCTTCCACTTTTTCTCCCATACTTTTTACCCCTCATAACATTAATTCATTACATTTTATCATATAATGTTCTGTTGTCCCTTTCGAGTGCAATTCAAGATTTCTTTTATCTTCCTCTTATCCCTCTTATGAACATCAACTCTCTTCTTATCCATATGAATTCTTTCTCCTATTTTTTAAAATGATTAACATGCCCTTCCCATAGTTGTAAAGAAAGTTAATCATTTCTTATTTTCTAACCTTCCATATATCATTAGTCAACTCTGAATTCAAAAAAATTATTGCAAAATATTACTATGAAAAATCAAAGAATAAAAGATGGGAACTACCAAACATTCAAACAGTAATTCCTGAGTATCCTCAAAAAACAGCAGTTGCAACCTTCAGGTTGATTACAGGACATGATTGTCTGGCAAAACATTTAAACAGAATTGGGATATATTCTTCACCACTCTGTCCTCTATGTGATCTGCAAGACGAAATGGATCGAGACCACCTTCAAATATGCCCAGCCACTTCTAGTGCCCCATCCATCAGTGAAAAATATTGGAGAGCAAGAGGATTAATGACTTCATTGTCAGAAATCCAGTATTAGCTAACAACATATATCCCTATCTTTCTATGTCATCTGTTCTGCTCCTTACCAATTTCTGATTTTCTGTCTTTCTGTCAATTTCTGTCTTTGTAGTTTTCTTCTTCTAGTTTCCATTTGTCTCCCATTCTTATTCTCTCCATTGTATTCTCTATCCCTGCCCACTAGCTATTCATGCTTACCAAACTTTTGCTCCTTCACACATATTGTAACCATGTGTGCAGAGAAGTCAGTGGGCCACACCAGTGTAATACTGGCCCCTTTGCCTAGCTGCTGGGATTGCTGGCAGTGTAAAGTTGTCAGGTGCCATGCCTGTGTTAGCACATGCCAGCCCTTTGTCCAACCACCCCAACTGTTGCAGCTGTCAGCCAATGCTTTAGACCAAATGGTCCATGCAGTAATGGCCTTTAGAACAAATGGCGCATCCAATGATGGCACAAGCAACAAACACTTTATATGCACCCCCCACAGTTCTGGAAATTTCTTCAGTGGCAGGATAGAGCAAGAGAAGCCATCCCCTTTGAAGACATTCAGCCTTTTCGGTAAGGACTATATAAGAGTGCTGTTAGTGTCCAGCTGGGGTCAGTCGAGACAGATTGACAGAGACTTCAGTGGAGTTCCATCACAGAGAGACAGTTGACTACAGCTGAATGTCTAAACAATGAATAAAGTGTCAGTCAGCAAGCTGGAGTCACTTGTTATAATTTCTCTGAAATTTCTCTCTTCTATCAAAATTCTTAAGCAAATTTTTATAACTTTTCATAATTATTGCTTTCCTTCTGGTTTTCCCTAGCTCTATTAAAATCACCTCTCTTGATGCTTATCCTAGTAACCCTAATAGTTCTTTACAAAACATTCTATATACATTACTATTTATCTTTGTACTTAAATCTGAGGGCCACAAGAAAAGCATTCCAGGATCTACAAAATTAACTGACTAAAAAAGTGTATATCGGAAAGAAAAACACAATATCAGAACTAGGTTAAAAGAACATTTCCATAATATAAAACAAAAAGATAGATAAATCTGCAGTAGCAGCACACTTTTGAAATGATCATGACAAAATTGGATGAAGAACCCAACTATTAAGACCAATCTATATATACCATGAATTAAATATCTGGGAAAAAGCATGCCGGGTAGAAGGGAAGTCATTACATTAATTTAAACCAGTGGTAGATCTTGGTATTTGGAACACATTTTGTACCTTATGTATTTGTCTCTGACCATTTCCTATGGAGATATTTTAGTTTTATCGAAAACTAGCAGGCAACACTGCAGATTGTGTGGGTATCACTTTCACTAGGTCAGTACATAAACAAACGCCATAGCAGTGAGAACATAAACAAATACCCTGCCGTGTCCTTTCATGTTTACTGTGCAAGTGTAGGCTAATCAGAAGTGTTAGCTCTCAAAACATTACACCTGCCTGCAAGCAACCTGCCTGTTTTCATCCAGAAACCAGTTCAGTTTCCTGACCAATCTAAATGCAACATTGTCGAGTTATTTCAGTCTGAAAGAGCTGCTTGGAGTATTCTTTCAATTCTCTTAAGTGATTAATTATTTCGAAACCCTATGTGATGTTCCATAATTATTACCAAAGCTATTCAGAAATAAGTTACTCTACAATCTAACAAATGACAAATTATTATCTTCTTACATTCTTGTGGAATTACCATCCAATTTTGAACAAAAACCACTTATGTTTTCAAAATCGGTTGATCAAAGAACAAATTCCATTAGACATTTTTGTTTGTAATGTTTCTATGAAGTACATAGTCCATCCTGTATATGAATTTGAACCTTTCCTTGGAAGAAAACTTGTTACTCAACCTCATTGTATCTCCTCCAGATGTCTCCTCTCCAAAGATAAAAGATCCACATGACCAGCAGTGTTCCAGCCAGTCAACAAATTCTTGATGCCTTCAAGTGAAGGCAAAACATGTTTGAGGAAAATAAAGTTATGTGAAGTACAGAGTATTTCAAATTGTATAATTTTTATTATTGAATATTTATATCTAGCTTTTCCTGTGTAGTATCATTTTTCCTTCTCTGCTTCATTACTTTCTTCATTATCTTTGTCATTAAATGCTTCCTTGGTTTTAATCACTTTCCTCCACCATTCTTACCATTCGTACATTGTTGTCAAATTGTTTGTAATAAGGAAATAATGAAGCTATTACTAGTGAAACAACAAGAATCTACAGTAAGAACAAATTAGAAACTAAAAGCTTCACTTATCTCAGTAATATTGCAAGATCTTATGCAGCTAACACGTTTCAAGTTGACTCCAACTCATTCTCAAAGCTTTGAGAATTTGATCTTACTTTAGATTGTTTGTAATATTTTACTATTGATTCCAAAAGCTTTTAATTTCAAAATTTTATCTGTAGATTGTCCCACTTTCTGTTTCAAAATCTCCCTCCATACTTTAGTTTCTGCATGCTCTACTATACAATGTAGATTTTTATCTACACCTCATTATGGACATCCTTTTTTAAATAATCCTGGGAAGAAATGATGAAATGAAGGAACCAGAGGAGGCTAAAGGCTACTTCCCTCTAGCCACCATTTCTCATCTCTTTTAACTTTGGTGCTCCTTTCTTTCTTCTTCTTTACCTGATTACTCTCCCCTTACGTAGGACTTGCACTCCCTAGGACTTACAAGCCAGTGCCTAGGGTCAGACGCCTGTCGGGGAGCACAGGAACCTATGGACTGACAGAGTGAAGACCTGGAATTGGATGGTCAGCCCAGCACCAAGTATGATAGTGAGGAAAAGAGGATGATATGAAATGCAGGTGAAATCGATGATTGGAAAGGTGATGATGGAGCAATTGGCGGAATGAGTGGCGAGGGAAACCGGAGAAAACCCACCCTGATGCTGCTTCATCCACCACAAATACCACATATGGGTCTCTGGGATCAAACCCGGGCCACCTACATAGTAGGTGAACACTAACTGCTTGGCCACAGTGCCACCAGTGCTTCTTTCTGCAGGCCATAGTTTTAGATTTATTTTATATAACATTCTTCACAATATTGTTGTTGCTCCTAATGGTATAGTTAGCCTGCTTATCATTAGTGCTGCTGCTGCTGCTAGATCATTTGCAAAAAGCAATCCTGGAATGTCTTTATTACCCAATACCGTTGCTATGACTTAACACAGTTTGATATTTTACATACTTACTTATCTATACATTCTGCCAGGTCCTTATTGAACGTCATTAACCATATGCAGAAAATTGTATCATACAGAACTTGAAAATCATCGTACTCTTGCAAAAATGCAATTAAATTAAATATACCTTCAAGCTCATAATACACTACCCGACAGACATCTGCATGCAGTGCTGTTTTCAAGATGCGCATTAACATTGTAAGATGGTGTCCCTAGAATGAGAAGAGTATTGGCTAAGAATTAGGATATTGTTAGATATTAAATGTGTATAGTAGTTAAATTATATTCGCACCCATTTGTGGCCTCTCTCTCCTTTGTTACTCCCACGCCAGTTGCCAGGACTTTGGACTGGCAATTCCCACTCGAACGTGCGCCAGCATCAACTCTCATTGGTATTACTGCCTCAGGTGCAGTCATTCAGTGTGAGTCAGGTGCCTCTGTCATGCGGTAAACTGGTGCATCACTTATCTGTCGAAGAACGTGTGTTTATTTGTAAATTTTACTTCAAGTATGCATCTGCTTGCAGTGTCCGCAGGGAGTTTGTTGAAAAATTTTCAAACTCCGTACCAACTGCAAGGACAACCGTACATGCAGTCGTAAATAAATTTGAAGCTTCGGGATCAGTGTTGGACAAGAAACATTCAAGGAAGGGGCCAGTGATAACTGAAAATAAACTAGATGACATTGGTGCCGCTTTTAGAGTGTCCACCTCAAAAATTGCTGAAAACACTAGTGCAGCAAACAGGTGTATCTCAATGAGGAAAAATTGAAGCTATTAACAGTGAAGCAACAAGATTCTAAAGTAAGAACAAATTAGAAACTAAAAACTTCACTTATCTTAGTAATGCTGTTATTTGCTGACCCTGGGTTTCAAGCTGTGTCCAGCTCATTCTCAAAGCCATATAAATAAATTCATTTCGTTGTTTACATTGCTTTGAGAATGAGCTGGACACAGCTTGAAACCCAGGGTCAGCAAATAACAGCATTGCTAAGATAAGTGAAGTTTTTAGTTTCTAATTTGTTCTTACTTTAGCTGTATCTCAATCTTCTGCAAGAAATGTTACACGTCTGTTGAAACTGAAGCCCTATCGCTATACACAAATGCAAGCGTTAAAGCCAAATAAACCTGCTAAACATATGAATTAGTGTAATTCTTTTTTCCAATCCATAGAAAGGGGTTTCATTGACCCACAGCTTTTGTTTTTCACTGATGAATCTTGGTTTCATCTAACTGGATGTGTGAATACTCTCAACAGTCATTACTGGGCTTCAGAAAAACCTGTGCTACTGGATGAAACTCCTCATTTATCAGAAAATTGGAGTGTGGTGTGCTATAAGTCCTAGAAGAATAATAGAGCCCATATTCCTTGATGAAACAATAAATGCAGAGCGATATCAGAGGTTAATTCTGAGGCGATTCTTCAGTTGCTTGACAGAAGAGAAATCATATGGTTGGTTCCAGCCAGGTTCTGCAACAGCACATTCAGCTGCCAGATCATTAAATGCAGTAAGAGAGGTATTTGATAACAGAATAATTAGTGTTGCTTTGTGGTTGTTGTTCTCCTGATCTATTTATGGGCTTCTTTAAAAGACAAAGTCACAAGAATTCCTGTTGCTGAGCTTCAGAGAGTGAGCAAGAATATTTACATGAGATACACTGCCTATTTGGGAGCAGAAGGTCAACATTTCCCGCATCTATTATAAGGTAAGGGTTTTAGTCCACCTCTGCTGGCGTAAATTCCCTGGCGACTGCCAGCTGTCCCATGCAAAAGAGAGAGGCCACAAGAGTGGGTTTTTGAATATAATTTAACTATCCTATAATATAGCTCAGATTTTAAAAAAGATCTTGTCTGTTACATCAATATGACTTTCCCTACTCACACTGTTTTTATTTGTTTACATACTTCAGAGTCAACAAAATAAGCATTTGCATTTGCAGAGATGCTTTACGTACATATTTTGTTGTAAGTACAAAGGGATACAAGAGGTCCCCATATGATGGCTTTTGAAATTCCACATTCTTTGCACAAGAAAAACAAAGAAATAAAGAAAACATATATACAGAGAGACCCAAAAACATCCAAACTGCTGCACAGTGCTTTTTCCGCTGCACACACAGAAACATGATAACACACAGCTGCTGTACATAAGGTCTTGCAGTTGATTGTTTTTCTCTGCTCTGAGGTACAGTATTGAGCTGACTGTTATCGTGTGGTTGAGTTATTACCAGTGTGCTTTATTATTTTGTCCTGTACTTAGTTACAAAGTGTATTATGGCCCAGCATTTGTTTTCTACAGTATTTATTTCTGATTTGTATGTGTTAACTGAGTCAGCTCACCAATTAAAGTACGATTTACAGAAAGATTTCCAGGTGTGAAAGTTCCAGGCCATACAACAATCTATGAACTTTACAATAAATTTCAGGCCACAGGAAGTGTTCAGGCTCAGAAATCTAAATCTATGTTTACGGTTTCTGGAAACGGAGAGTTAAAAGGCTTTGTCCGTCTCCTCCGAGAAGAGCACACTGAACCAGGATGCTGGATTGCAGTTTAGTCTCTCCTAGAAACCAGCCTTAAAGTTGGAAGTCGACCGGCTCAGAAAACAGATTCCATCGGAACGTTGAACCACCTCCAGATTAGACTTGGTGTCTTCTGTTCAGTCCATACTAGCAGACAGTACATATACTGCTCCTTTCACTCTTGCTAGTCATTCATCATCTGATGATGGGAGAGATGCACACTCCCGAAACATTAATGGCTCTTCATCACTACACCTGGCTCGAAGCACGAGAACATCTTGAATATGAAAACTGAAATTGAAAGTTTTCTCAAATGTTTAAGAGGTAGAACTGGAACTTAAAAATTCAATGCCACAACTGGGATTTGAACCACAGACCTTCCGCTTGCCGGGCGGACGCTCTACCACTGAGCTATTGTGACAAACTGCCAGAATGACATTAAATTCTCTACCTCTTAAACTTTGCCCACACACGGCTTGTGTGTTTAAAAACACCAACAGTAAGTTTGTTGGCATAAATAAATAATAATTTCTCAAATGTTTTGATCCTGAGATAACTGATTCTCCTTTTGGAAAAACAAACAGATACATAAATACAAGGAGATCATCTTTGAATTACACAAGTTTTAGAGATTGCAAAAATACTTCTGCTTCTAAAATAATGGCTCTATGAGGAGCAGTTTCTCATTGCTTACAAAGAGAAGGACGCACGAAGTAATTAGAGCTGTGGGCATCAAATGGAACAGGGTTGACCATTCTATGGACAGAATTTACTTAGAAGCGCTTTCTCTTCTTTCTCCAGTCACTGAGGTTTGACGATAGTTGCAATTAATAAAGTTATCACCCTCCATGATCTACAGCCTGCATTTTTTAACAACTGCAGGGACAACTACGGTCAAGGGGAGCTCACAGCCATAGTTAAAATGCTTGTTGCATTTTGCAGACATAGTGATTTTGTACAGGCATGTGCAATAAGTGTATCAGACTTAAATGTCATGCCTTTTCATTTATTCCAGCTTATGTATTTATATACATATATTAAACACTGGCATTAACAATGATATCAGTCATTTTCCAATATTAATTATATCAGAAAACAAGAAAACTTTACCTGTGAAATGGTATTTAAAGTTAGGCGGCACTCAATGCTACACGCGCCCACTGATAGAACTATCTTCTGCATGCCTGCCACAGGATTAAAAAGGTAGTATTGGCATACTTACTTCACCACTGCTTTTACTCTGTTAATGAATTCCAAGAAACTTACCGAATTACTTACTCTGTGCTGTTTTATAATTTGTGCCTTTTTAACATACTCCTTTGTAAATGATTTCAGCTAATTTATAAATAACTTTATTGACTTGTCCTATATCATTGTACCTATATAAACATGTATGATCTGCATGATGAAGCGTAAGATTCTAAGTATTTTTTTCTACTCTGATTCTAAATTATAGTATAGTAAGATTTGGTCCATCTCTTACAGTTTACCAGTTATACAAAAATCACCAAGAGTAAACAGGACTATGTAGGTTATAGACAGAAAATTCAAAGTATACATTTCATTTGCCATAAAAATATCTTAAACATATAGCATTTTAATCAAAATCGTTAGAGCTGTCTTCAAGAAAATAAAAATTTTTGAAAAATTTTCCATGTAAAGGGTAGTTTGGGGTGGAGGAATTTTCTTCAAAACCTTTGTGTCACATCCTTGAAAGATATTTAAGTTAAATATGAAATTTGGTTTTTAACTGACTTCATTTTTGAGTTATGCTGTTCACAGAGAGACAGACACACACACACCTTTTTCTAAAAGTGCTTTTTTGGGGGGGATTCAGGGGGCCTCAAAACGTATATTTCTGATGAAATCTTGACATCAAATTTTTGGGTGAAATACAATACTTCCCCTACTTACCATATGTAGTAGAGAAAGTAAAAATGCATTCACAGACACTTATGTGCAATGAACCTTATGATTTTCTAGATTCTGCATTTCACTAAACCACCAATGAATCTAACGATTTCCAAACCAAAAGGTATTAGATATAATTAATGGCTTTTACTTACAGCACAGTACTTCTGCTCACTTTTTATCCATGTCAAAAAGTAAATTAGATCATCCCTTTTTATTGGACATTTGCCTCTCCGGATTAATTTAGATATAATGTGACCATTCACATACATAACTAATTCATTTTCATGATGCAACAAATTCAGAAGTAGTGCATACAATGAAGTATGATCTGCCTGAGCTTCAACATCTATTTGTTTTGCTAGAGCTGGATATATCTGAAACAAAAGCATTGTTATGTTTAGAGCAATACTGAATGCATCTCTGTATAAGCTTTTTTCATTCCCTTCAATTTTTATGGTTATATCTGGACTTTGATTTGATAACTACTGATGGTGTTGATAGCTCTTTAAGCTGTAGGCCTTCTTTAAGATTGATTTTATTCATCATAAGAATGAAACCCAGAGTTTGGACACTTGAGATCTTTGGGGGTTAGGGAATTATTTGAATTTACAAAAAATTCCCTTGTCCTAGTTCGGAAACAAACCCAGGATCTCTGTATTGAAAATTATTTTTTCTGTGAGTTATCATATTTTTGCTTTAAAATCAGCATAGCAAATATGGAAATGTTTTATTACTCTTCTAAAAGTCCTATTATTCATTATAAATGCTTGTTCTTTTGTTCTACAAATCACATAATTTTCCTCAGACTTTAAGGAGGTTGACGACAGTCAGGTAAAAGAAGAAAATAAATAAGAATAAATCAACCCCTTTCAGAATTTTTACAATGCATAACAGTACAAGAAACAATAAAAGCTATGATATACATGACCACATTATAAGGAATAGTTCAAAACTGCATCTCACTCACCATAAAAAGAGAAAGGATGTTCAAGTGCAGCTTCAAGTATAAGCAATCTTGGCTCATCTTGTGCAGGGAGTTTCAGCATGAGTTACATGTATTTATCTATAAATATTGTAATAAAAATAAATAAATAAACCCATTAAATCCCTTTGGGGCAAGGGTCTCCTGCCATTGTAGTGATGAGCTCAAAGACTCAGAGTGAGTTAGTCCCTGAAAGTTCCACCTCTTCTAACGCCGTTATGTTAACACTCACTTTTCATGTACACTGTGTTCTTATTTCTACTTTAAGTTAGTTGTCCTATAATTTGCTTCCACTTCACTCTATCACACGCTTCTCTTGTCCACTGAAGTCCTATTGCTGTTCTGAAATCTTGTGTCCAACTTTGCCTTAGTCTTCTTACATTTCTCTTCCCCTGTCTCAGATATCACAGTTGTCTCGTACATCCATTTTGGCTGGTTCATCTTGACTATGTGTCCCCCCCCAGACTCCATTTGGTTTTACTGGCTGTTGTGGCTGCATCTTCCATGCCACTTCTTTTCCTCAACACCTCATTCTGGATCCTGTCTCCACAAGTTATGCGCAGTAACTTTCTCTTCATCTTTACTTTCTCTACTATGTATAGTTAAGTATTCCACCCAAAAATTTGATGTCGAGATTTCAGGGGAAATATGTGTATCCCCCTGAATACAAAAAAAGCATTTTCAGAAAAAGCTCAGTGTGTGTCTGTGTGTCTGTCAGTATGTGGACAGCATAACTCAAAAACGAAAAGTCGCTTAAAAACCAAAGTTGGTATTTAAGTTTAATGTCTTTCAAGGATGTGACATGATGATTTTGAAGAAAATTGCTCCACCCTAAACTATCTTTACATGGAAAGTTTTTTGAAAATTTGATTTTCATGAAAATGGCTAACGATTTTGAGAAAGTATGCGAAAGTAACACAGTGTCTTTTAAGTGTTGCAGTATATTGTTGCACTTGCGCTACTTTTCACTCTAGATGTGTTTAATCCACTGTGAATTCAAAACTGTTGATATGTAATTTCCCAACACAACACAACTAGAACGTCGTATAATCCTTGTGAATTCACAAATGACTATACCGTCTAACAAGTATCAGTGTATACTAGCCAGAATGTGAAGGTTCACTGGAGGAGTTCTGCTGTTATCTTCAGGCTCATGTGGCTGAGTAATCAGGAGGTTTATATTTTTTCCAAAATGAAGGGTTGCTATAGCTGACATATCATTTCTTCCAATAATGAATAACAAATTGCAACATCTAGCATTAAAAAAGTGGATGGTGACTTGCTGCTGCTTTTATGTGATTTATGTGAAAATTATTTTAAAAATGTTTCCTTTTTTGCAGTATTTGTGTAATTTATGTGAGTATTCAAAAATATTTATTTACATAAAAAAATCAGAAAATATGCATTTTTATGTGCAATAAAACTTAAAATATTTGCTCTGGTGTAAATATCCAGAACATTAAATTCAGTTTCATGTACATATTAGGATGTAAAAAAATGTGTTCACCTAAAAATCTGAGTCCTAATCATTATGTTATTATTCTTATCATCACCATCACCACCATCATTATCATCGTCCTCGTCGTCATCCTCATTGTCATCATTGTCGTCATCATCATCCCTTAAGATGTGATTGCTATGTATACAGGTGTCCCATAATTAGACCGACAAACTTCGGGAGCTGATAGATAATATTTTAAACACTTTTTGTTAAGAAAAATTTTTTGCTGTGGTGCTTTGTTTAAGTGCTAGACAAGTTAATGTCATAGATTACTGCCTCCCACCCAGTTTAAGTATTTACGGCAAAATCAACAATGTAAATTAGTACTGCATTTATCTTAGTAAGGCACATAATCTTAATCCAAGAAACAAACAGAGAACACAAGTATCTCATTGTTTACAGTTAATTACAGCTTTACTATTCAAAGCAAATGTTGGAACGCACGCCCATTGCAATTAACACAAAGAGTGCATTGACATGGCCTATTCTGCTATACTCCCACAAAGACACCAGCCATTTGTCTGGTTTGAAAGTTAGTCAGTCTAATTTTGAATAGTAAAGCTGTGATTAACTGTAAAGAATGAGATGTTTGTATTTTGTTTATGTGTTCTGTATTTGTTTCTTGGATTAAAACTGTGTGCCTTTCTAAGATAAATGCAATACAAACTTTCATTGTTGATTTTGCCATGAATACTTGAACTGGGTGGGAGGCAGTAATCTATGACATTAACTCATCTAGCGCTTAAATGAATCACCGCAGCAAAAACCTTTCCTTACCTTGCTTAAAATAATGTTATCTATCAGTTCCCAAAATTTGTCAGTTAATTTTGGGACATCCTGTATAATTGTTTTAATGGCTTTGCATTATTGTCACATTCAACACATTTAAGTTTCATCCATGTCATCTACATGGGTGTATTTTATTCTGCAGATATTTTCTATTCTATTTCCAATTCTTTAAAATAGAGATATATTTTACTCACTTAGGAAGTCTGAAACAAAATTTATACATACCTCAAGGAGTTCTTCAAGAGCTACTAATGCATTCCCGAATGCAGAAATTTTAGCATATTCTGTCAGAATGCTATAGTATGCAGCGGCACAAAGCTTAAGGTTCTTGTGAATTTTTAGTAGTGCCCTCTTGCCATACTCATCGTTGTATTTAAGCTCTTCTAGTAAGTCCCATTCTGCTTTTGCAATTATAAGGCTTCTAAAACACAAACATATATAAATCTCACACTTATTGTGTGTATCTTCCATAAGAGTACAGTCATGAAACATTTATTCAGAGTGTAATGTTTAACTGGCTTTTTAAAGCTAAGGAGTAGATTCAAATACAAACTGAGAATTCATCTACTCATACTTGGGTTAGTTATATTATGTTGTAAATGTTTACTACAAACTATAACTTCTTTAGTATGTAAAGGCTATGTCTAATGATTTGATTAGTACAGAAGAAGAAGAGGAGTAGTAGGAGGAGGACGGTGGTGGTGGTGGTGGTGGTTGTGGTGGTGGTGGGGGTTGTGGTGGTGGTGGTGGTGGTGGTGGTGGCGATGGCAGTGGCGGTGGTGGTGGCGGCGGCGATGATGAAGAAGAAGAAGACTTTTATATCACTTTATTGTCCTCTAAAATTTTACCACAAATACACCATTTTCTTCCTGTTGTTAACACAGTCTACAGTGCTTTGGGCTATTACAGCTTACAGCTTTTACGTCTGATAACCTTGCTCAGTCCTTTTAGTGTCTTCACTTCCTCTGTCTTTCATACCCTAATTACAATGTTACAATCACTTGCAATGCTCACTAAATCCTCTCACAATGCATGTGATGTACCAAACATGCACAGCTGTCTCACACTCACTGACATACTCATGTACATAACTCAACTCTAAAATTCATTGCTCTGTTGTTCTGTGGCTTCCTTATACATATATTGGGGATGACGTCACACTGATCTTTCTCAATTCCACAAACACATGCACCAGAAATGACTCAGCTAGAAGTCTTGCGAACATTCTTGAACCTTTTTGTTTCTGCCACCTTGTTGTTAAAGTCACGCACGCACAGCAGGCACCCAGCCTTTAACGCTCACCTGCCCAGCATGTGGTGTGAAATAGCTTGGCCCTGTCCATCCAGTGTTGTGCAATGAGCTCAACGTCCCAATGTTATTCACTATTTATAATCTTATAAATAAATATACAGCTTGCATAAGCAATACATTCCTGGAGCAATAATAGGTACATGCCAGTACCACGAAAATACTTTCCACTGGGGTTTCAACAATGCATGTTTATTTAGATGAGCCATATGTAATACATCAATAATTTTAACTTACCTGAAAATTTCTTCCCAGTCTGTGAAATCTGCATTGAAGCCGCTTCTGTATATCTGCATCTCTTGGTCCATGATGAATGTATCTGTTATGAAATAATTAAAACAGTACCATTAATTTATACCCTTACAGTAAACAGGGGACATTTGTAAGCACACGAGCACAGAGTAACTCAGAAACCCTTCAACTGATTTTAATAATAGTGTTGTCATCAAAAAGCACTAGTCTTCCTGAAGAACATAGGCTACAAGACAATTTAAATTTTAGTTACAAAGGGACTAAAAGGTTAAAAAAACTAAAACAAATTTACAAGTTCTTAATACTTGAATACAAACATATTGGAGTCATAACAAGCTATACTAGCAAAGATATACCTAGAAAAAGTAGTAATTGTTACTCAACAGAGAATATGAACCACAGACAAAAGCTTTAGATATTTTATTCCAAGCAATGTACATGGATGTCCATGATTTAGAAACTAGAAAATTTGATGTGTTGCACTCACATGACTTTCTCTACCCTTCTACAAACAAGGTATTCTTATAAATGCTTATTCCTCTATCTAATCCATGTTTATTGAGATAAACTTTTGCAGAAACTATCATATTGTTAATTTTCTTGTGAGTGCAATAGGAATATGGCAGTGTAGTAGATTTTAAGTGATAGTCAAATCTTGTAAAGCTGGTCGCTATTTGAAGCTTTTGAAGTTTCGTTCTTTTTGCATGATCAAGAGATAAAAGGACAAATAATGTATCCATATTTGAGAAAACCATAGATATTGGAAAATTCAAACAAATAACAAAGAACATCTTAGAAATGGTTCACTCCACAAAAAAAGTGTATTTTAATGAGATCTCGTTTTTGTGTAGTAAGAATTTGTCTGTTTCTTATCTACCATGTATGCAAAAGTCATCCAAAATGAAGAGGACTTCTGTGAACATTCCTAAAAAACCCACATATGCATTTCACTTTGCATGAAAATATTTTAACCATATGGTATTTTAATCAAAATCAATGAGCCATTTTTGAGAAGTTCAAAATTTTGGAAAATATTTGTATCACATCCTAGGAAGATGCTGCACTTAAACACCGAGTTTGGCATTTAACCGACCTTTTGTTTTTTAGTTATATTGTTCACTCACATACATACACACTAATCTTTTCCTAAAAAGGCTTTTTTTTTATTCAAGGGATCTGAAACCATGTATTTCTAGTCAAATGTTGGTGTCAAATTTTGGGTGGAATGTCATACTTTATCTATGATGTTTGTGGTACAGAAAGTAAAAAGCTTAGATGTGCTTACCCTCTTGAGCGCTGGCCATTTAAAACGTCCGCGAGCTGAGAACTGCTACCCAATATCCAGTGTAGGGCATTTAAATTGTTAAATGCGCTAAAAGTGCTTCGTATATACACAGCTGTATTTTGTATAAATATCAAGTTATTTTAATGAAACAAAAACTGGTATAAAACTTGTTATATGCAGTATACATGTACATCATCAGCAAAGTTGAGCTGCATTTACAAAACGTTGAAATGGCACTATTTTGTTTCACTGTGGTGAAAAGTTAACTTTGCTCTATCGAACGCATCTAATATAAGTTCTCTCAAAGAAACAGTAGTCAACCCATTGTATGTGTAGCTTGTGCATCAGCAAAACAAGGCATAGTGTGAAATAAAACACTAGTGTATGCGTGGTCTGTGAGTCATCAGAATACAGCATGTTTGCAACTTTTGCTTACGCGTGTTTCATAACTTAGTAGACTGCGTTTCTTTCTTTGTTAAAATACATACATATACTTTCCTGCTTGTAGCTGAAGGGAGAAGTGGTATAAAAAGGTATTTTTGCACCAACTGGATATAACCATATACAATTGTTTGATAATTTGGAGAGCTCTAAACCCACACAGGACAATGACCTACCTGGACTTCTGACTATCAATAGCTCGCAGGCTAATTGAACAATACCACGTTGGGGGTAGAAAATCCAGAACCCCTGCACCCCTCAGACTTCAAGGAAAACATTATCCTAAAAGGATACCACCAACAGCAAAGAAGTCCCACCCATCTCGAAAGTGTTTCGTGTGCTGCAAGAAGGGAATTCGCAAATGTAGAGATCTACCCTTGTGTGTTTATCCCTGTTTTGAGGCATATCACTGCAGATAGAACATATAAAGGTAAGCCAGTAAAGTATATAGACTTTATTTAAATGTGTCATAAAGGTAAAATTAAAATAAGTTGAGTTAAATAAGGGTTAAATGCACAAACGCACAGGACGTTATACACGCCCATAACGCTTATGTGTCATTTTAAATGGACGTGACCATAGTGCTCAAGAGGTTAAAATTGTATTGGTACTGCACCTGCTAAGTATCTTACACCAGGGTGTGGACCTGAGTGCCTGCCTGTGTTAATAATCCGTCCCCTGACCGGACAATATGCAAGCAAGACAATGGCCATTGTGTGCCAGTATTGCAATTTGAGAGGGTTCCTTTCAATAGGGTCCTGAAGCTTCATCTTCAAGATTATCTCTTGGTCTGATCACTATACGAGGGGACTGCTTGGGCCTGCAGTGAGTCATTGCAAGGGTTGTAGTCACTCGCAACTGAGGCCATGAATGATCTGTATTTGAGATATGAGTGTAGCAGATGTATGGTGTGAGTAGGAAGCTCCAGGTGAATGATTATGAACAGAAAACCAGATTGTGGAGAAGATACCGCCACAGTGTATGTCCTGTCCTGGTATCCCAGGGCAACAGCCTCCACTATGTGCAGCAGCTAATGAGGTGTTGAGTGTCCAGGATGAAAACTAAACTGATGAGGAGGGATAGCTTGAATGTCACCCAAAATTGGGGACAAGCAGGTCAACAAAAGCCTTTCAAAAACCTTGGATTGCTCAGCATGTGGAACATGTGTCAAGAGACTAAGACATGGAAAGTGGTCACCAGTGTGTAAATCAGAGATGACATTCCACTGCAAGGAAAATGCCAACTATGGTGAACAAATTGCTATATCAAAGTGTGAGAAGCTATTGAAAAAGCCAGAAAGAAATCTAGGCTCTCCAGTTTTCAGGAGAGCTGGGTAATAATTGTCTATGAAATCAATAATTTCTTTGCCTCTTGCATAAACTTGAGTTGAACCCCAAAGTGGGTGATGTGCATTGAAGTTCCCCATCAACAGAAAAGGAGTTTGTAATTGATAAAACAGATCTAAATCAGTGAGCAAGAGATCAACAGACAGAGGCATATAAACATTGTAAATGTTAAATCCGATGGATGGCAATACAGTCCTCGCACGACTAATTGAGCATTAGACAATAAGGTTACAAATTCCAAATATATCATCTCTGATGAGTATCATAGTGGGCCTGTTTGCAGAAACCTCCTCTTCCAGTGTACAATCATACCATCCTGGGGTGTACCATGTTATTTGGAAAATATCTTGTGGACGCAGCTTGGTCTCTTGCAAACATGCGACCAAAGGCACATTCTTATTCAGCAAAACCTCAAGCTCTGGTCGGTGTGTTTTAATTCTGTGTATGTTCCATTATAGAATAGCCATGGGAATTGTTATGGAATAAGTACTCAAATGTAACTCTCCATTACTTAGGAGGTGCCGGTGGTGGATTCAATTTGCCCCTTCTCTTTGGTGTTGGGCTAACATCTTTAATTGGAAATTCGGCCTATCTCTTTTTCACTGGTGTTCTTGCGGTGTGGGCAGAATGTTTATGCTCCATATCCTCCACAGAGGAGGTTGGTTTCTCAATAGAAAATTTCAGTTTAATCACCTCAAACCAATTGGAAATGGAGATCTGCAAAGATGAAAGTCGCCTATCAGTCTCCATTCCTGAAGTTTCCTCAGAAAATGATCTCTGAGGAGATGCCCATGGACTTTTCTTTCCCTCTGTTGTACTGGGAGCACACCCATTTGTCTCCTTAAGGAAGTCAGATCTGTTATATTGGGTCTTGAACTTTTTCGGTGAAAATATTATCACAGACTTGGCAGTCTTATTCATTGAGCTAGACGCTTTTAATGGTTACCTTGCTGAGGTTTACTTTACAATTTCCGGCTCAGTAGAGGTTGATGCGGGTTTCAGTGTTGATGTTAAAGGCTTTGGATGTGATCTGGCTACGAGAATCTTGTCTGAAGACATGACCCCGTTTGGATCGCTAGTTTGAGTTGCGATTTCTCGACGTCCCGAAGGGACATCTTCCTTACCCGTATCTCCTGGATAGCTCTTTCCTCCATAAAACGGAGACATTCTTGGAAACTCGTGGATGTTCACCACTGCAGTTAACATAACTTGGATGTAATGCACATGCATCGTCGTGTACGACATCTCCACAACTGACGCGGGGCACAGATGGACCGTTACAGAAAACACACCAGTGACCAAAGCATTGACATTTCATTAGCATCGGAGCGGGTTCGGTATATATGGCCTAAATTCAATGGCCTCGTATACAGCCTTAATCCTTTGCGGGTGAGTATGCACCTCGTTCTTTCCCCATTTGCGATGGGGATATCTTGTTTACAGTTCACTTTCCGGGTTGCGAGGAGTGCATTCATCGCCCGACAGGGACTCGGGGGCGCTAACCAGGACCCACCCTGCACTATACTCACCTCACTCATGGCGCCCGTTGTGCGCAGAAGTGGGGACGCGATGGTCGGGCGATCCTTGGCCTTGCATGAGCTATTGTGCCGTGAAGTTTAGTTTTATATATAGATTTGCTATTTGTTTGAACTGAATCCGTCAAATCAAAATCACGAGTTCTCTCTCTTTTTCATCAATTTTAGCTGTCAGCTTCGAGTATGAATCTTTGCTAGGCTATAAGGGAAAGTGGGAGAGCTTACACTAATCGCCAATAAAGCAGAAACTTCCTCCTGAGAGGAGACGTAATTCGCCTTAACTCAAACTCAACAAGATGTTCATTTCTTGCAGTCAACGGTTATTTGCACAAATACTTTACGGCATTCATCAACTGCAATTCGGTAAAGATTTTGCGATTGCTAGTGGAAAGCTAGAGTAGAGAACCGGCAGTAGTGGTAATGTCTCGTGGTTTCTTGGGTATACCTACCATCAAGTTCTGCAGATTCGTAACCTACATTTTCTAAGTAAGGTAATTTAATGTTGGTAGAGTCTGTGCTTAAAAACAAGCACTTTTGTGGGCACTGTTATGTTATATAAAATTTTAAGTTATTTGAGCATAATCAAAGCACTCCAAATTGCTAATAGTAAGCATTTATTTATTGAAACGCAGAAAGTATAACGTCGCACAAAATATTTATGAATGCAGCAGCCATCCGCGTGAATGTCCAGATAATAGGCTAATTTGAAGTACTTATCTTTGGATTTAAAGTGCAGTGAAAGTGAGACTTAAGACCTAATAGTTCATAAAATTTAGAAACATAAATTTTAATGTACAGTCACCATTCCAATAAGTAGGGGAGCACATTCACTAAAACTATGTAAAGGAACACGCATTTTCTAAACTGTAGCTAAATGTGTGGTACGTACCCATCACAAAATCGTCGACTCTCGCATATACATACATACTTGAAAAATGGTCGTATCACAGTTATTTTTATATACAAACCAACAGCCCTAACTTTTAGTTTATTTTAAAACGTATTTAAAGCTTGTACTGAGAGGGGGAGGGGGGAGAAATGCATAATAATACATTAAATAAGGTTGCGTAGCGTTAAAAGATTTGAACCAAAATTATACTTAATAAAGCACTTAAATATTTATTCATCACAAAGTGCACTTCCTAGTAGAAAACAATTTGTTGCATTTTAAACGAATATATGAAGAAGCCGAAAAACATTGCCATGTGCTAATTAGTGGTGTCTCTTTACAAGAGTAGAAAATCACATTCGTTTCTCTTAATTGATGAAATCTTAATCATATCATACCTTAACATCTTAATCATCTGCGAAAGCTTCTACGAAAAGATTTAACGTTATCCTCTGCACTATTTGCAACATAAAACAACATAATTTTGGTTATATAAAATAGTTTATAAACTATATTTTACTCATGTGCATGGTCATATGGGAAACATTTGCCTATAGCTCTCGGTTGCTATATCAACCCATTTCAACTCCACTTAGCGATTTATACCTCATATTACATTTCCACCTCTGTTGTGTGAGTAAACAGTGGATGTACATATATCAACGACTTACATTTGTTATACATTTTTGTATTTAACAATTAGGCGTGTGAGTGTGGTGTGTAAGGGCCCATCGACAACTAGGTCATTAGGGCCCGGAAACTGAAGGAGATGACTCTTTCAGGTTTATCCTTAGAAAAAAGCTGTTTTTCGTACTTATTGTTTACGACTGAGAAAACAATCATATGCTGTGTACCTTGCTCTCATGTTTCTGCGCTCAAATTGTACAGCAACTACAAAGCAAATTATAACACTTCCATGTGTATTACCCTATCAATCTCTGTGATTGTTTATACTATTTTTTTCCCTTCTATTCCGAATATTTCTCCCTCGCCTTCTTCATCTGAAGTGCCGTCCTTTTCATTACCTCTCGTTAAAACGCTGGCAATGACATGAACCCGTACCACACGACACTTTGCAATAAACTGTACTGTGTTTTCTTTGAAACATATTATCTGGCAAAGCGTTTAGACGTATTGACCTTGGTGATCGAGCGCTACGATCGCTTCTTATCTTGTTTATTAGAAGAGCGAAATATCAGTAACTTGGAGTATAGTCAGTGAAAAAAACACAAATAGATGGTCTCTCGTGCCTGCTGATATATGATACGTTGCTGTCCTGGAGATATGATTGCATCTGAACAGAGTGTACACACACCTTCTAGCCATGTTTGTGCGATGAGCTCGTATAAACAACTGGGCAGTTTCACATTCTTTCCGATACGCTTCATGGCTTTGCCAGGTAATAACATAGGGAAGCAGAGCTGTCTGTTATCATAATATAAACTATTTTCTGACCTGTTTATTAAGAGTTTACTGGATCTTCGCCGAAGGTTATTCTTCAAGAACTAACGCGCGACCTATAATTTTTGGTTAGACTCTTACGCTTACAAAGAAGGGACATTCGGTGAAATTTCTTCTGAAAATGTTATGCGTTTGTTTCTGTGTCAGCCATGGGCGTCGCGAAGGGGCGGGGGGCAAGGTGGCCGCGGTTCCCCTTGGAAATTGATAAATTAAATTTGCTGTCAATTACAGTTAGACTATGTTTTAATTTTGATGTAAAACAGTTTTTGTGTAACACAAATTAATACACTTATCTGTAACAAATACTATAACTCATGTTTTTTACAGTTTTTTTGGAAATCAACAGAATAATGAATTAATATTGTTTGCAAACTTCCAACATGCGGCCCCCACTGAAAAAGAAATTTGCCGACGCTTATGCAATCAGCTGTTCATTCTTAGCTATTGGTCCGCTAGACCCTTCTAAATCTGTAGTACATAATTCTTTTTTCTGCAAACCTTTTTTTTCTTGGGAGTAAAATTGCAATAGAATTTTTTGTTACATTTATAATGTAGAATATTCTCTTCACGTATGGTGCATCAAGTACCTTCCATTCGGTATAAATAGTTGTTGCCTAATAGTTACGCACACAGAATACACAACAACCGTTACATACTCTCTGCTTTTAGCATTTCTTTTAATATCAGCAAGGTCTATTTCTTGTTACCAGTCAAATGCCTTGTGTTTGTTACATGATGTTAGAGCCTTTTAATTGTACAAATTTGAAACATTATTATTATTGCTTCCTGAATTATTTAAAGAGGCAACAATTTGGGAAAGTTTTCGTTACTTTCGTTTAAATTTTGTGGAGAAGTTTCTTTGGACAATCGTGGGAAACTGGAGAAGTTTGGGAGCACTGCGCTGCGCTGTACCCAGCATGCAGTGTAAATAAGACAAGCATAAACGGGCTCCTTGTTGTTAGTGGGTAAGGGAAACGTGTGTGAAATTTAGTAATTCACTGAAACATCTTATTTCATCTGCTAAATTAAATTACATTTTTAAATTCTTATTAACCTGTGATAAAGTATACACTTCAAGGAAATAAAGTAGTGTAGGATTTAAAGTGATCCTAATCAAATACAGCTGCTAAGGAGATAAATACTTGTCGTGTTTTACAGGTGCAGGTTAAGCAAAAATGAAGCTGAATAAGTTAGTTTCATCATCCCGAAGGAAAAATCGCAAGAGGCATTTTAAGGCTCCTTCACATATCAGGAGATTTCTGATGTCTGCACCTCTTTCGAAGGAATTGAGGCAGAAATACAATGTTCGCACCATGCCCATCCGAAAGGACGATGAAGTTCAGGTAAATGTTTGGAATGCAGACTTCCTTAAACAATTTTGTGTTGCCAAACCATGATATATGAACAGCTATGCAGAAATTACCTTCTAAATGCCCTTTTCGTTGCTGGTAATACGTGGTTAGCAGTCATCTCGGCCCTTCGGCCAAGGATAAATATTCTGGGTAATGATTTACTTTTACACCTGACTGATAGCATGCTTAATATTTACGAAAGAATAGCCAAAACGGTGTTTATTTTTGGGGTAGAAGGTCAGTAATTTAACCCTCGTATAATCACTCGCACTTGCCAGACTTAAGTTGCTGTTCTACTCTTTTTTCTTTTTTTTTAACGTTGCTAAGTTTGGCCAAATTAGGGTCATTTAGTATCCCAGCTTTAGTTCAACAGTCCAATATACTGTGTTTGCTGACGTCACATGCTAAGGATTCTAAGCTTCAAAGCACAGCCTAGGTATGTGCTTTATTAGAAGAGTGGAGTAGTTTTGACCACAATAGACGAAGCACAATAACCTAGGGGATTTCACTTAATTTGTTTCTCTCATTACTGCATGTATAGTATGATATACATGTGGTTTTCAGCATCATCTTACAAAACAAAAACTTGAATAGGGCGGGTGGGTGAATCAGATAACTTCAATGGGGTAACATTTACAAGCATTAAACAGGTGCTTTCGGTTTCTCTAATCGCTATTTTTTGCCATTTGAGTGGTTCAAGTTGGGCCAGGATACTAAAGAACGTCCAAAAGTGGCAAAGAAAGTCGCACCATTTTCTCATTGTACAGACACTACCAAAGATAATCTCATTGCATCTCTGGTTTGTCACATCATTGTACGGAGGCATGGTCATTTCATTGGTTGCGTAAGGCCACTGTGTAAGGGTACATAGCCTCAACCAATGACATGATCATGCCCTCACACAATGATAAATAATGCAACATAGGCCAGGGGTGCAATGAGGTTATTTTTGGCGGTCTTTGTACACATATGACAAATAGAGAGAACAAACTACTTAACACCCCAGAAAACACATTTAAATGCATTTGTGGAGTTCCATATAAACAAGTAACAAATAGCCATCATGTACATCCCACTCGAGGGATCTTGGTAGCATTCCTACTGCAAACGTAGCGGGGAGTATCTAAGGGATCAATTAAACTAAAACCCATGGTAGCAAATTATTCTTTTCTAGCTTAATTTTGCTGCATTTTCATAGGTTGGCAACACCTTTAGTGACTATTACCTTCCATCTTAATGTGGCACTAGTTTCTGCCATAAAAGTAATGTCACTTAAAAAGGTGGGTAGACCAAATTATTTTTTCCAGGTCCATTCTTATGCGTAGTGTTCCTTAATTACTGCAAATTATTATTGAGCTGCCTTGTATTTGCTTACGTAGATAGGTAATCATGGAATTCTGGGCCTCATGCACTTCGCTTACAATTTCCCCTACAGTTGCAACTTGCTGCCACACCTCACTGCAGTAACATGTGACCACCCCCCACTGTGACTGTTCAACCACTTATTGCAACCTCCCACCATTACTGCCCTCTGCAATGACATGGACTCTTTTGAACTAAAACGATTCCGTCTGTACGCCTTGTATTGACTGAACAGCACCATATCCACTTCTCCCCCTGCCATAGGAAACGTCCATATTCCATGCCAGATTCAAATGCCAAATTTCTTTTGAAGTCACATCTCAAGCACTAGTGAATAGTTTACAGCACAGTTTAAATATTCACATATTTGTGTAATATGAGTTATAAGAGCTACATGGAAGCCATTTGCAGTAAACAGTTCTTATCCACTGTTTGGAAAACTACAGCTGCATTAGCATTTCTATTTAGATGTGCTGAAGGCTAAGAGAGAAAATAAAGTAATCTAGTGGATGTCAATCTCGCAGTTATGTTGACACTTATCTCTGATGCACTACAGCTGCTAGATGACTCCTTTTTTCTTTTCTCTATTTATTTTTTATACTTGCTAGTTTTAAGATGGGACCCAGCTACCGAAAGTTAGTTGGACATTTTCTTTTATAGAAAAATAGTGCCATAAGGACAACAATCTGGCCATCTTTCTACTATTGCACATATGCAATGGAGAATGCCAAGGTTTGCCTTCTGGTTATAAATGAACAAAAAACATTGTTGAACCTACACAGTAAAGGCTGGTTCAGAATCACAGAGGACTTGAATGATAACCAGAGAGAGAGAGCATTGAAATACATGTATTCAGATGGGAGTGTTTACAATTGACGGGAAGCTTTGTGGGCCTTGGGAACAGGAAAGAAGATTTGGCCAAGTTTCAACTTATTTTTTCCTGTTACTGGGCATGCATATTAGATTCTTGTTGTGCATATTAGACGTTTCGCTGTAGAATTTAATCAAGGCTGCCATGTCATGAAACAGCCGCTATAACTCTCTCCGGTTGTAAGCTAGAAAAGATATCATTGGTCAGTTAGAAATAATAAATTCCCAGTGCGCAATATCGACCTCCATTTTCTGTTGTGAACTGAAATATTGAGTGCTGCCTTGCTTCCTGTTTCCGAAATTGCTATGGTTCCTGTTGTCAGATGGTTGTGAACCAGCTTTAAATCTTATCCTATCGCAGTGGGTTTGTGTTGATCTTATTGGCAAATCTCAGGCCCTTTAAGTGGTACATCAGTTTCAAGTTATAAAACTTCAACAGGAGAAGTAAATCAGTATAAAGTCTAGTAAAAGATCAAAATAGAAAATCGTGTTTTTTACCAATAGTGAGTAGTTACATATGACAACAGCTTACTGATTTTGTGTACAAATATGTATTTCTAAGCCTACTACATAATTGAGTCTGTGGAATCTATCCCTGGGTACTAGTCCCAAAGGCATGCATATAAATTATGATGTAAAAATTTATTACCGTAATCATTTTTATAATACCAAAAATTATTTACATAAACTTTACTAACTCTTAATCCACGGACCATTTCATCATAACATTCTAAGGAAATTCCCCATATCTTTTAAAACAAATGTTTCTGCTATACAATTAAAATGCAAGTTCTTTACTGATATTAAAGAAAATACATTACTTTTGTCTAATAGGTGTGCATTATGTAAATCAGTATAGGAGATAGCAAAGAAATGCTCTTTTGAATGCTATACCATAGATTTTAAACACATTGGTTGAGCTTTATTACTAGAGTGCAAATGATGAACCAAACCATTCACAGATGAGGCAAATGATCGGTGTTGGCTTGATAGCTAATGTTTCTTTTGATTCATTAGTGGTCGTCAGCATCTTAAGTTTGCATCGTGGCGAAAATAATGGCTCTGATCACTCTGTTAGTAAACCATGTAGCTTTCCTCCAATTCACATTAATACATCCTTTGGTAAGCTTTGCCCAACAGAACTCTGCATTGCAGTCAATTCCCTCACTTGAAGTTGGTCTTATCTAGCAGTATCAAATGAAATAGCTAAGCATAGTAGGCCCAGAAACACAAATAGACAACAGTCATTGACAGTAACCTGTCTTACAAGGGGGTTTGATATGTTCATAACTTTTAAAAGAAAATAACATTTTTCCAAAAAATCCACTTTATTCCACAACATAGTCTCTTTAACGTGATACACTTTAAATCAATGTGTTCCACCTGAATTGCTTGCCAGTGTGTAACTGCATACTTGCTGCCTTGCATGAGTAAATCTGCAACACAATGCACAGCTCTTCTCTGAGGTAAGCTGCTGTCATAGCGCCGTGGGTACTAGCGGAGACCTGCAACGAGGAAGAGTGAGGTTGCTGTGACCTTTACCCAGTGATGTATTGGCTATCATCCTTTGCTGCCCCTCCTCTACAGGCAACTCTTCTGCATACTCGTGTGTACTCGTGCTCAACTTGCAGATTTGGAACAGCATGCCTTAAATGTTTAGACCTCCATGGCCGGTGTCCATTATTTTACTTAGCTCTTCCAGAGTAGGCCGCATCATACATCTTGTTCAATGTTTCACCAATTTTTTAACCGTTCCAAAAAATATTTTTGAAATTATTATTTATTTATGCCAACAAACTTACTGTTGGTGTTTTTAAATAATAATTACCATCTGAAGGTTATTTAATCCAGGGACATAGAGTACTTGCAATAGTAAGTCACCATTGGGGTAATTGTCTCTGATGTGAGACTACCTTTGTGGTTTACCAGGAGAAATATGAACTGGTTTGAGAATTCAATGCCATTCTGGCAGATTGTCACAGTAGCTCAATGGTTAGAGCAGCCACCTGGTAAGCGGAAGGTCTGTGGTTCAAATCCCAGCTGTGGCATTGAATTTTTAAGTTCCAGTTCTACCTCTCAAATATTTTTGAAAGTTTACAAAATACAAGTTTGTTTCTGCTATGTCTTCATTGGATATGAATTTTTCCCTGCCAAGTCAATTATTCAGGGTTTCAAAGAGGAAGAAGTTGCTTGAACCCAAAATAGAGAATAGGATGGATGAGGTAGCAGTTCTTGGCCCAGTTCCACAAATTTTGCAGTGTCTCAAACATTTAGTAGTTTCCAAGGAGAGATTTGTAGTGCTTTCGTCAAGAGATTCATAGTTCACTGCAGAAGTGTTATTTATACTTTTTATCATGTATTAATTCTGCTTTTCCAAAAGTAGGTATAACTTTTTGAGTTTTGAATGCAAGCACATAATTTTTTGATAAATAATTGCATTTAAGAGTGAAAATGATGAACCAAACCATTCACAGATGAGGCAAATGGTTGGTGTTGTCTTGATAGCTTGCGTCTCGTAAGATTCGTAAGTGGTCGTCAACATCTAAGTTTGTGTCATGGCGAAAATAATGGCTCTGATCACTCTGTGAATTTAGATTTAGTTATTAAAGTTGTGTGAGAAACCTCTGTTACATTTGAACATATGATTTCAGGTGGTAAGAGGTCACTACAAGGGGCAACAAGTGGGCAAGGTTGTCCAGGTATACAGAAAAAAGTTTGTAATCTACATTGAGAGAATACAGCGGGAGAAAGCTAATGGAGCCAGTGTTTATGTTGGAATCCATCCTTCCAAGGTATAGTATAGTAGGTTAGCAGTGAGAGTTATCTGCACACAAATTGTGAAGATAACTATTGTAAGGCCAGTGGATCTCCGACTCTGACATTTCTCAAGGCCTCGTGACACGGTGTTGCCAGTTCTTTAGCGAGAATTTCAAACAGGGTTTTTGAAACATTTCATACATCCACAGATTGCATCACTGCTTCATAAATTTATGTGGACAGTATGCATGTAAATGATCACAGAATAGTAGAATATGGAGACAATTGTTATACTAAATTAAGAACAAATTAGAAACTAAAAACTCCACTTATCTTATTAATACTGTTTTCAGAGTTTGGTGACAGATCTTCTAAGATGAGCATTGGTAACTTGTTTGGATAGCTTTGAGAATAATTTGGATGAAACTTGAAACTAGTCTTTAGCAGTAGAACACCTTGCAATATTAATAAGATAGGTGGAGCTTTTAGTTTCTAATTTGTTCTTAATTTAGATTCTGCTGCTGCTTCACTGTTATTAGCTTCAATTTTTCCTTTATTGTTATACTGTTTACATACTGAGAAAAAATATCCTGCAGTAACACCAAAGAAATTGAAACCATGTGGTCCTTATAAAATGGAGTTGGCAACACGGTGCTACATTTGGAAGCCAAGTCTAGCAGTGAGACCGTTGATTGGTGCTAGCAAAAAGTTTTAACATCTGGTGCTTTAATCACTTCCAGTATTGCCAAAAGTAGCAGCTACTGCCCATAACAGATAGAAAGATAATATTCGAACAGAATAGTGGTGTGACGAAGATATTGCATGAAAATAAAACCAGAGTCTGCATGATTTGCCTCCACAAAACCCTTTATGGAAGTTTATCGGCTCACCACTAGATGTCATCTCAACCAACCATACATCAAACAATATCAACAAGAACCAGTCCTGATTCAACCTCTTAAAAACATTGCCTTACACACGGCTTGTGTGTTTAAAAACACCAGCAGTAAGTTTGGTGAAAAAATAAAATTGATTAGCCTCGTGATGGTTATTTAAAACCCGGGACATAAAGTATTTACTAAGTAAGTTGCCCTTGGGGTATTTGTCTCTGACATGAGATTTCCCTTGTGGTCTACTGGGAAAAAATGCAAATCAACTGGGGAATTTAATGTCGTACCGGCAAGTTGGCCATGGTAGCTTAATGGTTGGAGCAGCCGCTCGATAAGCAAAAGATCTGTGGTTCAAATCCCAGCTATGGCATTGAATTTTTCAGTCTTGATTCAACCTCTTAAAAACCTTGCCTTACACACGGCTTGTGTGTTTAAAAACACCAGCATTAAGTTTGGTGAAAAAAGAAAAGAACCAGTTGTTTAATTCAGATGGTGGGAGCAAGTTGGGCTCTTGAAACCGGTCAAGTTTAATTATATATAAGTGATGTTTTGTGTTTCAATCTGACTCAGTTTTCATTATAACTTAAATTCACATCTCTTTTACTAGCTTATAAAAAGATGCAGTCTGTATTTCAGTGATTTAAACTCAATATCATACACTTTAATTTCGAGAATCCCTTTTCTAAAAGTCATTACTATACATTGGCAAAGTTAATCTTCCCCCTCCAATTCATCACAGCTGTGAAATGTCAGGGTCAGAGATACACTGGCCATACAATTCTCATACTTGTGCGTAACACACAAGTTTAAAGCATGCTACCCTTTGGGCTAATATTCTGGAAAATTTGCCAAAAACTGTTTTTATGTAAATATTAAAAATAGAAGCAATATTAACAGTGAAGTATTCTTCATGTATTGAATCCAGTTTTTAGAGTCACTTTATTTGCACTCACCTTCACTACACAATGTTGGAAAAACAAACGTTTTCGAGATCATTCCATCTCATTCTCAGCCATTCTGTTGCTGAAGGCAACTTCTTTCGCCACCACCTCTTGCCATCTGGTGTTAGGGGCACAAAGTTTTAATCGTTCAGTGTGAAAATTTCGAAATTTACTACTCTATTACTGTTTTTGATTATGTATATATTTTTTCAAATGTTCAGTTTTATCGGTGAAGTGATTTTATCAATTATGTTGCAGCCAATGTTGTGGTTTTCTATCCAAAAATGGTGTGATGCAGCAGACTTTGCTTCTTGTTTCAGTTTTATGTTTCTCTGGTGCTCCTTTAAGTGATTTCCAAATTTCTATTTGAAAAATTAACTTAAAATTTACCTACCATCCCCGGGCTTTTAGAGGTTTGAATGCATCTTCAAAAAATTAAACATAAGACTAGCACCTCACAACAAATTCAGTCTGATGAACCTGCTAAATAATCCATTTAAAAAATATGATCCATGTAACTTTAAAATCCGGAATTTACCAGATCAACTGTGAGCTGCAAAAAAAAAGCTATATAGGAAGAACAAAGAAATTTGGTAATCAGCCTACAGGAAAACACTAGAGAAACATAAAACTGAAACAAACAGAAAAGTGTGCTATATCACACAATTTTTGGATAGAAAACCACAACATTCGCTTTAACATAAAAATCATTTACTTCACCAATAGAACTGAACATTTGTAAAGTAAATGTACATAATCAAAAACAATAATAGAGTAGTAAATTTTGAAATCCTGGCATTGAATGAAGTATTAAAACTTTGTGACCCTAACTCCTGATGGCAACAGGACCATAGCGACAGAGAGGTGGTGGAGGAAGAAGTTGCTCTTGGTCCCTGGCAGGAATGCAGCAAACCAGTGCGTGAGTAAACAATTCCAGGTACACAGTGATATCTGAAGCAGGAGTTGTGCCTCTGGTTCCACTTAAAATAATAGTGCCAACCTTGGAATCTGTATTCATGCTAGATTAAAGCAAAGAAGTCACTCAAAATAGTGGAAGTTAAATACTTTCAGTTTATGCCGTGTATTTAGTTTATAAAATGTAAACAATGTTTTCAACTACTCCATTTTTCTCCCACTGATCATTTTCTATATTTTTCAAAAAGCCTGCCATTCTGTTCGGTCATAAGTGATATGTCCTCAAGCATTATATTGTTCAATATCTGTAAGGATAAGTCATCTGTTACAGTTTTTTTAATTATTAATTTTATTTTGGCCCAAACTAGTGCTATGGGATTGAGATCACACATGTGGGCAAGCAAATGACTATGGCCCAATGTAACCAAAAATATGTCCGCTTTAAGAACCTCTTTAGGTTTGCTTATTTGTCATATAATAAAGGTCTGTTTTACACATAGTACTCACTTTGAACCCCTTTGTTCTGCATCCACAATATCATAGATTCCATAGCACTCTTAAGCGGGGGTTTATGTACTTCTACACTACCTTTTTCATTGGTTCTGACATGTTTTGTGACTCATAAGATTTAACGACTCAAGTTAATAGAAATTAATAGCAAGTAAACATAGGGTGAATAACATTGGAGATAAGCTTTGTTTGTGTGGAAGTTTACAAAACTTCATTGCGTATTGATTAGATTAGTGCAACTAATTGAAAATGCTGGAGTTTTCCATATGTGACAAGTACATGCTGCATAATGGTAGAATCTACAGGCATCTTTGAAGTGCCAAGAAAGAAAATCTGTTAAACATTTTTAGTGTGTTGATGAATAAAATCCAACTCTACCATCACAAGGTGACGTATCTGAATTTGCAGGTATAAAAGTGTTTGAAGAGTAGAGAAATCCAGAAGGCAAATTAAAACAATTTGAAAGTCCTTTTGATAGTAAACTGGACATTACAGAAATCGACTATGATAGAGAAGCAACTGCACCAATAGCATGCACCCTGTACCTTTAAGTTAAATATTTATTAGTACTCCACAATTGCATAAAGTCCAATGATAATTGATCGTTGTAACACACAAACCGTGTGTAGGCCAACTTTTAAAGGTAGAATCCAAACTGAAAAATTCAACGCCACAACTAGGATTTGAACCACAGATCTTTCACTTTGTGCATGGCTGTTCTTAACCATTGAGCTAACATATGACATGATCAAGAACAGCTGCATGTAGAACAGATCTGTGGTTCAAATTCCGGCTGTGGCACTGAGTTTTTCAGTTCTTATTCTACCTTTCACAGTTAGCTACTGTCCATGCAAATAGATGTGCTGCAGTCTGACAATTGGTAACTGGCACCAGTCTGTCCTGTACCATGCAAATGCGAGCATCACTCCTTGTGACTCAGCGCAGATAAAAATGCCTCCAGTTCAGAGCAAATTACAGGGAAAGATCTTCCACAGTTATACACGAGAAGTGATTGGTAATTTATATCAGTTTATGGTGAGGGAAGCTGCAGAGGGGACCCCTATTAGTTCAAGTCGGTACAGAAAAGTGCAGCGGAAACCACTGGTGTATCATTTAGTTTGGTCCGCAGGATCAGAGCTGAATTTGAACACGTTCAGTTTGGTGAATGTGTGACTTTCTCAACACCTCCTAAGGAAATATCCAGGAGGTAGAGGAAGGTGGAGTTAGACTGTTTTAATTATTGCATTGTTCACCATATGGCTCTTATGTACAAAAAAAAAGAATGGGCTACACTTAAAAAGAGCTAGTATAAATTAAAAGCCTCAATTGGTTTTGATGACAGTATTAAAAACTCCAGAAGGTCCTACATTAACTTGGTTTCAGATGAAAATGCACAAAAAACAATAGGCATATCCTAAGAGAACAGTACCATATTCGAGAGCAAAGGATTTGATTCCTACAGAAAGTAAGAAAAGACAGAAACAAGTTTCGTCCAATTGTATAGAAACATCCACTCTACATACAGAGCCTCTTATGGCTGGAGACGATTCACTTGCTGGACTCCTTACTTCTGTTTCAAGGCAGTAGACTAATAATCATTCATACTGGCAGTAAACAAGACTCCATACAAAATGCATGTGCATTTTACGTAGTTTTAGTGCATACATAACCATATCTACAATGCATGTTTGTCAGCTGGTTCTCATACTATTTTGTGCATTTATGTATTGCTTCATTATCTCTTGAAGGCTCCGCCCTCTCTTTCCCCACTCCTTGTACTGCACTTTGGACTGCTAATGTCTATTTGAATGGATGGTATGTTTACATGTGCAGTAAGCTTAGAAGAACCAGGGGTTGTGTAGGCAATGAGATAAAATAAGCATAAATTATTTCTTAGTATAAAAAATATCCAGGTGTTCATATTTGCTTCGGCAGCCTCCTACCCTGTCCTCTCTCAATCTCTTAGAAGACACACACTATATATAGTATGCTATTTTGAACATTGTTTTTTCAGACTGTGATCGTAAAGTTGAAAATGGATAAGGACAGGAAGAGGATCATTGATAGAAGATCTAAGGGCAGATTAGCAGCATTGGGTAAAGAGAAGGGTAAATATACAGAAGAAAGTGCTGCAGCAACTGCAATGGAAACATCGTAAATTAATATTGTAAGACATGCAAAAGAAAATAAATGTTATCATTTAATAAATAATTTGTAATTGTGTTTGAAATGTGCATGTGGAACACACTCCAATTAACCTCTTTATATAACCTTTTATGGCAACAGATTAAACAAGCGCATGTTGCAAGCAAGTGCAATAGAGATCTTGCATCTTGTTATAGATTCCATACTACAGAAGTTCCTCATCTACAGTTAGTTTCCAGGACACTTTCAAGTCTTTTAAAATCAATATAGCTACACAGAAAGAAAGAATGATTGCTGTTTATGGGAAATACGAAAAAAAGTGCAGCTTATTGACAAAGTTACTATAAGGAGAGACAAACAATGGAAAATGGTGATGTATGCCCGAATTCTTTCAATGTACAATGATACTGTTGTACAGCCTTTTAAAAAACTAATGGCACTCAGTTTGATTACACGGTTACTGATCTAACATTGATAAACATTTAAGTCTAATTAAATGTCTTGTAATTACAAGCTTGTAACTTTTTGTTAGAGTACTCTAGCGTTCTAGAATGTACAGTAAATATTATGGATGCCTTTTAGGTTTGTAATGTTGAAGATGTGTGTTGCAGACATAATTCTGGAATCCTGAAAATTCATTTTGTTAAGGTGCTGTAACTTTTTAAAACAGAATCTAATATCATTCTCATTCCTTAGCAGATTTTCTCGTTCCGCTTTCCTATCCAATCTCTTGACTGAACTCATGTTATTTTCGATCCTGATGGTATTCGAGGCCTAGGGGATCACTTCCTATCTATTCTGTCTCACAATTGCTAACTGAATAAAGCAAGTGGGTAAATATCCTCTTAGCTAGGTTCGATGGACCTGTTAAACAAAAGATGAGTACAGCTTTCCATTCATATAGGGGGTTATGCATAGATGACAATTGCCAGAATGTAAAAAAGTGGCATCCATAACAAAACGATTACAATCCTATTATGGAAAACAAGCTATTAACTGTGAAGCTATACAATTCTAAAGCTTCACTTAATATCGGCTGAAAGTTCTTGAAATTAAACTAAGTAGTTTCACATATTTAATGTATCCTCAGTGCAATTTTGTTTTTACTGGTTGCCATCGTAACAATCTAAATCACTTAAATTTCTCTTACCAACCTATGAAAACAAAAACTTATTAATGGGATCTGTCGACTGTATTTCAAATTCATTACGCAATCTACATTTTTTAAAGTGAAAATCCTAATGAGATGAACTAAATATTAGCGCTTAAAACATCAATTCTGTATTTTTCAACAGGACCTGTTTTGCAGCAAATTAAATGATGCCAATGTATCTTCAGAGCATTGCAGTTTGCAAAAAGGAGTCAATATATTAAATGAGAATTCCAATTCAGATTAACTCGTGATTTATTCACAATAAATGTTATAAAACATTTTATGCAGACTTAATCACAATTTTGACATTTTGTATATCCAAAATCCTTTTTACACTCTTAATCTGGAACGTAACTATATGAATCTGGAAAAATGTTCTGCTTATTTGGGAGATAGAATCAGAACTGATAAATTCAATGACAGCTGGGATTTGGACCACGACCTTCCAATTGTGTGGTTGAAAAAACCAGCAGTAAATTATTGGCAAATAAAATACGTGTTTATTATTGAGATGTACATAGTTACAACAAACAAAATGCATCCATCTATATCTCTCGAAGGTAGGTCATGTAAATTATGATTTTGTTATTCTTTTCTGTTCTTGATATAAATATACTTATAAAGAAATTCATTTCACATTAATTCCAATATAAATAACTATAAAACATATTTAAACAACTTTTAAACCATTTTAATGAGTTTATTAATCCTTTTGGCTTGAGGCCATTTCAATATATTCATTAATCCTTATTTTTCAAAATCAATATTTTGTACCAAACCATCAAATCTATGGGACCATTTAAATGCTTCAATAGTTTAACCTCTGGATTTATTTCATGATTTCTTCAATGGTCAAAAATGATCTGCCACAGCTGATTTATCGATCTATTTATATTTAATATTTCTGAAAGTTCATTTTGGTTTCCAGAAGACATTTGGTTACACTATCAATATGTATTCCCATTCTAGTTCAATTGTTGTGAACCAAAATGTGTGCTGTTTTGCTTCCTGTTCTTGTTTCCATTTTTGGGATAAGCCTTACTTTCCTCCAATCTGAAAACAACTAGAACAGCGTACACAGGTCAGGGAATTTCCATATTGTACAAATTATGTGGAACTTGGGGGTCCCCACCTTTGACTTCATACTGAACTGTAGGTCCACTGTAACTTGCAGGACCAAAATTTATGTCGGTGCACTGATTGTAAGCCTCATTTACAAAAACAAATCAGAAATATGTAGCTGTCATTGAGGTTGAGGGACAAGTACAGCACGTTTACAAAACTTGGCTGGGAGGAGCAGGGTCTGTGTGACCTTAACTGTATTTGAAACCAAATTTCCTGGCATATGTGTTTCAATTAGACTGTTCGTTTGCTTGTAAATAGATTCAGGGAGGCAGGAACAATTTGTGACAGGAAAAGAAAGTAAAAGGGCATTTTACTTCTGTTTAGAACAGAAGCTAAACGAAATTGGAGAAAGCTTAGAATGGTCACCTGAAAATCTTAGGTGCCTTGCACAAGAAACTGGCATTTTAAAGGCTTCAGCATGGAAAGCAACCAAACTTTTAAAACTTAAACCAAACAAAGGTTACCATTATCCAAGAATTGCTAGCACGTGGTTCAGTGATGAAGCATGGTTTCATTTACATGGTCATATGTCATCACAATGCAACTGATATACAACAGACAAACCCAATTTCGTTCATGTTCAAAAAATCAAGGTATGCTGGGCAATAAATTCATACAGAATAATAGGTCCTATTTTCTATGAGTGTAACATAAATGCAGAAAGATACAAAAATAATATACTGGCACCATGTTTTGAACAGCTGACGGGCAGTGAATGTTGGTCTGAGTACTCTGCCACCACGCATACAGCTGATGATTCATTCAAATTTATTGCAGAAATTTTTGAGGATAGAATCATTAGTAAGTGTTTATGGCCCGCTCTGTCCCCTGATCTTACAGCATGTGATTTTTATTTATGGGGCAGTTTGAAAAATAAACTATATAAAACATCCCCACACATTAGAAGAATTAAAACAAAAAAATATCAGGACAGAAATTAACGCTGTTTGGGAAGCTGAACTAATGTGTGTGAATGAAAATTTCCTCAGAAAATGCCGTCCATGTATTGGTGTAGATGGATGGCATTTCCAACATCTCCTGTGATAAGGTATGTTTTGTGTTTATTCTGATAACTTATTGAGATTTGATTTGACGTCCACACACATGCAACCCTCAGATGGGCTGTGCAGCTATTAGCCAAATCGTGCAGTACGTGACCGGCAGACGGGCTAGGTGCCTGTTGGTCAAGTTTTATAGCATACTGTATATCATAAAACACATGGGTTGTGGCTTAAGCATGATTTATTAGAAAAATAATCTTAACACTTAGGTATGTGATCTTTAGCAAAAGAATGATAGGTAATTACATTTTATCCAGTGAACAGTGATTGCATTTTTTAAAGAAACAGTATTAATGATAAAAACGGAAAGTATTTTACATATTGAAACAAAGCTGTGTGCATTTTTTCCATATACTAATTACTTCTTTACCTTATATTCTAAAATTTACAAAGCATTACATATTGTCACATGTGACAAATGTTTAGATTACACGTTGGCTTCTTGTATTTGAAAATGAACTGTATTAAACTGTTCCTGATTTTCATCATCAGACATAACTTCAGTCCAATTCAACGTAGAGTGCAGTGCCCATAGTGGATGGTCTAAACTTGAAGACCAGGGTTTGTGAAACGTACATACTTGAGCAGTGCTTCATTTTCCTCACAAACAAATGGCTTACGGTGATGGCATGCAACATCATGCCAGTGAACACCATCATTATAAAAGTTATTGAGGACAGCTACACAGGATTCAGGAGCTCCATTCTGCTGTATACGCTCCCTGTTGTCTGGTTGTGGTTTCCCGATTCTGTAAAATATAACATCAGGTTAACTCAGAAGCTATTTGTAAAATGAAGTACTGATTATAAGTCTCACTTTTGTATATTAGGACTTATCAACTCTGCATTTTAGTCATTATGCTCTTAATTCTAGTTTTAGTGCAAATTTCATGTTCAATTAATGTGTACCCTCTTACATAGATACCCAATCCAATTGTAATGAGAGCATAATTATCTGATTGTTGCTGTAATATTATTTGGGCACATTTGAAGGCATAGTATCTGTGATAACTGGAAATATAAAATGTGTAATTAACAAATGTGGACTTTTGATCAGAACTGCAATTTAGAATCTTATGTATTTAAATGAGCAATTCTTGTATATATATTTCGTGCATCTTGGAAACGGCTCTAACAATTTCAATCAAATTTTGTATTCAGATAAGGTTTTGCTTTTTAAGTTTATATAGGTGTAATTCCTGAAAAAATGCAATTTTACATAAAAAATAATTATTTCTGCCTCAAAAGAGCAAATGAACCTTATTTTGGTTTTTCTTCTCTTCTAATGGACCGATTTCAACAAACGAAGTAGCGTTTTAAGTCCTCTTCAAGGGCTATCGGAATACAGTAAGAAAGTTGACCTAGCTATATTAGTCTACGCATAATAGTCACAATTATTCTAAACCTTATTTTGGCCATAATTTCTCTGTTAATGGACCAATTTCAACAAACAGACCAGGATATTTAAGGTCTCGTCAAGAGCTTTCAGAAAACCTAAAGAAAGTTCGCTTAGCTATCTTAGTCTATGCGCAACAGTCACAATTAGTCTAAACCTTATTTCGGCTATAATTTCTCTGTTAATCAACTTTGGCAAACGAGCTAGCGTTTTAAAGTCCTCTTCCAGGGCTATCAGAATACAGCAAGAAAGTTGACCTAGCTGTATTAGTTTGTGTTACAGCTCGTCCTATCTATATGTTTGAAATAGAAATACAACATATTACATTTTACGGTTGAAATGATGGTGCTTATGAAATATTTATATGTATCTCTATATCTCTTGTTTAACAATTGCCGCCTACCACCTAGGCGGCCCGGGTTTGATCCCAGGGACCCGCATGTGGTATTCGTGGTGGACGAAGCGGCGTCAGGGCGGGTTTTCTCCGGGTGCTCCGGTTTCCCCCGCCATTTCATTCCACCGGTGCTCCATCTTCATGTATCATCAGTGTCACCGCCTGCGGTGCCGTAGTAGTAAAAGCGGGCGTTAAACACTACAACTACTTTAACAATTGCGACAAAAATTTTTATTTAGTGTAAGTTTTGCTTTTCAAGTTTATCTCAATAAGCATCTTCTCCCAAAAAGCAAGATTTCACAAAAAGGGGGAAAAAATGCTGAGCAAAGCTTGGTCACCCAGGTACTGGAATATAAATCCAGTATACTGAATTTTATTGAGCTACATTTTCAATTTCTGTAATATGTTTGTTTCTAAGTGAACTGTTGATATGACTATTAAAGTGCTCCTCATTCCAAGCAGTTTAATGTATCTCCTTTTGGATTAAATGAATTATAACAAGTTTTCAAACTTCCAAGAAAGAAGATACTGTATCATGCTTAAATTATATTGTGATGCCGGCCGACCATGGTGGCTCATGTCAAAGGCTATCCCACACCACTGGCAAGATGTTCAAGGTCAGACTGCCTCATGCCACTGTTTGTGAGCACATGACAACTAAAGGTACAGAACAAAACAGGATTTTTGAAATTATTCAAGAAGTGTCCAGCAGTAGATGTATTTGTAGAAGTTCAAGAAAGGTCTCTATTACCTTAGCCTCACTATATAAGGAGGTGAGGCAACAAGAGTGTGTGGGAGTCAGTCATTTTATTTTTAGTGTGTGTGTCAATTGTGTATGTACAGTAGTGAAGCAGTTAATGAGTGTTGAGTGGTTGTATTGTCAGTCAGCTTGTTTGAGAGACAGAGAAAGTGAAGAAAGACAATGGAGTGTTAAGGTTATGAGAAGAAAACAGTTGTGAGCTGTAATATCACTAAGGACTGAAGACTGTGTTAACATCATTAAAAGAGGACTGTGTTGTTGGTGAATCAATTAGAAGAACATAAAGTAAAGAAAAAAATAACTGTACTGGGCTTTTGTCATTTCGTCACAATATTTTGATTTAAAGAGATTAATATAAAAACTAATATGCTGATATTGTAACACACACCATGTTATGAGAAAGAAAGGTCTCCGTTTACATATTTTCTATTCGTCATGCCATGTCGGGCTTGTAGGGACACCCTCAGTTGACAGATGGGAGAAGCTCAGAGAACCATATTTTGGTTCTCTCAGCTAGATCCAGTGGACCCGCTGATCAAAGACTGGTGTGGTCTTCCATGCACATGGTGTATGTGAGTGGGTGATGTAGCCACCTAAACATAAAAATGGTGTCCACCTTCAAAATAGCTACATTGTTCTCAAAGATAACACATTTCTATGTGAAATCTCAGATATTGCATGCCTGGGAGCATGCTCATTGAGAATCCTCTGATGGAATGCAAGAGGTGATATTGATGTTTGTTGTTTAATGACACTGTCAATTACCAGGATCACATCAGCGTCACCAGTGTGCCTGAATTTCTTTCTGCAGTTCTTTTACATGCCAGTAAATATACTGACATGGAGCTGTTGTTTTTAAGCACACTTAAAACCTATCAGTCTCGGCCAGATTTGAACCCGTGACCTTGGGATCAGTAGACCAGCGTCTAACCATCTGAGGCACCCAGACTGACGGAATGCAAGAGGAATGTTTTAAACTAAGCAGATGGAAGTTGTAAAAACACTGACAGACTCACCAAAAGGAAAGTGGCATTCTGGTTGATGTAAAAAAAAAACAATAAATTAGTATTGGAGATGAATGATAGTGTCAAATCTGCAATAATTAAATGAAATGTATGGAAACAACAGAACCTGTAAAGATGTGATGGTATACACAATCTGACCTGACAAACATGGTTAAAAAAATAGTGGCCATTAGAGCAAGGATGTGATCATAGGATGAATGTATCCAAACTTGCTCATATTGTGATCATAAAAGAACAGGACACTAAGTTTTGATTTGCCATTAGAAAAGTCTCTCTGTAGGTTCATCTCTCAGCTGCCTTTCACTATATTCAATCAACCTACAACTAGCCAGTTGGATAAGTGCTGATGATGGAGACAAACTGCCTCTTAAACTTGTTCAAGTAAAATGCTCACATAACCTGTTAGTGCAAGGTCTGGAAGCTTTCCTGAAAATATCATGCATTGTTTCAGAGTTATTGTATGTATAGTATTAGAAAAAGAAAACAATTAGGATTCAGATGTGCATGCTAGGATTTTTATGACTGCATGAAGTTGAATTCATTCATACCCTCTAACCAGGCCAACTCTTGATGAGGCTAAAGTAGTGGAGGAATTTCATTCTCACGCAATTTGAGAGTACTAAACAATTTCATACTGAAAAATGACATTATCCAGTTATTCTGTATAAATTGAATGGGAAACTGCCAAACATGTCAGTTTCTGTGAAGTAATGTTTCTCTGTTATGATTTAAGAACATTGTTTATTTTCATTGCTCTATTAAGGACAATTTTTAATGTGATTTAAGTAAAGAAATTGCTTATTATTAAAACTTTAATAAAGTAAGCGTACCAAAACACTGCAAAATGCTTTACTTATAATAATGCTCAAGAATCATCCCTGGTCATTAAAATTTTATGTTTTATCTGCAATCTAAGCCAATAATCTATCTTTAAAAGTATCTAAACTTAACAATCATATATCAAAGATTTTTATACTAATGATGTTTTACCATTTGGCCTTAATGTGTGCTTTGATTTTGTTTACAAAAGAAATTCTCTTGTGAAAGTTGATATTTTAACTTAGTTTATTTTCTGGGATGAGTAAATTATGGCTGGATTGAAAATACCAAAAATTCTAAATGGGAAAATGTGATAAAAAGCCAACAAAATGAAGTCTGACATTGTAATGAATTGTCATCTGATGTCATTGATGTATCACCTTAATGTAAAGCATACAGTTTTTAATGAACTTCATGTTTATAAGGATATTTTTGGTGAATTAATTGAATTCCTTGATAGCTTGCATATCATAGCTTACCCTCCAGTTTCACTCCAATCATTCTGTGCTCTGTCAGTTGAAGGGGCCATTTTTCTGAGCTCTGCAGACCAAAACCAGCCATTGACAGTAATAGGTTGCAAGTCGGGCCTCTCACAGCCCCTGAAATCGCACAAACGTCCACTAGTCCAAATGTACTTCACGTTATCTGTAACAGAAATAAATTGTGCTATTTTTATCTTTTTAATATCAAAATATATATCAATATCAGTAAATTGAACTTCAAAATTTAACTCTGTCTCTAAAAGTATATTAAGTTTTGGAAGAAAAGCATGACATTAGTTATTTAGCTGCTCTAAAGTGAATTGATTAATTTTAAATGGGCACCTGCCTACAATTTTTCGAAATGGCACTAATGGATCATCAAGGTTGTGTATCTGTGTCATATTGGGTTGGATGTTATAGAACGTTCTAGGTATGGCAGCTTAATGGCATACTAAATAGCTAGCTCTATTGCATCATGCTTCCTTTAGTGAGGAATAGATATCCCGAGAATTCCTGAATACCCAACCATCCTGTCCACACAAGTCCATACGTTTCAAACTGGGTCTTGCAAAGGTAAGCTATCAGTAAGTTCCATTGTCAAATTAATCAACTTTGATTTCAGGAAAGTTCAAGGTAAAATTATTATACAACCCAAATTGTAGAGTAGGATGATAATGGACGTGAATTAACCCTTCATTTATATAGGAAGCTGGAAGCTTCTGATGCAAGCTAATCAAACAACCTAATTTTAGCTGTGTACAGTTCCTGATGCTTACTTGAATCAAAAAGCCTTAAAAAGGGGAAAAGCTCCTATTTATTTTGTAAGCACAAGAAGACCTGTCGCTAACATACCTGCTTCAATATTTTGTTTGATATATTCATTCTCTGCGCTGGTTTCCAGACTGACAGAATCCATGCATCGCTTTCTGCAGTAGTTGCGGGCACCTAACCAGTCTTCTTCCACAGTAGCTGTCCTTGGATCCTTCCATGAGAAGAAATAGCCTTTCCCATTTAGCCTGTCATGTATTGTTCCTATTGATAGACAACAGCCATTATAGTCACATGTATTATCTTTTACTCAGAATATAGCTGAGGAAAGGAAGTTGAATTGATAAAGAAGAAGAAAGCAAATTGGGTAGATATAGGAAATTATTAGCAAATGATCATGAAACATAAAGAAAAATGAGGGGGAAAATAAATTTTAGAATGGAATAGGTAATTTAAAATAATGAACTTAGGGGAATGAAAAGTTTAAGAGAATTTGGTGAAAATAAGTGAATCAAAAGATAAAAGCTAAAAGAAAAGACAAATTTGAATAAGGTTAATTAACAATACTTAAAGAATAAACAGTACATCTAAAAAAAGTGTATGTGTGCTGTCGAATGACAGAGGGGCTAGGGCCCAAGTTCATGGCCAGCCCAAGGCGTATATGCCATGGTATTCAATAAATTCATATTCACTTGTAAACCAGTGAAGATCTAATTTTGTTAAACTACAATTGTGTATTTCTATTAAACGTGAATGGAGGTGTACTGTGAGAAAAGAGGAAAGTGAATTATTCCAATTTTCCATAGCAGGATATTTACATTTGTTAATTTTGACACTAGCATATTCTCAAATGTGTGGTCAGGGCTCAGTTTCAGAAACCTGCCTTCTACATATTGTAATTTAGGCTGTGCAACAACAGTGGCAGTTAGCATCAGACAATATCGTGAATCTCAGTTCTGTCCCTACACTAAGATACCTACACTTATTTTTCCTCATTAATATTGTTATAGGAAGTATTGTATACTTATCTAATATTAATTTATCAGAAAAGACATTAGCGGTAGGTTACATTCTGCAACACATGTTGCAACAGTATCTAGATTTTATTATTCATAAATTGAAGTAATGAACCACAGAGTCTGCCACCAAGCTTTTCAGTTTTGATCTTATTTATTATTCATGAATTGCACAATTTGCCTGCTAAATAGAGCACTTATGTAAATGGGCTTTTGTATGAAAACTGTATGCCAGGCTTCCCTCTGCCATACTTTTTATTTGTAATGCAATCCCATATACATTGTTTGAACAAGTTGTTTATACTGAGGCACACATATACAGTTGTATACTTTATGCAGGCTAGACTTACATGTAAGAACTTGTTATTTTGTCCCAAGTTATGCAGGTTATAGACTACCTACTTCAACTGACATATTTTTAAACATTTAAATGTGACGATATTCAGCAGTAAGTAAAATAAGCCCCAGTGCAACAGCCCATGAAGGGCTAAGACTTGCCGTCCAGCCGCTGCATCCATCACTTCTGCCACTACAGGTGTCATTGGTGAGGTGCAGTACTGGAAGTGAAATGTGGTCAGCACCCCAAGCTCTCCCAGCCAGTTATGCAGCCTTTTAATGAGGCTGAGTGCACCCCATGGATATTCAGCAGTATACCCCCAAAAAGTTAAGAGTTCTATGAGTCCATTGGGTGCACAGTAAATGTTTAGCCTTGGCAGGTTTAGAAATAAATACAATGAGAGTACAAACAGGTACAGTAGAACTCCTCTAATCCAAACCACACAAATCTGAAATTCAGGATAATGCAAACACAAAATCCATAGTTTAAGAAAACAGTAAAAAGCTTATTAGTAGTAAAGAGAAAGCATTTTTATTATAGAATTCATTATTGAAACAATGTTTTTTTCACTAGTTGCGCTACAGAAGCTCTCAATTTTCCCCTAATTTTTTTGCAGTCACTGATTGTGGCTTTCCCAACACTAAGTTCAAGAGCCAATTTTTTAGCACTTTCCCACTTGTCAAGTCACTTAAGCACTTGCTGTTTTTCTTTTTAACATACAGGAACTATGTTTTTGTTTAGCTGACATCGTAGTGCATGGTACAACACAAACAAGCACCTCTTCTGTATTAGTTTATAAGCAAAAAGCATAAATTACTGTAGAATGATATTGAAAATAGTGAAACAAACTGAACTATCTATGTTCACAGGTCAGAAGTATACATTGTCATTATGTTGAATGCATTATCAGAATGTTGTGCGTGGTAATCACAATGTTGTCACTTCCTGACACATTACGCCACATTACCTGTAACTGCTAGTTCTATAGCTGAATTTATTTACTTTTTTTTTCTTTGGATAATCCGAACATTTCAGAATCTGAACAGACCACACTCTCAATTAATTCAGATTAGAGGGTTCTACTGCATTTGTGTATAGGAGGTTTACGACCATTACACTTTGACTTTATAAGAATTTTTTTTTTTTTTTTTTGTTTCAACTTGAGTCCCTTCATCAATACCGATTACAGATTATCAATAAATGCTTTTAGAACAGTATTAAAATTTTAATTCAACCTTATACTCAAGTGGTAAAATAAAGCTATTCATGATCTTAACATGAAAATTAGTGGGCTTTTCATTCACACTTTTCTTGTTTCAGTATAGTTTACTCATGTCTCATCTTCCCTCTTGCATATACTGTCACAGAACAGACTGCCATAACTAAGCCATGATTACAGGAAGAATGAAAAATAAAATGAAACTAACAATAATATTTATAGCACCACAGCAATGACACACATTAAAGAAATGCAATACAATTGTTTACAATTTGTTCATTCAAATGTAAATGATATTAGTACTTACTCTGTGCACACAACACTGGTACAGGAGGTTCCAGAATTCGTGTAGGAGCCCTCTGGAACTGCTGGAACTGACATTCTACTAAAGCTAATGTTGCTGCCAGGACTGCTGCTTCCCACAACATTTTCTATCTGAGCAATAAGAATTTTATTGGTATTGTTTTCTAACAAGCTAGGAAATTCACTATTAATTAGAACACTTAAACAAGGTAGGTAAGTGAAATAATTAATCCCTATAATATAAAGATTTCAAACAAGAGTTCAAACTGATTAAAAATATATAAATTGAATGAAATTATATGTTATAAACTTATAACATCTTTTTCTGCAAGTAGCATCATACAAAATGTATTACACTTAATATTACATCAGTCAAAACAAATTTTAATATCCAAACTAATCCCTAGCACAACAGCTCTGAAGGGCCAAGGCTTACCACCCGGCCGCTGCGTCCCCCACCTCTGCCTACCTCAGGCGTCATGAGTGGGGTGCAGTGCTGGGGGGTGGGACGTGGTCAGCGCCCCGAACCCTCCCGGCCTTCGCAACCTGGGATCGCTATTTGGTTATGAAGTAGCTCTTCATTTGGTCCCTCTGGGACCTAACGAGGCTGAGTGCCAGGCCTCCCAGTGGGGGAAAAATCCCCACGCTGGTACCGGAGACCGAACCAGGGTCCTCCGCGCCAGGAGCAGACGCACTACCACTGCGCTGCGGAGGCGGTCACTTAACACCCTACCGACTCCTAGATAAATTTCTGTATTGACATTAATTCTGAAGCAAACTTTAGGAATGTTTATATTATTTTCTCTCAATAGGATTTTAAAAAAGCAAGAAAAGACCATCAAAGTTGGTATTTAAGTTTGTCTTTCAAGGATGCGACACGAAGATTTTGCAGAAAATAGCCATAACCTAAACTACACTTTACATGGAAAATTTTCGCAAATTTTGATTTTCTTGAAAATGGCTCTAACGATTTTGATTAAAATGCCATATGTTTAAGATATTTGTATGATAAATGAAATGTATATTTTGAATTTTCTTGCTATAGCCCATATAGGTAGTCCTGTTTACTCTGGATGACTTTTGAATAACTCGTAAGCCGTAAGATAGACAAAATCTTACTGTACAAAAAATACAGATCTCGCTAAAACCCACAATTTATGTCTCAATAAATGTTTTTGTGGAGCAAACCATTTCGGAGATATTCCTTGTTATTTGTGTCATTTTCGGAAAACTTAAAACTTTCGTGAAATGCAACATCGTTGTTCATTGTTTATATGTTAAGCGTGCAAAGAGAACGGGATCTCAAAGCTTTAAAATATTTAACTATCGCTCAAAGCCTACTGTATGCCCCAAAGATAAAAAAAAAAAACACCGTTAAACGTGTAACACCATTTGCCAATAGGCAAGGCCGCCGATATGACCTCTGCAGAAGGCCGGATATAAATGGAACAATTAAAAAAAGTCTACTGTACTCTAATATTCCCCTTGCACCTACAAGGAAATAAGCAATAAGATAATTTCTGTAAATGTTTGTCTCAAGTAACACGAAGAAGATATAGGAATAAGAGTTTGTAAGAATGGTTAGTACAAGAGTAAAGAAAGTCATGTGAGTGCAACACATCAGATTTTTTGGTTTGCGTTTGGTTTGGTTCTTCGTATGCTGTTCACAAAAGTGCACGAGTGGACCTTTTCCTAAATGTTCATTTTTGTTTTTATTCAGGAACCTGCAAATATGTATTTCCTGTAAAATCTCTATAATGAACTTTTGTAAGAGAAAGTGTCTCCACGCGCGCGCCTGTGGAGAATATAACCCATAAAGAAAAATTCTGATGTGTTACACTCGCATTACTTTCTCTACTCTTGTACTAACCATTCTTACAAACTCTTATTCCTATACCTATTCGTGTTAATCGACATAAACGTTTTAGAGATCATTTAATTGCTAATTGTCTTATGAGTGCAAGGGGAATACAGTAGGCTTTAAGCGATATTCAAATGTTTTAAGGGTGGTCACTTTGAAATTCCGTTCCCTTTGCACGGCCAAGACGTAAAAAAATGAATAACGACCTCACATTTGAGAATGTCTTATTGCAAAATTCTGACAAACAAGGAATATCTCCGAAATGCTTCACTTCATAAAAAATCAATGTGTTGCACTCACATGACTTTCTCTACTCTTGAACAAACCATTCTTACAAACTCTTATTCCTATATCTTCATGTTAGTCGAGATAATCATTTGCGGAAATTATCTTATTACTAATTTTCTTGTACGTGCCCGGGGAATGTGGGAATACAGTAGGCTTTGAGAGATGGTAAAATGTTTTAAAGCTTTCAAATTCTGTTCTCATGCGAGTGCAACGCATTAGATTTTTGTAATTGCTGTTGTTCAATTGTTTCTCGCGATATTATGGGAAGAGTATGGTATTTAAAAACCAACATATAGTGACCCACTTTTAACTACTTGACTCTCTTAAGTTTCACGATCCCACTTACACCTACAACGAAGTGTTTAATGAAGTTATTTCTGAGAACATTTGTCTAGATTAATATGAAGTACATAGATAAGCTTTTATAATAATGTATGAAACTGAACGATAGTGGGTGGAGAAAGTTATGTGAATGTAATGCACACAAACATACATGCTTATATAGTAGATGAAACATTACCTTTATACCTTCTCTTAGGTCCCTCAGCAGTTAATGCACTAAGCCCACACAGTTTCCAGATAATACACTAACTACTAAGAGAATGTGCAACGTGTAAAAGCGAAACTGATGAATACGAAGATTTCCCACTCTCAGATCATGAATTAAACGTTTCAAATCGCATATTGTCTGTGACCATCGAGAAAGATAATCTTCTCAGCTGTTAATTACCAATTTTTGATGTTACGCCATGCACAAGTTTCTCTCTTTATATAATTATTTAGAATTAATGAACTCGATTACAAAATATCATAGGCAGGGAAAATACTGCAACAGTTTCTTACATAAGGTTTAAGTAATAAGAAGCTTTGCCTTAAGTAGGCATGCATATTGTACCGTTATATGAAGATGCGATGGTCTTTAGTTTTGCTGTTTTCTTAGTTGCTAAATCGTGACCATCCGCTATATGTACTTCTTGGATTGAAATATCCGCCGATATTTTCTAACTTTCGCATGAATTTTCTCTGGATTAACAACTATTTTTTAGTCCATAGCATTATTAAAAGAGAACCATTTTCCACTCCATGATATTCTCGCGAAAAGTCAAAGTTTTCTTCGGAAGTATTACCTTTTGTGATTCCAAAATGTTTGTATTCTAATGGAATGGAGCATAGCGTGACATAGTATCGGTATTACTTTAAACTGTAGGATGTGAAAGAAATTCACAGTTTTCACTACTCACTTTTCTTTTATGAAACAATCACACTTCTTTCTCTACTCATCCATCAACATACAATTAATACAATTTTCTGTATTTTTGAAATATAAGTGCTATGTATTGCATTCATGCGGTTTTCTCTACTCACTCTTTGACATACCTACAATTCATGGAATCTATACCTATACACACAAAAGGGTGTTGGCATGTATGAAGTAAACGAGCCCTAATGACCTAGCTGCCGACGGGCCCTTGAACCCTACTCACTTACACACCGTATAATGTAGATAAAACTCCAATACCGGTTGATGTTCACCGTGAAAATTGGCGCATCTAAGTGTTTCTTCATGGAGTTTTTTATGCCATCCATTTTATTATGCAAGCATCACATTCACACGGTTATTTCCACCCACTTTTCTTTTACACAACACATTAGCATGCCGTTCTCTACTCTCTCTTCTACTAACAATTCATACAGTTTTCTATATGACTGAAATAGAAATGCAACGTATAACATTAACAGTGTGTTTGCATAGTGTCTTCCCCACGTTTTAATTATTTTGTTTGTTTTTTGCTTTCTCTTCTGGTAGAGGAAGTATTGTATTCCACCCAAAATTCAAGGTCGAGATTTTAGCAGAAATATACGTTTTGAGATCCCCTGAATAAAAAAAAAATTTTTATAAAAAGGTCCGCGCGCGCGCGTGTCTGTCTGTCTGTCTGTCTCTGTCTGTGTGTCTGTCTGTCTGTGGACAGTATAACTCAAAAACGAAAAGTCGGTTAAAAACCAAGTTGGTATTTAAGTTCTTGAAAATGGCTCCACCGATTTTTATTAAAATGATATACGTTTAAGATATATTCATGACAAATGAAATGTGTATTCTGAATTTTCTGACTATAGCCTATAGTCCTGTTTACTCTGGATGACTTTTGAACAACTGGTAAACCGTAAGACAAAACATGTAGATCTTGCTAAAACACGCAATTTATGTCTAAATAAATGTTTTTGTAGGGTGAACCATTTCGGAGATATTCCTTATTATTTGAGTCAGTTTCGGAAAAAAACTTTCGTCAAATGCAACATCGTTGTTCATTTGTATATGTTAACCGTACTGTATTCCCATATTCCCCTTGTACCTACAAGGAAATAAGCATTAAGATAATTTCTGCAAATGTTTATCTTAACTAAAACGAAGAAAATATATGAATAAGAGTTTGTAAGAATGGTTAGTACAAATTTTTAAAGGTCTACAAAGAAACACAAGACTACTGGGCAAGTGCAACCTACGTCACAAAGTTATAGGGATAAATCGTTAAATCACGGGCAACGTCTGGTATTTCAGCTAGTAATAAATAATAAGAAGAATAAAGGCGAAGAAGTGTGCTCACTCACCTTAGTGTTTCGATGTTTCGTTCAGCTTGAACTTTACTGGCCTTTATGACATCAGTTCTTCTTGGTTCTCAATATTTATAGGTGTGTTGGGGTGGTTTACAGTTAGAAGCCTAACGCATACACAAACTTGGTTATTTCGAGAATACTCTCCCTGCCATTTCCATCGACGGTGAAAGCGCAATCAACGAAGATAACGCTAGAGCACTATTCCGTGTCCGCTTTCGAAGAATGCCACGAATTGGGTGTTTCCACATCGGGAAGGGATCTGTAGAAAACAACCCTTAAATTACCACAAATGGAAAATGTGTGTCACCAAAATGCTTCTTGGTATACATTTTTTCTGTTTTATTTTTTGCTCTAAAAGTACCTTGGAGGACATTGAAGCTATATTTATGTTATAGGAGCAAATATTTTTACTTTCTCTACACGTTTAGTAAAGTAGGGCAAGTATTGTATTCCACCCAAAAATTCGATGTCAAGATTTCACCTGAAATATGCTTTGAGGCCTCCTGAATTTATAAACATTTTAGGAAAAGGTCCTTGTGTGTGTGTCTGAAGGTCTGTCTGTCTGTCTGTCTGTCTGTCTGTCTGTCTGTCTGTCTGTCTGTCTGTCTGTCTGTCTGTCTATTTGTCTGTGAGCAGCATAACTCAAAAACGAGAAGTTTGTTAAGAACCAAACTTGGTATTTGCGTTTAATATATTTAGAGGATGAGACATGAAGATTTTGAAGAAAATTTTTATTTTTTTGAAAATGGCTCAAACAATTTTGATTAAAATGTCATATGTTTGAGATATTTTTATGACAAATAAAATGTATATCTTGAATTTTCTGGCTATAGCCCCTGTAGTCGTATTTACTCTGGATGACTTTTGCATAACTGGTAAACCGTAAGGGACCAATACATCTCTTTAAAACACAGTTTATGTCCAAATGTATTTTTTTTTTTTTTTTTTTTTTTTTTTTTTTTGGAGTGAACCATTTCATAGATATTTCTTGTTGTTGGTGTGAATTTTGGAAGGTCGTTATTCACTTTTTTATCTCTTGGCAAAGAAAGGTATTTCAAAGCTTTAAAATATTTTACTGTCACTCAAAGCCTACTGTATTCCCCTTGCACCTACAAGGAAATAACCAATAAGACAATTTCTGCAAATGTTTATCTTGACTTACATGAAGAAGATAGAAGAATAAGAGTTTGTAAGAATAGTTAGTACAAGTTGAGAGAAAGTCATATGAGTGCAACACATACGATTTTTATTTATATGACACGAAATAGGCAAGTTAAAAGATAAACATTCAGTTATTACCATGTATTCTTTTATGCATAAATTTGCAGTAGTTGTATTAATAAGTAATTACCCATAATTGCAGGACTAGACTACTGAAAAAATCTAATGTGTTGCACTCACATGACTTTCTCTACTCTTGTACTAATCATTCTTACAAACTCTTATTCCTATATCGGGAATTATCTGATTCCTTAACTCCTTGTAACTGCAAGGGGAATATCAAAATACAGTGGGCTATGAGCGATAGTCAAATCTTTTAAAGCTTTGAGATCCCGTTCTCTTTGCACGGTTAACCTGTAAAAAATGAACAGCGATATTGCATTTGACGAAAGTTTAAGTTTTCCGAAACTGACACAAATAACAAGGAATATCTCCGAAATGTTTCACTCTACAAAAAATTTATTTGGACATAAATTGTGTGGTTTAGGGAGATCTACATTTTTTTGTAAAGTAAGATTTGGTTTATCTCTTATGATTCACCAGTTATACAGAAGCCATCCAGAGCATAGAACTACGTAGGCTATAGCCAGAAAATTCAAAGTATACATTTCATTTGTCATAAAATATATCTTAAACATGTCATTTTAATCAACATCGTTAGAGCCATTTTCAAGAAGATCAAAATTTTTCATGTAAAGGGTAGTTTAGGGTGAATCAATTTACTTCAAAATCTTCGTGTCGCATCCTTGAAAGACATTAAATTGAAATACCAACCTTGGTTTTTAATCGACCTTTCGTCTTTGAGTTATGCTGTCCACAGACACACAGACACACAAACGCGCGGACCTTTTTCTAAAAATACGTTGTTGTTGTTGTTGGTTTTTTTTTTTTTTTTTTTTTTTTTATTCAGGGGGCTTCAAAACATATTTCCGGTGAAATCTCGACATCGAATTTTTGGGTGGAATACAATACTTGCCCTACTTTACTAAACGTGTAGAGAAAGTAAAAGTCACTAACTGTTTCATCACCTAACTGTATTATAGTTCAAAGTATAATAATCAAACTTGATTTATTAGCATGAAATTTGTATACTTTAAGATTAAAACACCTGGACAAGAGAGCTTTTTTTTTAAAGCGTACTTTTTGGTGAAGATAATTAGATAAACTTGAAAATCAGAGAGTTCACTAAATATAAATTTTCATCGCAATCGTTATAGCCGTTTCCGGAATACGAGAGATATACATAAGAGATACATATAAATATTGTATCAGCGAAGTTCGAGAATCCTCCTTGGGAGACGTATCTTCGACGTTTCCTTGAGATGAGCCTTGTCTGCGTAAATTATAATTCAATGTTTTTCTCAAAGGTTTCCCAGACATTTTAAAGTGTGTACAAATTACACATTTTAAATAAACCGTATGAGTGTGACCAAAGAGAAACAAACACTGATTTGATGTCCAAATTCGGTAATGTTGCTTGTACGACACGTTGATTGATTAACACAATAATTGCATTGTTGCTATTGAATGTAAGCCTAACGCATTCGTATGTTATCACGCCATCTCACAAACCTTTGAGGTACCAATAGGCTTATGCTTACTTGCAACAATTAGTATAGTAAGTAGAGGAAGTATTGTATTCCTCCCAAAAATTCGATATCGACATTTCACAGGAAATATATGTTTTGAGGCCCCCTGAATAAGAAAGAGAGTTATAGAAAAAGGTCCGTGCGCGCGTATGTGTGTGGGTGGAGGGGGAAGCGTCTGTCTGTCAGTCTGTGGACAGCATAGCTCAAAAACGAAAAGTCAATTAAAAACCGAAGTTGGTACTTAAATTTAACATCTTTTATGGATGCGACACGAAGATTTTGAACAAAATTCCCCCACCCTAAACTACCCTTTACATGGAACATTTTTTTAGAGAATTTTGAATCTCTCGAAAATTGCTCTAACGATTTCGATTAAAATGTCATATGTTTGAGATATTTTATGGCAAATGAAATGCATATTTTGAATTTTCTGGCTATCGCCCATGTAATCCTGTTTACCCTGGATGACTCTTGAATAACTCGTAAACCGTAAAAGATAGACCAAATCAAGTCCAATTTTTTTTCTTCTGTGGAGTGAACCATTTTGAAGATATTCCTTGTTATTTGTGTGAGTTTTGAAATACTTAAGCTTACGTCAAACTGAACATCGCTATTCATTTTTTATTTCTTAGCCGTGCAAAGAGAACGGAATCTCAAAGCTTAAAAGATTTGACTATCGCTCAAAGCCTACTGTATTCTAACATTGAAGAATTCTGGTGAGACCCGAGGGGCCCCCCTCCCCCGGGAATTAAAAATCCCCCCTAGGAAATTCATTATCTATTTGTAAATGTATATATCATTAACATTCTCTCCCCCCTCACCCCTCAAGCTTAACACCCCCACCCCAGAAAGTGGCTGCATTCATACGCCTTGAATTGGGGGTTAATCTCAGCTGTTTTGATATTAAACATTAGGCTCTGAACCTCCTATGGCGTTGAAGCGATTAAGAAGTCTCTCTATCCAATTATTTTCAGTTTAGAAAATAATTTTGCTTATTTAATATTATGATGCACAGATGACTACAAACTAGCCGACTGTCACCGCCATCGCGATAAATGATGAATTTTGACAGATAGCTTTCAGAATAATTTTATTGCCAAAACCGCTAGAAATTGGCAGCCCTACTGCTGACTGCCAGTGTGAGCAACAATGTAATAGAGAAAAATGATACTTTTTCCTAACCTGCAAAGGCTAATATGTCTTTAAAGTGATTCTAAAATTGTAAAAGAACCATAAAAAACGAAAGCAATTGGAACATAATAATGGTTCCACTATAACCTGATCTTATATGGATATAAGATAACTATTCTTTATTAAGGCACAAGTGCTTATAGGCCGCCATCGGTGTTGGCTATTTGGTACTGCTTCCTTTTCCTCTCGCTATATAAAGTGCTTTCTGCAGCATAAGCTAACCTAAAATTAAAAGATGTGTTAGCTGATACTTTATTGGTACTCTTTGTATGCCGTACAGCGAAGGGAAGTTAATAGTTCCGAGTTACTTAATTTTATCATAATGAATTCTGTGTTAGCCTCATCCTCTGCGATAGTGTTAGTCGGAGACGGAAATTTAATGGAAGCTTTGCGTTGAATTTTTGGCAGTGGAGCGCCATCTATATTGAGCGTCTAAAGAAGGCAATTTGAGATGTAACTTATTTATTTTGAAGCGGTTAATTGCGAATTTGTTACAATGAAGCGTACATCTGTGCGTGATTAATGACATTTTCCTGTTTAAGACGCTATGGGAGAGGGGAATCTCTGTCGTCTTTGTGCTGTGCAGAAAGAGTGTTTTGTTGGAATTTATGACGATGAAGGCTACAAGTTGAATCTTGAATCCAAAATCACAAAATGTTTGCAAATAGAGGTTTGTAAGCTTGTTTTTCCCATACAAATACTGTTTTAAGATAAAATCACAGAATTCGGTATTGTAGCACTTTAAATTGGGCCTCGGAAATAGTAACTGTGAATGGTTCATTTTAATTTTAGGCTGAGCACATAATAGAAGCTAGTGGTGTCCTTAATAAGGGTTTACCATTTTAGCATAAGCTGAGAGGTCATAAATGTTACATTTAATTATTTCTACCACTTAAGGTTATATTTTAAAAACTGCACAGTTCTTGAGGGTGTTTGTTCCTAGTCCTACATTATGAGTACTTGTGTGAGCCATATCAGGGTTATCCTGTATTGATAATAGTGGCCTCAGCTGCTTCTATTATCCTATGTAATAGCAGCCTGCAAATGAAACATTAATGCATGGATTAACTCTTCAAAGAAGAATTAAACAACATGGAATATAACAAAAAGCAAAACTTGCCGCTCTAGACCTGCCGCTGGAAATAATATATCCCTAACAATATATAATGTAGTTGCCATAATTTGAACATTGTTATGGATAGAGTAATATTGCCACTGGCACTATTAGTATCCACTATCCTAAATTGATCAGAAATTAAATTAGCATCTTCATTAAACAAGTGACGTGCAAAGAAATAATTAAAGTTATAAAATCTATAAGAAAGTGCCCGGCCAGTACTGATGAAGTACAGGATTATGTTGGATATTAGAAGAAGCTGAAGCCAGGCAATTATTAATACAGTCCAGGAAATTACTTTATTACCCTGTCTGAACTACACAGAATTATCAGACTGAAAAGGTAATCATTTTCAAACTAAGAGCATAGCATTTGTTTATGTATTTTAAAAGAAAGTACAGGTTGCCTAGTATTCTTGAGTGACAGCTAGTGCTGGGCTTTGTTCATTAATAATTACATGTTTCAGGGACCATTTGGTTTAGGTTAATTTATCTTAACTAATGTTTAAATAAGTCTCATATTCAAGAACAAAACAATATTAATTCATAGTTCATATTGGGTAATGGTGATCTTTCAAATCCAGCCAAGTTGTCTTTACTTGTTACCTCTCCTCCGAACAAGTTGGTTCCCCATGTTGGTTCCTGTTATAGCATGTGACAGCTTCTTCCAATATTTCCTTACCCCGTGCATCATGCATCACCGAAGTTAAATACTTGGCAGAAGTGTTTCACTTTTGGAGCTTAAGTTGACAGGAATTCATTTCATGTGCAAATGATCCTCTTTCTGCTCCAATTCTTTAAAATAAACAATGTATGGATACTAAATATCGAAACAGTCAAAGAATCTTTATGGATGTGTGCTGTGAATTTGTTCCTTTAGAATGAACATAAATTAAATGCATTAATTTAACATACAATCCTTTAAAATAAATAAATAAATAAATAAATACAGTTGAACCCGATTTATGTGTATATCAAGGGGAGGAGGGAAGATTACTTACCAATGAGATTTTCATAATGCATTATATTTCATTTAAAGAAAAAGCAGTACAGTGAGCCTACATGTGTAAAATTTTACAAACAACGAAGATATGTGCGAAGAAAACATATTGAATTTGGTCCTGCTTTAAAGAAATCAGTTAATTGACTTTGCTTCACTTTTCTTGCATCATGGCGTAAGCAATTCCTAAGTCTGAAACAATTTTGGTTTTTGGTTTTGCGTGGATTAAGTTCCACATCTTGTATGAATTTTACTTTCTGATCTAGTGTCAACAGAGATAAGGAAAATAGGCCGTTGAGGTTTTTTTAAGATGGCATATGCCGTAAGCTCATTATAATTACGTAAAACTTGGTTGTATTTCACTGTAATTTAATACTATAACAGAGAATTGTGTATAAATAAAGTTCTATTAAGACCTTTATAAATCACATTTTTCCGGGACCTACAAAATTTTATGTATAAATACGAATTGCTTAGAACTGGGTTACGTATAAAGCAAGTTCAATTATAATACAGCTATGGATGCTAAATGTGAGAACAATTTATCATACATGTTAGTAGAATGGATTTGTTTCCAGCATAGCTCATAAGCATGCATGAGTTATCACTATTTTTTCCCTTATATTTATGTCACCTTTAACTTCTCGGACCATGTCAGCAGCTTTTTAGCTTAGGAACTATTACCTATCATTGGATTGGTGTAATGTTATTTAACTTATTACATTAAAGTCATAAGTGATTAAGGTTCTGTGCAAAGTATGGTTCTGGAATTCCTGTACAATGCATCATGCCTGTTGTTACACAAGTTACGTATACATGTAATTAATCATAACTATAGCAAAATTACTGAGGGTGCTAAGTTACAAAGCTTAGCAGAGGGATGCTTTTTTATTAGCAGAGTAGTGTAGCAGTTATGGCCCAAAGGTTGCATTGGCTGCAATTAAAGTGATGGAAAAGTCTATCCAAAACATCAGATTAACTAAACCTTACTACTTATTAACTTACTACTTATTAACTCAGGATTACCATCAACATACTGTGGAATCCCTGCCATACTGTACTGGGTTACCATATACCATATGGAACTGGAACCCACGTTTACTTTTCCATTCACGCTTCCAGACACTAGGGAGGATAAGGAATAATCCTGACAAAAGAAAGATTCCATTCCTCCTTGTGGCAATTGAATCCAGGACCTCTGGATTGGGAGATTACCATGATAACTATGAGACTATGCAAGCAGTCTCACTAAATTGTAGAAATTGTGTGCTTTTCTCCTTGAGCACAACTCATTAGCATGCATTAACATTGTCGATTAAATTGCTTGTAAATGTTGTATGTTTTTCTGCTTGAGCACTGCAAGTGATTTAGAGGTTACTCTTTCTTCTGTCTTAAAGTTGAACATCCTTTTACTGGATTAAGTCATCTTGGATAGTGAATATTTTAATGAAAATCTTTGTCACATTTTTGGTAGAAACTGGCCTTATATACCGAATTTGGAATTTGTCAACATGTCATTTTTGAGTTATGCCGTTCATACACACATAGACACACAAAAGAACCTTTTTCTAAAAATATTTTCGTACTTAGGACCTTCAAAACATGTATTTATGGTGAAATTTTGGTATTAACATTTTGGGTGCAGTGCATTTCCTTCTCTAAAGCCATGCTTCCTCCAATCTGAAAACTGAACTGAACTAGAACGTAGTTTTTCAGTTGAGGTCACATGATTGTGAATGGGCACCTTGTTTATTATGGAAGTGATTTCCTCCTGCTGAGAACTTAACTGAACTGACGACTGAATCTCTTCTTATTTAAGAGGTGGAATCAGGACTGAAAAATTCAATGCCATAGCTGGGATTTGAACCATGGATCTTCCGCTTATCGAGCTGCTGCTTTAACCACTAAACTACCATGGCCAACTTGCCAGTACGGCATTAAATTCCCTAGCTGATTCGTACTTTTCCCGGTAGACCACAAGGGAATCTCACATCAGAGGTAAATACCTCAAGGGCAACTTACAATAGTAAGTACTTTATGTCCCAGGTTTAAGTAACCACATTTCAGCCAGTTTACCAAATGGTATGGTGTTTTCAGTTCAGTTTTATGTTTTCAGTCCAATTTCCTATGAAAGCATAACTGAAAACTGAACTGAAAGGATCTTAACTTTTCAGTTTTGAGTTCAGTTTTCAGACTGGAGGGAAGCAAGACTTTACCACTATGTACATGGTAGAAAAGAACAAAGAAGGCAAAGGAAAGAATTATAAAAATGGAATTCCTATTCTACATTTCTGCCTAGTTTTGTGCTACAGTGAGTAGGGATTTGCCTATATTTCATATCATCCTCTTCCTCATTAACAGTGCTGTCCAATGTGGTGCCTGTGATGTATTTTTCTGGCACCCTTCATAAGCAAATGTTTATTCTTACAACGTATAATATTAATCCAAATTTTAAGACAAAACTATTTCCTTGCAAATATCTTCCAGTACATATCCATGAAGTATGTTTTTTTCCCTAACCAGTGCTTTCCTTTTTTCCTCTTAAAAGAAGGGTAATTGCCCTAACAGTGGTTGTGATTGTGCCCACGCCTCCTTAGGCATGACTTAAATATGCCCAAGCATATAAAGTTGGAAAGCATTGCTCACTATCATATGGTGCTGGGCTGACCACTCGCATCCGGTTCTTCACTCTGTTCAGTCCATAGGTTCCTGTGCTGCCGACAGGTATCTGACCCTAGAAATTGACTTGTATGTCCTAGAGGCTGTTAGTCCTCCATATGGGGAGAGTAATCAGATAAAGAAGAAGAATAGGGATAATTATGTAAAAGATGGGCTGCTTGAACAAAGAAATGAAATCACTTATTAATTATTAAAACTGGTTTTATTTTTACCAGCACTACTTTCCCTTTCACTTACCTAGAAGGTTGAGGAAGTAATACATTCCATGCAAAACTTCAGTGTCAAGATTTCACCGGAAATACAGGTTTTGAGGCTTCCTAAATCCCACCTGTAAGAAAAACATTTTAGAAAAACGGGTGTGCATGAGAGAGAGTAAGAGAGTGAGGGTGAGTGGGTGTGCAAGAGTGAGGGAGGGGGAGAGGGGTAGAAGGAGAGGGATGTGTGTGGGAGAGGGATGATCTTTTTAAATTTATTAACGTAGTGTCATATTGGGCAATGAATGAAATGGATGAAATGACGCTTAAATGAGCCCAAGGTCCATAGAGCTTTAAGTTACCTGACATTCATCTTCTCAGGATAAGCGAAAACCTTGGAAAAAACCTTATCCAGATGACTCACCCTAAGTGACATTCTAACTTGCGACCTCTTGGACGTGAGGCAGACACGCTACCACTACACTAGAGGCGGGCAGAGAGGGATGTGTGGCCAAGAAGGAGGGGTTGAGAGACTCAAAAATGTAAAGTTGGATTAATACCAAAGTTGATACTTCAGTTCAGCATCTTCCAAACATGCAATACAGAGTTTAAGAAAATCCTCCATGCTAAACTAACTCTACATGAGATATGTTGCATATTTTTCAATTTCCTAAATGCGACAACATTTGTTTTGGTTTAAAAAAGCTGTATGTGTAAGATAATTGCATGTCTAATAAAAAAAACCTCTAGAATTTTGTGTGCATAGTCTCTGATTTTTCTTTATTTGACTAAATTTTGGATAACTAGGAAACTAAGAGTTACACTAAAGGTTAGAGAAGGCAGAATTTTATTTAAACATAAATAAGATACTATTTTAGTATGAGTAGATATTATTGGACAAATAATTTTACAGGATCTATGTACTACTCATACACTTTGTCTTGAGTTCTCAGAAGGCATTGTTGTCAAGCACAGCAACAGCACTTTTCATGTCTTTTACATAGTAGTATTTAAATTATATGTTGTAATATGATGCAGTGAAATGCACAAATGGTAATACTGAAGTATGGACATGATCTCAGTTGTTACCTCGGCAAAGCCCAGTCCTTTTTGACTTAGACTATTTGTAGCACTAGATTCCAGAGCTCAATATAAGGTGTGCAAATAGTACAAATTATGTGAAACTTTTTTGTAGTGTTAGCCATTTTTAAATTCTTCCATATTAAGTTGAGATTTCAACTATCTAATGCTTGAAAGTTTGCAAGTCTTTCCACCCCAAGAGCTTGACAGTACAAATAAACATATGAGGAGAGTTTTTTCAAAACTCGATAGAGGACAAAAAGATGTATTTAGAGAAATTAGATTTTTTTATTCTAGCACATAACCTTTCATTATGCAAACTTTATTTTTGGCAATACTATACATTATCATGGGACAAATTCAGACAACAGTGAAATTCCTAGAGGATAATCATATTTTTTATAGTATTGGCCAGGTAAAAAATGCTTGTTTTTTCAAAACTCAATAGAGGTCATGGACTATGAAACAAGCAAATTTGACTGAACCTTAATTTGCTACTAGTTTTATTGTCTTTATTACTGTTTTGATTTTATTTTAATTTCTTAATTTATTTTTATGTACAGTATACAGATTTGATAAATGGCTAAATCAACATTGTTACATTAATGAAATAATAGACATTTGTAAAAAGTTACAAAATTATTAAATTAAGAAATATAGAAATTTAAGAACACAGTGATTAAATTAGTAAATAATAATGTGTACGCTTATTTTGATATCTTAACAGTTGCTGAGAAGTTCTTCATAAAATCCTTTTGCTTCTTCTGGAATTTCAAAAAATTGCCTGAGTTTTTTTACATCTTTCTTCTCACTGGAAACCATGTTCATCTTCTGTAGACATGAGGACCTCAGTATTTCTTTGTGACATGTTTTAATTCCATATTTGAAAATAGAAACCTCCACAGGTGACGTAAGTGTTCTGCACAGTTACAGAAACATTACACACGTTTGTAGAAGACTTTGTATGATATGACACGTTCCATTCCTATGTTAAATGCAGCTTTGCTTTCACAATCTTCCGAGTAGTCTCCTTCGGTGTTTTGATTTACCAGTCCCTGTTGAGAACTTTGGTAACTCCATGGGATTGCAGAATTCGGTAGTATTCATTGGGTGACAAAATATCTTCCTTTCTTCTGTACTCTTTTTCAACCCTATCAAATACATGATCAGGAACCATGTAACTGTGTCTTCATATGGGAAAGAAATGGCGTATAGACATAAATTTTGTACTTCTTTCCAAAAAGGCAATGAGTGGTCATTACTACACTGTTCTTATTTTGACCTGGACATGAATCTGAGAAAAGATGAATAATGGAACGACACTTCATTTTTTTTCTAGATCCAACAGAAAGTTCAGCAAAGCAGGTGCCACTTGATTACATCCCTTAGATGACTCAGTTTCCAACGAGGTGTAGAAATGTATATTCTCTTTCATTTGTGGTTTAGAGTGAATCATAATGCAAAGATTATAGAACCAAACTTGCCTGGAATAGTACACTTCACCTACTGATAATTTAGGTAGTGACTGATTTTGCTGCATATCGAGACAGATTTTGATTACATCAGGATTTTCTTCTTTCGTTATAGCATAAAACTTCTTTGCACGAAGTTTATGCAATCGTAGTTTGTTCTATATTCATTCTTCTCCAAATCTGTCTCTTGCTTTCTGGAAATTAGTCCTATCTTACACGTGGAGCATGTATCAGTGTGTGGTGTCTTGAATGAGAGATTAAAACACTTATAAAAAATTAACTTGTATTTGGATAAAGAGCATATGCATAGTTTTTCCTTTACTTTGTTTTTTTTTTTTTGCAAAACATTTTCCACATTTTTTTAATATTTAATTCTGGTGGTAGGTAATTCCTTGAAGATTTTCACTACTGTAGTGGCTTTCTCTGCACCTGTAGCTCTTAATATCATTTTTTACAGCAATGATAAGTACCTTGTCCTTTGCACCAGTTCTATCCCTCCTCGATTTCCTTTAGTTGAATTCCCAGTAGAACAAAATTTTCTTGCAAGGAGGAACAGTCTATCCTTAGACATGCCTGCTATTCCCTGAAAACTTGCAGCACAGATTGGTAAAAGTCTCCATTTTTCTTTCTGATGCTATATTTAATATTCGCAAATTGTTTTCTTTTAGAATTTTCCTCCTTCACTTTCCTTCGTTTTGGAGAATCAATTGTCATGTATTTAAGCAGGAATTTGTTTTGGTCCACTTTAAATAGATTTCTTATTTTATTATGGAAATCATTAATGTCTTCATATGTAAGCTCTTGTACTCTGCATTCTTTACTTTCCCTCTTTATTGACTTCGATGGATAATCTTGAATTCCATGACTACATTTAATGGACGGTTTTTTATTACTAGGCTTTGTAGCTTGAACAAGACGTTTTCTTCTATTTTTCCTGCCACCATCAGATTCAATCACTGGAGAATCAAACCCTGTACTTTCATCCATGACTTAACTTGTGCTTGCGAGAGACTGGTTCTTAACACTAGTGGCACAGTCGTAGAAGTGATTCAGAGAACGTAACATTCTTTACTGTGTGATAAACAATGATTTTAAACAGCGGCCTATGTTGCAGTAATGCGGTGCTATCAAGTTATGAAAAAATGTTCATGATTCATCATGCTATACACACGGCAAATATCGAGTTATACAAAATCTGATTTCACAGACCGATTGGTGGCATCGAAAACATACCAAATCCCATAATAATTAATTTTCTCAAAATTTGTGCTCTTATCGAGTTTTGAGAAAAAGATCCTCATATGAATGGTAGACTTAAATAAATAATCCAGGCAACTACTGTTGAGACAATCAGTAACACTAACTGGAAGCATAAAAAGTTCAGATGCCATCCATTGATGTTTAGAAAATTTGAAAAAAAATGTTTAATAAGTTTGGCATTCAATTAGCTTCTCAAAACAGATAATTTGCTGAACAAGTCGCTCAAAAATACAGTCCCAGATGCATGTAAATCAGGAATCTACAAGATCAACTGCAAAGATTTGAGAAATCCTACATAGGAAAAACCAAGAGAAATTTGAGCATCAGATTGCTTATAAACAGCTTGTCTGTCAGTTATAATTGGCAAATACTTTTAAAATCATCATCAAAATGATCAATACAATGCACTCACTCACTATCTGTACCAATGACAAATTCTCTATATTCACATAAATAACGAATGATCCAAAAGACTCCGAACCGGCTGCACTGTGCTTTGCTTGTACGCATCTTTGGTGCCCATTTCCGACTACTGTTGTCACAGAACAGGATGGATGAAACCATACATTTTTACTTTCTCTACTAAATATTCGATGTCGAGATTTCTCCAGAAATATATGTTTTGAGACCCCTGAAAAAAAAAAAAAAAGCATTTTTAGAAAAGGTCTGCGCATGTGTGGGTGTGTGTGCGTGTGTGTCAGTCAGGCTGTCTGTGGACAGCATAATTCAAAAACGAAAAGTCAGTTAAAAACCAAAGTTTTTATTTAAGTTTAGTGTCTTTCAAGGATTCTACACAAAGATTTTGAAGCACCAAGGAAACAAAATGAGAGTGCAGCATGTTATAAGGAGTACAGTAGAAGTTAGCATCTTTGTAGGATTCAGATCTATTTGAATCCAGTAGGTGTTTTCATGCAACATACTTTTGATCTGGTCCCACTTCTAAGAGGATCAGATCCAAGTATTCAGTTCATTCTGAATCTGCATTTCCATGCAGTATTCAATCTGGAATGAGAACTCAAATGGATTTGAATTCCCAATGGAAATGTAGTGTATGACTTTCCCCCACTTATGGGTCATCTTTAGCATCTAATGTCATATTGGCAGCTTTGCCTTGAAACTATTGTTCATTGTCAATTATGTTGTTGTTTTCTAGTGCCTTGCATCTGGCAATGAAGCCATTAGCATTCGTGCTTTCCAATACTTTTGAACTGTAGTTTCTTCTGATCTTAATGCTTCACAGGTCTTCAAGTGGTCTTTGTTCATTTCTGCTGGATCGTTACACAGGACACATATTGGTGAAACTGAGATACCTATTCTGTAGAGATGACTTGCTAAGCAGTCGTGATTTGTCAATAGTCGAAGGCTGCAACCGCTGTTTTACTTGGTCTCTGGGGGATTATATCTGGGTTGGAAAGTAGTGTAATCCATTTTTTATCTTTGGCATTTCTTTCTATTTCTTGTAGGTATGAATGAGAACATTTTTTAATGATCAAGCGTTTGTTCGTTCATTTATTATTGTGCTAATCTTTTGGTTTGTTTGTGGTTTTTCTAGTAGGCGTTAAATTGACACACATGCACTCTCACTCATACTTCCAGATTCCAGGGAAGGTGGGTAATAATCCTGACTAAAGAATAATTACCACCCTCCAATCTGGAATCAAATTCAGGACCTCTGGATTTGGTAGCTAGCATGCTAAACACCAGACTTTAATCTCTTGGCTCTAATCTTCAAAAGCCTCTTGTCATTATGGACTTACAATAAACCAAATTTGGAAGTCCTTAGAACTAAAAAAGTTGGCTGTTATGCCCACAAATTGTAGTAATTATATAGGAAACAAAATATCATTTATGGTGTTTAAAAATAGTATCCCTTTTAATTTAAAAGGTGAGTTAAATTAATTACAACAACACTGTTTTCAAACTTCTATGAAAGAAAGATAGTATCCCTTTTGCTTCTTTTTATGTAATTTATGAGGTACTTTGAAAAAGAAATGTCCTGGAAATGTGTTTTTAGAAATCATAGAAGTAATTGAAACTGATGGGTAGTGTTTTATGCTACTTAATGTGTTATTTCAGTTATATCCCAAGGATCCTCTGCCTAAGTCTGTGTGCCTGGACTGCTGTGCTAAGTTGAACCAATGCTCGGACTTCTTTGAAGCTAGTTCAGCAGCACAAGTGACACTTCATATGATATTTCCAGACACAAAAAAGGAAGAGACGGAAGAAGAAGAAGAAAAGAAAGAAGAAAATCAGCATCCAGAATCTGCTCCTGAACCTGAACTTGAACTTGAACTTGAACTTGAACCTGAACCTCTGCCAGAGCTAGAGCCTGAGCTCTGCTATGAACCTGAAAATGATTCCAGTATGTCCATGGAAGAGGTGAAATATTAAAATGTTTTTTAACCTAAGGGAGTTTCTAGTTTTGTTGTATCTGCTGTTATTTTATAACCATTTAAGAGTTTTTACTGTCACTATTGCTTATAGGTAGTAAGTAGAGGATTTATATCATTCCATCCAAAAATTCAATATTGAGATTTCATCAGAAATACACATTTTGAGGTCCCAGTTCGGCATCTTCAAAGAATACGACATGAATATTTTCAAGAGCACCCCAACCCCAAATTACTCTGAAAATTTGAGGTTATTTTGAGTCACTTATTTACACTTAACTTCACTACTAAACTGCTTTTTTAAAGCGGAAACGTTTTCAGGACCATTCGATCCCATCATCAGCCGTTGGGTAACTCTGTTGATGGGATCGAATGGTCCTGAAAACGTTTCCGCTTTAAAAAAGCAGTTTAGTAGTGAAGGTAAGTGTAAATAAGTGACTCAAAATAACCTCAAATTGTAGAATACTTCACTGTCAATAGTGCTTCTATTTTTAATACTCTGAAAATGTTTAATTACATTTAATTTTCTCAAAGGTGATTCTTAATGATCGTGGTCAAAATGCTGGATGCTTGAGATATGTGAATCTTGAATAGCCTGTGAGATCTCCTTCATTTGAATTAATTTTGTATAGCCCAAGAGAGATAGACAAAAGAAAGTTTCATTTAAATCATAATTTATAATAAATGGATTTTTTTATGGTATTAACCATTTCCAAGATATTCTTTAGTATTGGTTTGAATTTTCAAATACTTATACACTGTCACTATTTGCTTTTATGTGTACATCTGGTTTGACTAAGTGACTGGAACATCAGGTGGAACGGAAATAGCAAAAACTCATTTTTGAGTTCCCTGTAAATATTATCTCCATACATAGAGTTTTGTGTTAATCAGCCACATGCTTCAAAAGTTATTTGGATGATGGAAGACTTTTAACTAACGCTGTATATTTTTAATGCATTATAACTTAATTTCAGTTAGTAACTTTCCTTGTTTCAGGAAACATGCAAAGCTGAACCAAAGACACAGGAATACACGGAAAGCGTTCTTTCAGAAAAACAGGGCAATAGTAAGTTTAGTTGTTTATATGGCATTTTATAACTGCTTTTCTTTCTTATATTTTCAAGCCTATGGCTTGAGTAATGTTCTACCTGTTGATGGACTCAGCATTACTTTAAAGGTTTGGGATATTATTTCAAATTACGTTTGAGCAAATGTAAGTTTTAAGGAAATCTGTGAACTATTTTGGTACTACAGATGAATATTTTATACTTTATACTGGGCACCAGTCAAGAAGGCGATTAACAGTTGCTAACCGCATGGCGGAAAGGTCTAAATGAATAGGAGGGGATGGATACGTCATTGTGGTCATCATAGCAATGAAAAGAAGAACCAATTAGAGCTAAGACATTTCCATAGCAACTCTAGATGCAAAATCAGTATTGTTAGTATTTAACATGTGATTAGCATGTGCCTGATCTGCCATCCAGCGGAAACATAAACTGTGCACTTATCTTCTGTTTTTGCTGCAATATATACGTCTTCCTGTAGCGCCAGCTTGCAATGAGATTGTCTTTGTGTTACTAAGTTCATTTACATCACTCTATTTATGTGGCTATTTGTCTTTTATTTACATGTATCTGAATCTGTACATATGTTGTGAGCATTTGCTATTGTCTTACACTTTTAATGAATATTTAACTATGTCCAAAAATGTTGACAAAGACAGCATAGCCAAATGAAAAGCTTTACATACTTGGGAAGCAAATAAAGTTGTGTTTAGTAAGGTAGATATCCTAATTAAAAGGATTATGCAGTTGATAGCATTGCTGCAGAACATGGTAACAAAACAGTTTGACTTCCCCCTTTCCTAGAGTAATTGCTTTAATTAATTTGGGCAGAAGTAAAGGGTTATGTTGGACAAAACAATAACAATTTCACTGTATCGCCTGTAATAAAGCTACAGCTGCAAAAAGCTGAAAACTGTAAAAAAGTGAGTACTCATACAAAGGGTGTAATAAGTGTAACATGGAAAACTGGAGTTTTGGAAGAAACAGTTCATCATTTCCCTGGGTAATTATAGCAAACAATAATGATGCAAGCAATTCTGATATCAGTAACATTTTCCCCTTTACAATATATATCAACGTAAAGATTTGCTTGACAAAAGAGACATACATGTCAAATATGTCTCTTTTGTCAAGCAAATCTTTATGTTGATATATACTTGCATATTCTATCCTTTGCATGTGGATCACTATTTTACTGTTGTCTTTGAATACGAATATAGATTACCTGCTGTACAATCCAAATGCAATCTATCTGTCTTTGTACACAGTCATAATCCTAATACATTCTCCACGTGGTTGCAATAAATGGCAACGTCGCCTCTCTCTCTCTCTCAATGAACTGTCAATCCCTTTCTTGATTGGTACCGATTATAATTATAATTATAAAGATCAAGTATGGGCCATTTTGTGTGAAATCATTCAGAAGTCTACTTGGTATTGTTTGTTGGCTATACCTAAAACTCATAAAAAAGTTAAAAATTGTAGAACTGATGCTATTTTTATTAATGTTAAAAAATCTACAGTAAACATAAACCTAAGATTGGGCCAGGGATTAGATAAAATTATCTCTTTCTTTGACTTCTGTTTTATGATTCGTAGAACCATGTAAATATTTATGATTAACAACCTGACATTCAGGATGGAAAGAAATTGAACTGTAAATAACAACTGATAAAAAAATACATTCCGTACATTAGGAAGCACTAACAAACACGAGGGTTGTAGGTTTCATTCATTGTCTGTATAGTTGAGAATAGTGTTAAATAATATACAGGTATTTTTGGGTAGAATATGCAGAAAATTGGATAGTATATTTACTCCAAACTTCATGGATATTTGTATTTAAAAGTATTTTATTTTTGTAGAAGAAGAGAATGGAGTTAATGATGCTCTTCCTGCACTAGCATCGAGAAGGAAACGTCGTGTCCCTGTACGCTTCACAACATTACAAGAACAAGTTGTAAGTTGATAAGTTTTTCTTATCAAAGTACAGCGACTAACTGCTGCTTCATACTTCTCCTGGAAATTCTGTTTAAGGAATGAATAGAGTTAACATAGCTATCATAATCTCACTCTTCGGAAACTCTGAAACTTGAAGCTCCCTGTTGAATTTTGTGTTACTAGTTGTCCCAGGTGCAAACTTTGCTGCACTCATTGCCATTTTAGGCCATAAAGTACTTATGATGTTAACTACAGACCCAGAATATTTGTGTATACTGTGGTTGCGAAAGTAATTTATTTTTAATTTTATTTTTTGTTGGCATATGTATTATTGTGAATGTGATATAGTAAGAGTAGATTATTTTGAAGAGCCCCAAATGTATGTGTACAGTGTATGTGTGTCATTGCAACATGCTGGCACAAAAATTGAAAAAATATGTGACAATGTTTTACCTTGAAAATATATACTATGTTCATTTCAGAGATTATACAAAGCAAAATGTGTTTCTAGCCTGGAATTACTTTATTTGCTAGAAAATTATAGAAAGATCTTTAGTTTCTTTGTTGCTTGTCAACATTATGGTTATATACAGGGTGATCCACTGTTAAATCCTTATTTTTATTTTACTGCTATTCTCTCACAAACGATGTAAGATCAATAACTCTACCATTATATTGTGCTCTATTCTATGCCATTATGAGATTGTTACCTATTTGTTGTTTGTTGCAGCTCTAACCATGAATTAAGTGACAGTGGCACATAGACTACACTTTCTGATGTTGCTTGGATGCATATGCTACAAACTTTTGTTTATCCCATTGTTTTAACCTGGGTTGGTGTGGACAATGTGCATTTTATGCACAATGGGGAACCTCCCCATTTAGCAAGAATGGCTTGACAATACTTCTCTATGCCACATTATTGGATGTCGCAGAAATTCTGGGTGGCCACTAGGAAGTCCAGACTTGACTCCATTAGATTTTTTCCTCTGTGGATATTTTAAGAGAAAGTTATGCCAGAAAATTGCCTGACTTGGACACTTTGGAAGTAGATCATTAGGGAAGAATTTGTGTGGGTACCAGTGTCGAAACTATCTGTCAGGAATGTTGCACCCCGGCTGCAATGGTGTGCTACTAATGCTGGTACCTACATTGAAATATGAAATAGTAAGGACCATAGTACATAACATAATTGAAATCAACCATGTAACATTGTTAATGAGTGAGTAATAGTAAAATAAAAATAAGGATATAATATTGGATCACTTTGTAGGTATTGTGCAAGTATAAGTAGTGACTATAACTACACAGTCTTTGTTTGGATACGCAGCTGGTCTACCAGGAATTATGTTGGCACCAGGAAATATACTTAACTGGTAGAGTCGGATATTCATAGCCCCTTTAATTGAAATTTATAGATTTCTCACGCAAATTACAACTACAATAACCACACACCTTTGTTATAGAATATATTGGAAATGGTATGCAGTCACACTTCTCTCGTACCTTTTAAGAAAATTTGTATTAACTCTCATTAATTCTGCATGATAATACAATAAAGCCATGTTTCATCTCTTAAAAAAGATTAATTCTGTTACAAATGAAATGTAATGTTGCATTTTCATAAAAATGCTTACAGAACACAAAAGAGAATACAGAGAGGCCTAGGCGTCGAACCCGAAGAGGTCGTGTTAAGACTGTTGCAGATACTGCAGAACTGAAATTAGAGGACGAACTGGCTGAGCCAAAGGAGGAGGAAACAGAAATGGATGTTATAGATGATTTTGTTCTTCCATCTTTGGAACCTCCAGATGAAGAACAGGATCTTCCAGAAAAGGAAGAAGAAAATGCTCAGGAGATTCCTACTGTTGTGAAGAAGAAACAGCGAGGTGGTTGGGATATGTACCCCTGGATCTGCAGTGACTGCTCCCAGGTACTTAATCAGGATTGTGGCCTTAATTTCTTTAAGTATAGAGTTGAAGTGGAAAACAAATAATTTTGACAACTTAAACTCCTTTGCTGGTTGCATGGTCACATATCATTGCCAACAAATAAGCATCTAACCCTTTATGCCCAAATATTCCTTCAATTTCCAAGGTGATATCCAAAGAAATAAGCTGAAGGATCTTTTAACTTGTAGCGGTTTTTATGAATGACTCTTAATGTTGCTGTTTTTATGAATGAACTTTTTAACGATGCAGTAATGTAGCAATGAGTCTCATCTCCAGGATGTTATGGGTACAGGCGGACAAATAAGGGCGAGGTATTATTATTATTCCCAATAAATATTCAATTTTCCTCTTCGTTAACTTTATTACCATTAACTTGCAACACTTGAACATTTTATCCTCACTCTTTCATAAGAGATAGTACTTTTAGGTTCCAAAGCTATTGTGTTCAGGAACTTTGTGGTTTCGTACAAGGTAAGTCCCCACTTCTTTCTTTTGTAAATATTTTAGGATGTTTACAATGTTTGCACGTATTGAATATTTACACACATTATTCAACCACATGTTTGCCGACAAATTCTATTATTCCACAGTGCGAATATGTGAACGTGTTTAGCAACACATATATCACTATTAATGACTCGTTACCTGTCTATAGTGGTAATTGTTTATTTCCCAAGTTAAGGGTATAGCAACTGCGATTGATTGACTGTTTATCAATTCGATTGTGATGTGTCAACCATATGCTTATGATCGACTTTGAACATATTTCCTTTCATTTCACAATAGATTTGGGACATGGATTAAAAAAATACAATTTTGATGATCACATTGCGTATTCAATGTTTACATGTGTTACGTCTAAACTACTTGGCATATTTAATATTGGTATTAATCTTTTCTCTGATGTTCTTTCACATGCAATTTCTGCCACAAACTTGAAGCCAGAATCCTACAATCAATACAGTAAGCAATGCAGATGGACGTACCTGCTTGAAGGGGAACCGAATGCTGCTGTATTTTTGCAAAATTCATATCCTTCTGTTACTTCCAATATGATAAACAGGCAGTCAGAACAATCCATTCTAGTCAGTAAAAGTATTTGTTTTCATTTAGTCTAAATTAGGTAATTGGTCCATTTTGGAACCTTGTAGTTAAAACCATTAGCTGATTTTCTTTATCATATTAAATGATTACGTAGACTTCTACAGCCTTTTTCCATTACTTCTTTCGTGTTCCTGTTGGCTTATTTAAGAAATAAAATTTATGCAGTCGCCCATTGAAGAAGCTGAACATAGTTTTACTGTGAAACATCAGCATAATTTTTATTTCTTAACAAGATGTGGCCCATACTGGAAACAAGAAAGAAGTAATGTTTTCATGTTTTTAATGGAAAAATTAGATGCATCTCAATGACTTTGGATAAAAAATATAGGATAGAAATTTCTACAGCAAAATTGTATCCAACTTTTGGTGTCTCATGATGCACTTTTGTTGTATACAATGCCTTTGACCAAAATATTGGACTGTGGTATATCGGCATTACACCAATAAAAGCAGTGTTTTGGATTGCTGTGAGTGCTTCTTCATGTAGTTCTTTGAAGAAAGGAAGCAAGCATTAATGAATGCAAATTCTGTTGCAGGAGTTACCCTCATTAGAGGCACTACGCAATCATCACCAGGTGGAACATAACCAGCTTCCTCGCTATATGTGTGCACAGTGTTCAAAAGTGTATGATAAATACTATGGTTTTGTTAGTCATGTACGGAGACATCGTAATCACATGAAATTTATGTAAGTTGGTTTCATTTACAACTCTTACTCTCCTCTGAAGCATTTGTTTCACTTGAAGTAGCTAAATTGTCTGATTTATTTTATTTGTTGACAGATGTGAAGAATGTGGTAAATGCTTCTCCAATAAAAAGGTATTAGAGTCTCATCGAGCCACACATTCGGATGTCCGCCCATATGTTTGTTTAGAATGTGGAAAGAGTTTTCGACAGCAAAGTGCGTTGTATGTTCACAATCGGTCTCATCAACCTGATGAGGTGAAGAATAGATATCCCTGCGACCAGTGTGATAAGCGGTGTGTATATTTTTCACTTTGAGAGTTTCAATGTTGAAAAATCTGATTTAGTTTCACTTTCAATTTCAGGTTCTCTTTAATGTTCCTTTTAATTGAATTGGTTACTTATATTCAGAAGTATACACAATCAAATGGAAAAGAGTGAATGCTATCCATGAAAGATTTTGTGGATAATGGCATTGTGAGGAAATATGGACAGAAGGATAGGAAATTATGCTTAAGCATTTATTTCCATAGTGTTGCCAACCAATAAGATAAATCAAACACCATACCAAATGAAACTTAGTCTAAACAATAGTTGAATGTTTGATCAGAAGGCCATACTATGTTGCTTTTTATAAGTTTACTGTAGTGTTATTATTTATTTATGCCAACAAACTTACTGTTGGTGTTTTTAAACACACAAGCCGTGTGTGGGCAAAGTTTAAGAGGTAGAACTGGAACTTAAAAATTCAATGCCACAACTGGGATTTGAACCACAGACCTTCTGCTTGCCGGGCGGACGCTCTAACCAACAGTAAGTTTGTTGGCATAAATAAATAATAATTACCATGTGAAGGTTATTTAATCCTGGGATATAAAGTACTTGCAATAGTAAGTCACCATTGGGGTAATTGTCTCTGATGTGAGACTGCCTTTGTGGTTTACCAGGAGAAATACGAACTGGCTTGAGAATTTAATGCCATTCTGGCAGTTTGTCACAATAGCTCAGTGGTTGAGCGTCCGCCCGGCAAGCGGAAGGTCTGTGGTTCAAATCCCAGTTGTGGCATTGAATTTTTAAGTTCCAGTTCTACCTCTTAAATCTTTTACTGTAGTGTATTTTTCCTCCACCACATGGACACCAACTGGAGTGTACTTTTAGTAGCAATGGTCAGCTTGACGAGGTAATAACCGAATTTGGTACATATTTTATCTATCAATACCAAATTATTCTTCTTGTTCTCCTCCTCCTTCTCCTCCCTCTCCTCCTCCTTCTTCTCCTCCCTCTCCTCCTCCTTCAACTTTTCTGTTGTGCGACTATCGTGGTGTCAGGGGTTTGTCTCGGATTCTAAGGCTCACATTTTCCTTTTGAATCGGGGGATTAGCCCAATGCTTAAGGTTCCTGTTTTATCCCCAAGGTACTTGGGTAGGTCTCAGTTCTTGAGGTAGCAATTGGGCATTTCCTCCCAAACCCGAAAGGTTTTGGTTTCCCGCCAATATTGGGAGGCTGTTTGCACTGGTTTCCCTCTGTGCAATGGGGTAGCAACTTCCCTAAGCCTTCCATACCAAATTCCTTGTTTCTTTTTACTTTCCTATCCAGCACATTAGCTGAACTCTTTGTTTACTTCAACCCTGATGGGATTAGAGCAATCGAGGCCTAAGGGTTCATTTCCTCTATTTGTTTACTTCTCGCTCTTCTTTTATTACTTAGTGCTGTCCTTCTATGGCACTCACAACGTCCCTCTATGGCCAACGAGGGGAAAGGCTGATGATCTTTGATCTCTCAGCTAGATCCAGTGGACCCCTTGACCAACAACAACCACTGCACAAGGGTGCAGTCCTCCATTCAAATTGGGGGTTGTGTATAGTGATGTAACTGCCAAAACTTAAAAACTGGTGCCATTTGAGAATGGTTACAATTTGCTCGATATGATGTGATACAGAGTATTCTTGAGTTAAAATAGCTCCACAGTCAGACCTCCAGGTGAGAGCAACTTTGGGCAAAGAATTTAAGATCTTGGATTGAATGGTGCCAGTGTTCCAGTCCAACTATGTAAATATTATTGGGAATATAACTCCTAGTTATACTGACTCCGGCCATGAAAGCCTTCGCTCTATTATTGGGAAGCCTGTAGAAAAATGGAGAAAATCCAATTAGAAGAGTATTAGCAACAACACTTTGACTAAGTATCACATGGAAAGCAGCAACACAAACATGGCTGTTTCTCAAATGTTTCAAGTGTTAATATGCTAAGTTTTTATGTTACTGGCACTTTTCATTTAATGGCAAGTAATAGTTTTGGAATTTCTGAGATTTTAACTTGATATAGGATATACTAAAAGGATTCCTTATCTTCACATTGAGATTGGTAAACCATCTTAGTCTTTTTCTTGTGTATAATTTAGTGTGGCAAAACTGCATATTTGTAATTTTGAATACTTTGTTTCAGATTTTCTACAAAGCCAAACTTAGTAACGCACAAGCGTATACATACAGGAATCAGAAATTTCACATGTGACCAGTGTGGCAAAAGCTTCATTCAGAAGGGAAATCTGGATTCACATCTTCTCACTCATTCATCAGACAAACCTCACTCTTGCCCAATCTGCAATAAAGGGTAAGACTTTTATTTGCGATGGTTTGAAAATATTAGTAATTACTAATCAATGAATGTTGCAAGTGGAGTTTTGGAACACTTTTGCTTCACTTACAATGTAAATTAACAGGGCATGTTTCAAAAGCTTTCACTTCCATCATCCACTGTGAATTGACTGGCAGCGTTGTTGTTGTCGCCCCTCTGGTTCCTGGTAGATGGCATGATGAACCTTGTATATACATCAGGAGGCGGGATTTCAAAGTTGATACTTCTATGGGTATGTTTCTGTATGAAAATCTTCTCCCATATGGCGAGTTCCAGCGGGTGGTTCACTTGTTTTAACAGTTTGGAATTTATGTCTATTTTGTGGTGGGTTTCCCAAAAGTGTGTTGCAACAGCTGATTTGTTTATCTGTTTATATTTAATGTCCTGGATGTGATCTTTGGTGCAGATGTTTCTTTTGTTGGTCTTACGATGTATACTTTATTCCAGTCCTGGCAGTTTATCCTGTAGATCCCAGGTTTTGAGGTTTTTGGGCCCAGTCTTTGGGAGGTTGCAGGATAAACTGCAATAAAGTGGGTAGGTTAAAGTCATAACTCACATGATCCAAAAACCTAAATGTTGTTAAACAACCAAAAACCAATTTGTGTTGGTTAAACTCAATTTCCATTGGGTGAAGGCCATTATTATGAAAAAAATATGCCTAAATATTGCAAATTACCATTAAATTGGTTATTTGTGAAAGAATGAAAATATTTGGGCTTTAAATAATGAATCACATGAGTTTTGACTCTAATTTCCGGATCATGAGAATTTTGAAAAGTAATCTTTTGCAACATGCAAGTTTAAAAAATACTTATTTGGAACATGTGACTTTTGATGGTGAACATTTAAGAACAGGACTTGAATGTCACCAACAAAAGGAGCTATCTGACCACTGAAATAAATGAAACAATCAATTAAAATTAATTAAACAACTGTTTAGGAACATTAAAGCTTATTTTATCTTTGCAACTTGATAGATACCAACTTGTGCTGGCAGTCTTGCTAATTTGACTTGGTTTGTTTTTCACATTTCTGGAGCGGCTGCTCGTTTCCATGGTGCAATAGCTGACACCTTTTCTTCCATCACTATATGCGTGAAAATGTTCACAGTTTAATCACTGAACTTGAAGGTATTTATAAAAACTGAGAGCACAGTCTTTTGTCAACCGAAGTACAGAGTGATACTAGGGTGAAGGGTGAAGTAAGATAAGGGAACTGCCAATCAGTGATTGGTCGAAAAAGTGATGGAACAAAACTCACAAGATCCAAGGGATCATGAGACTTTTGATATAAACCGGGAAATTTGTCGCCTATTTAAACATGGGTCAAGTGAGAAATGAAACCACCAAATTCTTCCAGAATCATTCTACGCAGAAAACTGACTTGTGACATTGTGCTACCTCCATTTTGTATTTTTTGGATCATGTGACCTAAGACTCTAACCTACTCGAGTATACATCATAAGACCAAATGAAACACAAACATCTACACCAAAGGTGAAACTTGATATAGTATCAAGACAGTTTCTCAATAAGACAGGAATAAAAATGTGAATGGGAAGCAAAGCGCTATACAACGTTTTGGTCCAGAATGAGAACAGGAATGCATATTGTAGATCACATCACTAGCAAAGCGGAAACAATTTTCCAGATTCGAATGTTATTTGTAACCAACCAGTGATATTTCTTCACGTGTGTTAAATTATAGACAAAATGTGCTACACAAAAAGTGTAGATCTTCTGTCTCCAATAAATTTGTTGTGCCATAAGCTGTTCCCTAGATATCTGTAATTAATGGTTCAATTTGTTCAGTACTTTGTTGTTTTAAAGTCTTGTTGATATTAATTTGTTTCTTGCGATTGCATGGAAGGAGTATGGTATTTTAAGGTCAGCGTATAGCATCCAGTTCTTAAACATTTTACTGTATTGCCTTTGTGTCTAATCTTTAATATAACTACTGTAAAAGTTTAAGTGTTAAAATGAAGTAGATAGAAACATAAGAGCTCTTAGCAATAGTTTATCTATTTGTTTTAGATTTAAGACGCCGCTACAATTAAGGAAACATCAGACTGTTCACACAGGAGCCAAACCTCATCAGTGTGATGTTTGTGGTAGGCAGTTCCGAGAAAGAGGAACATTGAGGGAGCACCACCGTATCCATACAGGTGCTATGCCCTTCACATGTGAATTCTGTGGCAAGAGTTTCAGATTCAAAGGAATTCTAACGGTAAGACTCTTAATTCTGTTGTGCATTGCTAGAATTATTGTAATATTTAACATTACAAAAGTAATAAGGAGCTTCACAGTATACTACTACTTCAAGTTTATTTACAAAAGTATTGTTCATCTTATGTATGGATTTACAAATTTAATTTAATTAGGGTGACCAGATTGCTATAGATATAAAAGAGGACTTTTACTATGAAAAAGTAGGACATACAGACAAAAAAGGGCACTTGTATTTAACCAATTTAATTAAAACAGAATTATGTTACAAATTTTGAAAGGTAGAACTGGAACTTAAAAATTCAATGCCACAACTGGGATTTGAACCACAGACCTTCCGCTTACCGGGCGGACGCTCTAACCACTGAGCTATTGTGACAAACTGCCCGGTAAGCGGAAGGTCTGTGGTTCAAATCCCAGTTGTGGCATTGAATTTTTAAGTTCCAGTTCTACCTTTCAAACTTTGCCCACACACGGCTTGTGTGTTTAAAAACACCAACAGTAAGTTTGTTGGCATAAATAAATAATAATTATGTTACAAATGTTTATCTAATTTCATGGAAGAACACTCTTCTTTTTCGAATACTTATGTGAAGATCAGGTTTTTTCTAAAGGTTGAGGCTTCTTTAATAGATATTTGTACTACAACTGCTGCTGCAGCCATCAATTTAATTGTATTGTATTAATACAAATTATATGATTTAACTTTCCGTAGTCAAATTGGATAATGATAATTTCCTCACTTCTAAACCTTGGTCTGCTAATATTCAATTATTATTCAACAATCACTTATTTGAAGTGCACATAGAAAAGACGCCTGTTCTCTTCAAAGACGGCAGACTAAGAGAAAGTTTAATATCACTGCGTTATTAAGGTGGCGTGTTTGAATATTTTCTCGCTTGTTTATGCTTACTTGTGATGTCATTTTATGACATCGTATTTCGCATTTTGCTATAATCTCGAATTTGCTAAGAAAACGATTTTAATTTGACTTTCTGGCATTTTGGACCAGAAATACATACAAAACAACCCTTAATTACATAAATACAATTAAAAAATTTGTCTGACTAGGGCTTTTCATTCTGGATGTACAACTGTGAGAATACATTTTTCAGACTCATAGACGGCAGCATACTGGAGAACGACCTTACTCATGTCTTGAGTGTCAGCATCACTTTACCAATTGGCCAAATTACAACAAGCACATGAAGAGAAGACATGGCATCAATACAAGTCATCAGCCTGATCCAAACAAACTCGCTGTGGCAGCAGCCGCAGCAGCAGCCGAGATGGCAGCAGCTGCAGCAGGAGTTAGTGTCGATAGTCTACAACAGTTGCCCTCTATGATGACTGTCAGCAATATGAACACTCATGGCAGCAATATGTACAACAGTCAGACACAGAACACAACACATCTCAATGCCCTCGTGGACCAGCAACACCAGCAGCAGCATTCTCAGCCACAGCAGCATCAACAGCAACAGCAGCAGACATCACAACAGCAGCAGCAGCAACAACAGAGGGGTATCACCATGCAGTTTTACAACCCTGCCCCAATATATGGTAGTGGTACACTGCCGCCCAGTGCAATGCTGGGCTTTTATAATCTCCCACAATTGCAACAAACTGTGGACATCTCTACGTTGGACATGTTGCACACTGTGCAGCAGAGATAAAACCAAATCTCATGCAATATATGAGAGTTTAGGTTTACGTGAATTTTTAAATAGCAATATGATCTTAGTTTTGAAAGAAAACTTTCTCTTGAATTTTGATGCGTTTTGCTGGAAACACCTCTGTGAGTTGCATTGCAAAAAGCAGTTTTATACAGATCTGTGCTTTAGAAATTCCTCTAATTAAAAACCCCTGCAAATTTTTAAACCCCAAAATGCTGTACATTATTACTTTTAATGCCTTTCATGGGAGGAAGCTGTTGCTGAATAAATGAAGAGTGGGGCAAAAGTCATTGCAACTATTTTTTTCTGTTGTTTTCATGCAGGTACTAGCCTACTTGGAAAATGTGACACATACAGATGAAGGGATAACGTAGGAACTACTACTTGGCAAAGCGTTGTGGCATATTGGCCTTGGCGGTCGAGTGCTACGATCGCTTCTTATCTTGTTTATTAGAACAGCAAAATAATAGTAACTTGGTGTATAGTCAGTGATAAAACAAATAGATGATCTCTCGTGCATGCAGATATAATATGTTGCTGTCCTTAAGACATGATTGTATCTGAACAGCATGTACATGCCCTGTCTTGCCTTGTTTGTGCGATAAGCTTGCATAAACAGCTGGGCAGTTTCACATTAATTCCAATATGCTTCATGACTTTGCCAGGTCGTACAGTTGTGGACAACATGAGCATTGTGCCTCATATTTATTGCAGTAGTGTACAGGACAATACTGGTTTCAGATATACTTTAGATTACGTCTCTCGAGAATTTTGTTAAGAGTCCAACCCGGGAGGCATGCATGAAGGCTTACAGAATCTGCCGAAGTTGTCGTGTAATTGCAGCACTGCCAACATTGCTAGCTGTCCAGTAATTTGTTGCTAAATTTGCCTATTAAGGGTGCCAGAAAAATAAATCACGGGCACCGCATTGGACAGCACTGATGTATACCATTCCTGCAAAAATGTCATGTGGAGATTCCAATGCATATAGACATCGTGGCATCTCCTGAATTCAATAACATAATTTCAAAAAAAAGTTCACGTAACTTTGAGCTGCACAGCTCAAAACAGAAAAGTTGCAAGAATAGCAAATGTTCTAAGTTAGGTATCCTCTAACAATGTAAGGGGAAAAGTGTTACTGCATTATTCCAACTCAAAACTACTGTATTAAACATATTTTTCTTTTTTTCATGAAAACGGGCTCAAGAATTTCAATTAAATAATTAGTATTTCCATTGGAAATTGCAAGTGATTTGAGTTCTCACTCCGGACTGAATACTTTATGGAAATGTGGATTCAGATTGAGCAAATCGAACTGAATCCTTGGATCCAATCCTCTTAGAAGTGGGATCAAATCAAAATTTTGTGGCTTGGAAACATAATTTCTAATATTAATTCAAGATGTGAAAAACAGATGAGCCGACTCCTTTCACAAATTGACGACATCCAAGTGCATTTATGTTTAGAGTGTTGGCAAGAAAAACTAGTGTGGTTGAAGGAGCAAAGTTGGCAGCAATGAAAATTGTCTGCTAGTGACTGCCAGCGCATGCGCAGTAAGTACCAATTGGACTTAGATTTTCTTTGGTAAAATATTGGGGACATAATCTAAAGAAGAGCCACTGGTTTTATGGTGCAAAATAATTTCAGCAGAGCGCACGTACAGTTTGTTCACCAACTCGTGGTCCCTGGCAAGAATACAACCAGCCAGTACGTCAGTAAACAATATCAGATACACAGCAATATCTGAAGCAGGAATCATGGTTCTAGTTGCGCTTACGATAGTAGTGCCAACCTTGGAATATGTATTCATGCTTGATTAAAGCAAAGAAGTCACTCAAAATAACAGAACTTAAACATTATTTTCAGTTCATGGAGTATGTTTAGCTTGTAAAATGTAAACAATGTTTTCAACTACTCTGTCTTTCTCCCGCTGATTATTTTCTACCATTTCTATGTGTTTCAAAAACTCTGCGAGTCTCTTTCGGTCACAAGTGATATATCCTCAAGCTTATATTGTGTAATAAGTCATTTGATACATTTCTTTAAGTATTCATTTTACCTTGGGCCTAGTTCTATGGGATTGACATCACATGCATGGGGGCAAGTAAATGAAAGTGTGACCCAATAAAACCAAAAATGCGTCTACTTTAAGAACCTCTGTTGGTGTGTTTGTTTTAATCATCTTATAAAGGTCTGTTTTATACCTAGAACTGTCACTCTGAAACCCTATGTTCTGCAACCACAATATCATAGTGGATTTCACAGCACTCCTAGGCAGATGTTTATCTTCTTCTATACTACTTTCTTCATTACTTCCGGCATAAAACTAGTGACTTGTATGATTTTACAACTGAAATAATAGAAATTAGCAGGGAGTACACATAGCGCATATAACATTGGAGGTAAGTTGGCAATGTAATCAGCAGAACGTTTACACGGAAGTTTACAAAACTTGGGTTACACTATGTAGAATGTCTCTCCTCTTCCCTCCATTCCTCTAAGATTACAAGCTGGTGAACAGACAGTACAGTTAGCATGACGAAACTGGGGCTAAAAGCCCTCAAAATAGTGCCCTGCAATGTTCACTACATGCTGCCAATGATGTGGGTGGCACTGAATACTATCTGCTTGCGCATTTGCCGCACCATGTGTGAATTGAGTCATTTTTTGTTGCACAGCATTGGTAATGTCTTCTCGTGTTGCAAACTGCCTATCACAAAATGGTTCCTTTACCTTTCGTTGATGAAAGTCTGAGGGCGAAAGGTCAGTAGAGTATGGCGGATGCTCCAATTCTTCCCATTGCAGTTGCTGTCATACACACATGGTATACAGAAGTTCAGGCTATAAGTGATACAAACCAGATGTACCTCACATCACATATTTTCGCATGCAGCGTTGCAACATTGTGGCAAGCTTTACAAACTCTTTTCACATTAAAAATATCTTGACTGTTTAGGTTTGCCACATCAAGTTTAACAATGATGGTGGGGTGTATATTAACAAACGCTGATTGATGGCCATAGGTAAAACAGAGGAAACCCAAGTACACTACGTCATCTGTGCTGCATTGCAATGATTTTGCATTAGTGACATAACAGTACAGAGGAATTCTGCCAATCATAGTCCACCTCCAACTGCCACAGTGCAGAGAATCACCTGACCAATCACCTCCACCTGCCTGCCTGTGTAAAAAGCTGACAAGCCGCAACAAGCGGCAAAGTTTGCCTTTGAAGAAGACCATGACAAAATGGTGGAAACATTGATTTTATCCAACTTGACGTGGCAAAAACCAGATAGCCAAGATATTTTTAATGCAAGCCGTGAAAGCTTGAGAGAATATCTTTTTACATTATAACACTCTGAAGATGTTGCTTCCATTTTCGGTAGTAATAAGGCACGCTAATGTCAAAAACTAATCATAAATTAACACACTTTGTCACACTTTAACCTCCAACTATTCAATTCTGAACAAGATGAACATGAGACAGAACATAATTGAGATGTGGCAACCATGTGCTTCGTGTGCAGTTGCCACATTGTGCTTTAGCAGATGAAAACCAATTGAAAGTTTAATAAAAACGAAAATAAGTGAAGCATCCTTTTCCAGTGTTACATATAGAACTGCCGGTTCACTTAGTCATTTCGTTTCATAATAGATTTGTTGAAAAATTGAAAAAAGAACTGAAACATTGACTTTCATTGCTAAACCTGGCAATGATGTGACCTGTTCCCCTCTCACCCACACCATCCCCTTACCCTTGTATCGCTCGCAGCCTGAACTTCTGTACAGCAGTCTGTTGCCATCGTGCTTGGTGGTTGGAGTATGTTACATATTGCATCCATCATTGAACTTTTACCAGTGCATGGGAAACCCATCAAAATGCAATTTTGTGGAGTTGCAACCCTATCCTATAGATGTGTGTTTCTCGATGCCACTTGACCTTTCTAACTCCAGTGATGTCCATCATCTGTCTTCCTCCAGGAGTTGCTTGATAATGGCATGTTCTATGTCAGTCTACAACTTGCAGATCATGCTGAGCATTGCTCTGATTACCGTTTGTTGCATGTCCTTCCTGAAACTTCCATATTATTGTAGTCATGGGAGGCATTATTACCAAGGGTTTCCACCAATTTATTGTGATATTCTCTTGCATTTCTCTCTTATAGTCGGCGCAACTTATTGAGATACCCCAAAAACCAACCTTGACATTTTTCCATTATGGTGCAGTCTGGTTATATTTGGTGATATTCCATCCGTTGGGTTGCATTAGTGCCGCCAACTGTTTGTAACATATAACCATGGTAAAGCTATGGCCATAGTGTTATTGCGTCTGTTATGTTGCCAGTTAATGAACGTGTTGCAGAGAGGCCAACCGAAAGATTTTAAAACAAGATTCTGTTTAGACGCCGTATTAATTAATTAATCAATCAGTGGACGTAATACTCGTTTTTGCGTGGTTTTGTTTTGAATTGTTTTAGAACAATATATGCAATTACAGTTAGTGTTGTTATTTTTGTATTCGCTACACAGCAGTACATCTCGTATATATTACGATGGCGGCACTGTGGCCGAGCGGTTAGCTTGCTCGCCTACCACCTAGGTGGCCCGGGTTCGATCCCAGGGACCCGCATGTGGTATTCGTGGTGGACGAAGCGGCGTCAGGGCGGGTTTTCTCCGGGTGCTCCAGTTTCCCCCGCCATCTCATTCCACCGGTGCTCCATCTTCATTCCATGTGTCATCAGTGTCACCGCCTGCGGTGCCGTAGTAGTAAAAGTGGGCGTTAAACACTACAACAACATATATATTACGATATTTAGCGCTCGGAAATAATTTTATTCAAAAGTGCTGTTGCAGAACAAGATTTGCTGAAGGTGAGTACGTTCATCATGTGTTGTGTGGTAACAGTGTTCAAGCATTAATATCGTTTGAAAATATGTTACTTTAACACTGTGATATTTGAGGTTAGAAGTGGCTTTATTATGTACGTGGGCAGGACTGCTTTTTGTGATACTTCCGTCACCTGTTTAGTGTAATGTCAGCCATTTTGAACTCCTGGGGATTGCCAATAAATTGTGTCCACTATAGCAGATGACTATTTTGATGTATCTGCACTGCACAGCACGGCTTATTTCCGTCTTGCACGGTGCTTGCTGCAGAGTCGTTTTCACAGCACTCTCTGTGCTAGTACCAGCAATCACAGAGCCATCTGTTATTGTAAATACACACTACACCTGCATAGCTTCCATGCAACAAACAGCAGTTGTTGATCTGCTCACATATCTGCAAGTAAAAAAATTGTTGCAATGACTTTTGTCTCAACCCTCCTATTTTGTTTTCATTGTCATATGCTGTACAGTTTTTTAAGGCACTACAATGTAATAAAATAATTTTAACTCGTCTGGCAATTCATATGCTTGTTGCTCTGTAGCTGAGGAATACAGATTTGAAGTTAGTGCAATTGTGAGATCCCTCTTTTTAGAACAGCATTTCTCATCATTTTCAACTTAAAACCGTTAAAATCTGTGAAACATTTCTATGCATTGCTAATATATCTATGTGGGCATAATTTTAACCTACTTTGATATTTTAAACATTTAAGACATACATATTTGCCAACTTTTATGGTTTGTCCTTGAATGTTAGGCAGTACAGGCCTTTTTTACTTTCTCTACTAGGTATAGTAAGTAGAGGAAGTATTGTATTCCACCAAAAAATTTGATGTTGAGATTTCACTGGAAATATATGTTTTGAGGCCCTCTGAATCCAAAAAGCATATTTAGAAAAAGGTCTGTATGTATGTGTATGTGTGTCTGTCAGTCTGTGGACAGCATAACTCAAAAACGAAAAGTCGGTTAGAAACCAAAGTTGGTATTTAAGTTTAATATCTTTCAAGGATATGTCATGAAGATTTTGAAGAAAATTCCTACATCCTAAACTACCCTTTATATGAAACATTTTTTGAAAATTTCGATTTTCTTGAAAATGGCTCTAACAATTTTTATTAAAATGCCATATGTTTGAGATATTTTTATGACAAATGAAATATATATTTTGAATTTTCTGGCTATAGCCCATGTAGTCTTGTTTACTCTGGATGGCTTTTGCATAATTGGCAAACCGTAAGAGATGGACCAAATCTTATTATACAAAAAATGTAGATCTTGCAATAACACAATTTATGTCCAAATAAATTTTTCTGTAGAGTGAACCATTTCAGAGATATTCCTTTTATTTGTGTGAGTTTTGGAAAAGTTGAACTTAAGATTACAGACTTAATGTACTGCACTAATTTGTATAGAGTGCTATGATAGGTCAGGTTATCTGTGGTCTATCGATCACAATCATGGTCCTCTTCACTGGACTGTAACAAAATGCATAGCATGTGGATTTAAAATTTGATTGCACCACTAGTGACCTCTAGTAGTAGCAAGCAGGGAATGTGTATGAACTTTCAATAATGAACCTCATAAACTGTAAAGTCAACTGCCTCATGTAAATTGTTTATCTCATTCACGTTCCTTGGATGTGGTATTATCTCAAGCCCTGGGATCTACAGTCCTTCCAAGCTTAAAGTGGCGATGCACATAAACATTATAGTTGTATCACTCCACCAGCAAAACAAACATGTGTTGACGTTCTCTACGCACAGCTATTTACGTCTTCAGTCTTATTGCATCCTCATATCTTTCACTGCAGCATTGCAGAGTTAGTATTGCAAAATAAAAAAAGAATCTGATGTGTTGCACTCACATGACTTTATCTACTTTGTGCTAACCATTCTTACAAACTCCTGTTCCTGTATCTTCTTCGTGTTAGTTAAAATAAACATTTATACCAATTATCTTATTGCTTATTTCCTTGTAGGTTCAAGGGGAATATTAGAATACATAAGGCTTTGTGTGATAGTCAAAATTTATTGAGACATAAATTGTGTATTTTAGCAAGATCTACATTTTTTGTATAGTATGATTTGGTCTATCTCTAATGGTTTACCAGTTATGAAAAAGTCGTCCAGAGTAAATACGACTGCAGGGACTATAGCCAGAAAATTCAAGATATACATTTCATTTGTGATCAAAATATCTCAAACATATGACATTTTAATCAAAATCGTTAGAGCCATTTTCAAGAAAATCAAAATAGGGTGGGGCTATTTTCTTCAAAATCTTTGTGTCGCATCCTTGAATGACATTAAACTTAAATACCAACTTTGGTTTTTAACCAACTTTTCATTTTTGAGTTATGCTATCCACAGACACACACACACGGACCTTTTTCTAAAAATGCTTTTTTTGGATTCAGGGGTCCTCAAAACATATATTTCCAGTGAAATCTCAACCTCAAATTTTTGGGTGGAATACATTACTTCCCCTACTTACCAGTAGAGAAATTAAAAAATTATTTTGTTGTGTAATGATGCTGTCAACTGCCATGATCACATCAGTGTCATCAGTGTGCTGGAATTTCGTCCTGCAGGAGTTCTTTTGCATGCCAGTGAATCTACTGACATGGAGCTGTCATTTTTAAGCACACTTAAATATCGGTCTGGGCCGGATTTGAACCTGTGACCTTGGGGTCAGTAGGCCAGCGTCTAACCAACTGAGCCACCCTGTTGCACTTGGCTCATATTTACTAAATTAACTGATTAAAGAAATTGGTTAAGTCAAGTAGTTATGAAATATGCTCTTGTGAGTAAATACTTCAGCTAATCTGAGTCTTCAGAAAGAGGTGCATCACCTACAGATCTCAGGTAAAGTCTTCTCCACATCACAATGCCTTCCCAATAAACTATCACATTAATTTTGTTTATTTTTATAAAGTGAAACCCAGCGTCTTTCACCTAATGTGTTGTTGTTGTTAGCTAATGCTGGATTTCTGACAATGAAGTCATTAATCCTCTTGCTGTCCAATATTTTTCACTGATGGATGGGGCATTAGAAGTGACCGGGCATATTATTTCATCTAATGTGGAAGGTGGTTTTTTTAAACTTTGGAGGATCAGGGCCACTGTTCATTAAAGAAATACCTTACACATTATAGGAAGCTTGTTGTTGAAAAAGAAACAATGCACTTTAAAGTGAATAGCACTTTTAACAAAACATTCACTTCCCCATAAACACTAAATGGCCTTTCCATTTTCTTTTTAGGGTTTTTTACAGTTCCTGTCTGTTTCAATTCCATTTCTCACATTTAAAACAGTATTTACAGATACACCAGTTGCTTCAGATGTCAATTTGGTTATGTCTTTCACAGCCAGAGTATCATAATGTTGAAAGAAAAAATTAAACACACTTAATACAATAGTCTTTTCAGCACTTTTTAGAGGCTTTCTGTTTCTGTACAGTGCTTTGAGGAACTGGGCACTCCATCATACTGACTGCACATGCAAACACGCAATACTAATAGGAGTGTCAGAGCATCGCTTCATTGCAGTAAGCAACGCAATCGGGGAAGTACCAAGTACCTCATGAGAGTAACCAAATACCTCATGGTTATCGAATAAGCGATAGTGTATGCAATGTAGTAATGAACTAGTTCCAATCGCACTTCACTATTTCACTTGCTCTAAAAGTTATGCTGCGACATAATGTTGACATCCGTACACACTTTAAGGCTGGATAGTGTATAGTGCTAGGAATGGTCCAAGTCTAGTAGGCATGTGCATTGCCTAAGTATAGAGGACACAGCTTATTGGGATACCCTAAAGAACAACTGACGTTTTCCCCCCATTATAGCGCAGTCTGGTTATATTTGGTGATATTCCACCTGTTAGGTTGCATTAGTGCCATCAACTGTTCATAAAATATAACCATGGTAAAGCTACAGCCATAGTTGGTGTTATTGCATCCGTTAATGTTGCCACAAAACCCTTATTTTTAAGCCCATTGCAGAGAAGCCAACCAATAGATTTTAAAACAAGATTCTGTTTAGATGCCGTATTATGTAATTAATTATTAATTTGTGGATACCATTGTATTGTTCATGTTGTGTGATTTTGTCCTGAATTGTTTTGGAGCAGTATATGCAGTTATAATTACTGTTATTTTTGTGTTCGCAACACAGTAGTGCATTAAGTATATATTATGACATTTAACGTTCAGAAGTAATTTTATCCAAGTGTTATTGTAGCACAAAATTTGCTGAAGGTGAATAGGTTCATCATGTGTTGTGTGGTAGCAATGTTCCAGCATTATTATTGTTTGAAAGCATGTTACTTTAACCCTGTGATATTTGAGGTTGGCGGGCACCGTAGCACATTTGGTAGAGCACCTGCCTGCTGTGCAAGGGGTCCCGGCAGGGAGTTGGGAATTTTTCTCCAGCCAGGATTATTCCGTATCCTTCCCTGAGTCTGGAAGTATAAATGGCGGTGCCGTGACTGAGTGGTTAGATCGTTCGTCTACCACCTAGGTGGGACCCTCATGTGATATTTGTGGTGGACAAAGTGGCGTCTGGGCAGGTTTTCTCCGGGTTCTCCAGTTTCCCCCGCCATTCATTCCACCAATTGCTCCATTATCACCCTTCCAATCATCCACTTCACCTGCATTTCATATCATTCTCTTACTATCATACCTGGTGCTTGGTTGACCACCTGCTTCCAGGACTTCACTCTGACCGGTCCAAAGGTCCCTCTGCTCCCCGACAGGCATCTGACCCTAGGCTGGCTTGTAAGTCCGAGGGGGTGCAAGTCCTACATAAGGGGAGGGTAATCAGGGAAAGATATTTGAGGTTAGAAATTTTTATTATGCACATTGGCAGTACTGCTTTTTGGCATTATTTTGTCTGCAGTTTAGTGTAATGTCAGCCATATTGAGTTCTTGGGAATCAAATTATTTTGTTGTTTAACGACGCTGTCAATTGCCAGGATCACATCAGTGTTGCTGGTGTGCCGGAATTTTGTCCTGGAGGAGCTCTTTTACATGCCAGTAAATCTACTGACATGGAGCTGTCGTTTTTAAGCACACTTAAAAACCAGTGGCATGGGCCAGATTTGAACTTGCGACCTTGGGATCAGTAGACCAGCGTCTAATCAACTGAGCCACCCAGACCAATAGTTCTTGGCAACTGCTGATAAGCTGTTTTCCCTATTACATCTGAGTATCATTATCTATACACCAGTGTTACCACTTGTGAATTTCACTGTGTTGTGTTACCTTTGTTGCTGTTCTGCTGCATTATCGTACCAGTTTACTTTTGTTTTTAACTAACTCGAATAGTAATTTTAAGTACTAAATGTCTGAAGCAGATCCACATCTACACTGTAGACTCCTGTAGATAGTAAACGAATAAACCACTTTCGTAGCCTTTTATGTCATTCATTGGCTAACGAGGAAAAAAAGCTGCAGAAACTACAACTCACAGGCTCCTATGATATAATTTAAAGTACAATTGTGTAAAAGATATGTAAAGTCCTGTTGCCTCCTTCTAAACAGTGGCACCTGAGAGCTCGAGATAAAGTGTGTGAGTAATAAATTTCCCATTTTTGTGACAATTTTTGTTTATAGTTCATGTTATGAAGAGTAAACTGAGGGCTAGAAATCTGTGATAGTCTAGAAAGTCGTGTTCTTCCATTACTTTGTGTTTATTGTTGGACAAGGCAAACATTTACTGGTTTCAGTAAAAAACTGGAAGTTGGCAAGTATGGACAGATTGTATCACTATTAAGTGTATTTTGAATTTGTAGGAAACAGTCATGAGACTGGAATGAATTATTAAAAGTGAGTTATTTTTAACAGGGTTGTAATGTTTATTAGTTAAATGAAACAACTGTTATTTATTACATTATTATTCATTTTTAATGAGTTGTCCTTCGCAGAGTTCCTTGAAGTCTGGTTCAACATAAGTTAAAATTCAACGATTAGCACTTAAATTAGTTTCTGTATTTTATTTTCATTTGAAGAGTAATGAAGATCATTAGATGGTTTGTAGAAAAATGCATAGTTGTGTGGTGGTTAACGTGCTGCTTCCAAATCCAGAGTCTCGGATTCATTTCCTGGCTGGAACTTTTTCTTTAGCCAGGAGTCTGGAAGTGTGAATGAGTGTAAATGCATACATGTGTGAATTTAATGTTCAAGGCAAATCTTAAAGCCTATAGTACCCATTTGAATGATCTGAAATTTTTATCACAGTATGGTAATTTAAGGTTATGTACAAAATTTCAATCAGAAATCTGCATCCCTTTCTGAGATACTGATGTCTTTGTTTTGGCTTTATTTTGAAGTATTGTCTAATTAAAAATGTGTCCCATGTGTTATATGATTTTTATGTCCTAAGAATTTTATTTTGCCTATAACAGATCGTTATAAAGAACTCCACATTAGTTCTTTTTTATTTTCTCTACCACGTATAGTAAGTAGGGGAAGCATTGTATTCGACCCAAAAATTTGATGTTGAGATTTCCCCCAGAAATATATGTTTTAAGGCCCCCAAAATACACCCCCCCCCCCAATAAAAAAATTAGAAAAACATCCGTGTGTGTGTCAGTTTGTGGACAGTATAACTCAAAAATGAAAAGTTGGTTAGAAACCAAAGTTGGTATTTAAGTTTAATGTCTTTCAAGGATTATAAAGGATAAATAATTTCCTTTAGAAAGGAAAAACTAAGAGAAATTTGGAAACAAGAACTAAAGAACATTTCAGATTATAAAATACAAGCACTTAGAAAAATCAGCGGTTACCATTTTTGGAAAGAAAATCATTAATCTGGATCCAAAATTATTACAACACACATCAGGAAACCAAGAATTGTCAACGTGGGAAAAAATCTTCATCTGGAAAAACAAAGACTGAGTTTACAATTTTGACATACCACAAAGTGATCCATTATACAAGTTCTGAAAACCACCACCAGAGCAGTCTACAGGAGATACCAGCTCTGTGAACCAGCCTCTACAGTTCAGTCCGGTTGATATTGGAGGAAAGCTAGCCTCTGAAACATGTACTGGGAAATTTTAAAAAGTGAGTGTTGTTCAGTGTTATTAATCAACTCAAATTCTATTTAATCAGTTGGAGAATTTAATATCATACTTGCAAGTTGGCCATGTTAGCTTAGTGGTTAGAGCAGCTATAGCTTAGAGAATGAGTTGGAGTCAACTTGAAACTCGAGTCAGTGCTTGAAAAAATAACTTACAACATTACTAACATAAGTAAAGTTTTTAGTTTCTAATTTGTTTCTTACTTTAGAATCTTATTGCTTCACTGTTAATAGCTTTAATTTCCTTAATTAACCATTGTGAATAGCTAATGGTTTTACTGACAAATGTTGACTACACCCATTACCTACTTTTTGACATAATCTCATGAATACTAAAATGTTTTATTATACCTATGCACCAACTTAATAATACTCTCTGTAAAAACACTTGCTGCATGTCTCTTGAGCCAGTCTGCACAGTCTCCTTAAAATCTTTGGAGTGGAAATACTGTCTCCCCAAACAGTTTTTCAACTGTGAGTAAAGATGGAAGTCACTTGGTCCTAGGTCTGGGCTGTAGGGATGGTGATCAAACACTTTCGTCGCTGACAATCTTCATCATGAACTTCTGTTGGTCAACCCTAAATTTCCTGCTTCACGCCATACACATGGCTCATTGTGGGCAGATTTGCACTAAACTATTGCCCTATTCCTGTAGGAACATACATTGTATAACTTGCACTTGGCAGGGGAGGTAGTAATGGACATCTTTAAGCGCCTGTAGCCAAACTTCAACTGATCATGTTACATTGGCAGTGATGCTGATAGTAGCAAGAACACAATCAACCACATCATGCAATCCCCCAGCTGTTTTCACTACCTGGACCACCTTACAGCACCATTGGAGGCTGAAAAAAGTAGCCTTCATAATTTGATTTAAAAAAATCTGATTATGTACCATTCATGTAACTATTTGCTCTTTTACAAGCAATTCTTAGGAAAGTTTATTCTTCTGTTTACTTCTTGTTAATCAATATAATCTTCCATTGCACCTTTCATTGTAAATATAAGGAACATACAGCAGGTTAAAGAGATTGTCAGACCTTTAAAAAGTGGATCGCTATGTGATGACTTGGAAAATTCAAACCAATAACAAGGAATATATGGAAGCAGTTTGTGCCACAACAATTTTTATTTCCTGTAAATTGTGTCCTTCAAAAAATCTAGATCTCATTAATGTTTAGTCATGCTATGCACAGATATTTTTCTAAAGAAGTGTTCTTATTTCAGGGATCCTCAAATTCTGGTGATTTCTGGTGAAATCTCTGTATAAAATATTTTGCTGAAATGCACGCACATCCTCTACTTACTATACTTAGGTAGAGATAAAGTAAAAAAGCAGATGGTAAAATTGAACATCGTTTTTATTGCAAGCATTTTTGCACACAAGGTAGTAAACTCAATGTATTCTTGTGTATAAAAGCTGTATTTAACTCATTCCCTTTGAATTTTATGAGACTTTGGGCACTAGATTGAGTGAAACAAATCTGCAGGCTTTGGTTTTGTTATACTGGTTGTACTCTCAGTCAATTAGGGCACTGCATGATGGGAGAATGTTTGATTAGGTGTAGGTTTAACGGCACTCTACTACTTGGTCATCAGCACCCTTAAAAAAAGACGGAACAGGACAGAACATCTCAATACGAAACTGTTATCAAAAGGTGCAAAAACTATAAAATTTTGATATCTAAAGTTTTAAATTCTCAGGCTCATGATTATCTTTACCAAAAACTTAAATACTCTTGTACCGCTTATTCATCGTTTGTAAGACTGACAAGTAGTTGCAGAAAGTTTTGAAGGTACACTAGGGAAACACTGTAGTAGCATGTGACGGACCAACAAAAGGTTGTCACACAGCGGACAGAGAGTTGCAGCATCCTGTTTAAAAATTGGTTGCTGTCAAATCTGCCATTTCATTCCCCTTCAAACCTATGTGACCAGGAATCCATGCACACACCACGTTAACGTCTGGGAGAATGTGATTGAATAGATGTGGTACATATAGTATAGCTGTCACAAAATTTCGTAGCAGGTGGCTTGATACTAAATTCAATCATAGGCTTGCAGTGCCTTGTATGTGTTGTTTAAACACACTATGAAATCATGCTGTAAAGTGTTGTTGTTGTTTTCTAGTGCCTTGCATCTGGCAATGAAGCCATTAGCATTCGTGCTTTCCAATACTTTTGAACTGTAGTTTCTTCTGATCTTAATGCTTCACAGGTCATGCTGTAAAGTCAATGATATAAATATTATTTGCACAAACAAAATTTATTTGAAAAAGAATAATAATAGCTCGCTATCAGCCACATTAAATTTTGTGGGTACCATAGTACCCATCGCTTAACGACTACATTCCAAGAAGTATAAACTGTCCCTAGTCCTTCCGCTGCTAATATCATGAACATAATAGAGGGTCCTCGCAATATACTCTTAGAGAAATCTGCTGTTGCTAAGTCGCGCATTCCGAGTGTTGTTAAAGATTCTACTTGTTAAGCCTCAGATAACCAAAGTAAAAGATGCGACAACACTGTCCACTCTAACTGCTAACACTCAGCACTCTAACAGGAGTGGGATAAGGAAGGTCATTGAGGCATGGGGAATACTATATGTTGAACAGAAATAAAACTGTTGGTTTTAGTTTTACTAAAGGAAAATAATACTATGAAACCAGTATTTACCATGGTCCAAGACAATGCATTGGTGAAATTTGGTTAAAAATATGTTATTTTATGGCAACAACTTACTGACTGGTGGCACCGTGGCTGAACAGTTAGACCGTTTGCCTATCACTGAGGTGGACTGGGTTTGATCCCAGGGACCCACATGTGATACTCGTGATAGACAAAGTGGCATCTGGGCAGGTTCTGGTTTCCCCTAACACTCATTCCTCCAACTGCTCCAACATCACCTTTCCATTTATCCATTTCAGCTGCATTTCATATTCTCTTCCTCACTCTCATACCTGGTGTTGGGCTGACCACCTGCTTCCAGGTTTTCACTTTGTCCAGTCCTTAGGTTTGCCTGCTACCCAACAGGCATCTGTCCCTAGGCACAAGCTTGTAAGTCCTCCATATGGGGAGGATAATCAGATGAACTTACTGATGGTTTTTTAAACACACAGACCATGTGTGGTAATGTTTGAAAGGTAGAATCAGGACTAAGAAATTTAATGGCATAGCCATGATTTGAACCACAGATCATCTGCTTCTTGCACGGCTGCTCTAACCACTGAGCTGCCATGGCAACTTGTCAGCATGAGATTAAATTCCCCTACTTACCTCTTGACATGGAGGACCTGGGTTCAATTCCTGGTACCAGCATGGGGATATTTTCCCCCGCTGGGAGGTCTGGCATGGAGTGCACTCAGCCTTGTTAGGTCCCGGGGGGGACCAATTAAGGAGCTACTTGATGGAGAAGTAGCGGCTCCAGGTCGAGAAGACCGCATAATTGGCCGGGAGGGCTCAGGGCACTGACCACGTCCGACCCTCCAGTACTGCACCCCACCAATGATACCTGTAGTGAGCAGAGGTGGGGGATGCAGCGGCTGAGTGGTAGGCCTTGGCCCTTCATGGGCTGTTGCACCGGGTGTAGTTTAGTTTTTTAGATTTATATTTTCCTGGTAGACAGGAGAATCTCACATCTGAGATAGGAACCCCAAGGGCGACTTACAATTGTAAGTACTTTGTTTTCCGGGTTTAATTATTATCGGTGCCAATTAAGAAAGGGATTGACAGTTGATGGTGAGAGAGGCGACGTTGCCGCTTATCGCGACCACATGGAGAGCATGTTAGCATTATGTGTAAGAAGACAGCTGGATTGTAGTTGGAATGTAGAGCCAGTATTATTTATATTCATATTCGAAGACAATAGTAAAATACACGTATTCTTGGACATAATTAAATATTCATTAAAAGAGTGAGGCAATTGTAAATGCTGACAACATCTAACTGATGCAAGCCAGAGCTGGAGGGAGGCATTGTATATATTACAGTGAAAACAGAAGATAAGATGTACAGTTTACGTTACTGCTGGATTGCAGGTCAGGCACATGCTGAACCCATGTTAAATATTGATACCACTGGTTTAGCGTTGCTATGGAAACATCTTAGCTGTAATTGGTTCCTGCTTTCATTGCTATGACAGTTGCAAGGAGGCATCCATCCCCTCCTATTCATTTAGACCTTTCCTCCATGTGGTAATAACTGTCAATCACCTTGTTTGGCGTCAGGTATATATAACCTTTAGATGGTAATCGTTTTATGCCAAGCAATTTACTGATGGTTTTTTAAACATACAAACCATGTGTAGGCAATGTTTGAGAGGTAGAATCAGGACTGGGAAATTTAATGACATAGCTGGGATTTGAACCAGAGATCTTCCGCTTCTCACCCGGTTGCTCTAACCACTGAGCTACCATGGCAACTTGCCAGCATGATATTAAATTACCCAGCCATTCCTGTTCTCATTTCCATTCTGGTTACCATTACTTTTCTTTATTTCTTAAACCTTATATGGGTAACTCACCCTAGCCAGGATTCAAATTCGGGACCTCTTGAATGCGAAGCAGACATGCTACTACCATACTACACAGGTGGGCTACCATTATGGGGTGCTTGTAAACCAGCATTTATGCAAACATCATTCAGAATAGGGAGCCTTTCAACATTCCCCATTAACAACCATGAACCTGTACAAATTATTTAAAGATTTAAATGACATTTATATTCAGATGAACCCAAATCCTGCACCTTTTCACTGTAAAGATAACCACTGAAATCCAAGAAGTTTGAACCTGGGTCTGTTGAAGTTGCATGCACTTTTGTGTAATATGTGATATTATTTCTCTATAGATATACTTATCAAAACTGCCTATGCGTTTGTACACAATGATCTCTCTTTTGTTTGTATCTTGCACATATTTGCAGGGGTTTGCTAGAGGAATATATTTTAAGAAAAAATTAGCAAATGCATGTTTTTATTTTCTATTTAATTATGAAAGCATAAACATGATGTAGTCTATTTTACAGAGAATGTTTAACTGGCTGAAGAACAGCCAACTCTTCTAGAGATTGTGCACAAACTTGTGAGACATGAATGACAATGTGGAATGTATACTCAAGTGCAAAAGTGAAGTAAATTTAGTAGTATTTATATACCACCGATACAGAATTGAAGCAGAAAATTGTACATATAAATTACTTTTTATAGCTTAGGACATATAATTTCATACAGAGGCAAACTGGACATGTATAATTTTAAGAATGTTCAAATTTATTGCTTGTCCGTTTAATGCAGTGCAAGTGTTTGATGTGTGTAAGTACAGAGTGTTTACTGGCAGCCTTGCTTTTAATGTGTGTTAAGTTTCCTGTACTTTTATGTTTGCTTCCAAATGTATATGCTTTATTGTTCAATATGAAATTCATATCCATAATTTGAAGAGCATGTTTTGTGTTCAATATCCCTCTACCATCCTGCCATACATCATATGATACACTAACGTAATTGGTAGGCAAAATAATGGTATGCAGCTAACAAGAATGAACATGGGCCCAGCTAATACAGGGTGGAAGGGAAGTCATTGCATTTCTTCTAATATGTGCGTCATAGAAACATTATAAACAAAAAAGTCTAATGGTATTTTGTTCTTTGATCAGCTGGTTTTGAAAAAATAAATGGTTTTTTATCCTTATTGGATGCGTAATTCCACAAGAATGTATGAAGATCACAGTTTGTTACTTGTAAGTTGCATAGAGTAAGTTATTACTGACATAGCTTCGGAGTAATTATGAGACATCACACAGGGCTATGAAATAATTAATCACTGAAAAGACATGAAGGAATACTTCGAGCAGCTCTTTCAGACATGAAGTCAACAACGTTGCATTGAGGTTGGCCAGGGAATTGACCTGGTTCATGAATGTAAACAGCTCTGGCACTTTCACTTTTATGTAATGTTTTGGAAGCTAATGCTTGTGATTGGCCTACACTCACACAGTAAACACACAAGGCAGGGTATGTGTTTATGTTCTCAAGATGCACCGTTATGCTGTTTGTTTATGTACTGAGCTTGGAAAAGTGACACCCACACAATCTGCAGTGCTGCCAACTTCTTTTCGACAAAACTAAAATATCTCCATAGGAAATAGAGACAAAGACATAAGATACAAAATGTGTTCCAAATACCAAGATCTACCACTGGTTTAAATTAATGTAATGACTTCCCTTCCACCCAGTATAGTGATGTTACCCTCTTGGCATTGCCCAGCGAGTGGGCAGGCGAAGGGATTGAAGATATGCCTGTCTTTGTCACACCCTCTTGTGCGTAAACAAGTTAAACCTTCCAAGCTGCCGTAGTTATAGTGAGTGGCATATTCACTCTTGTCATATAAATCATCAGTTGTTATACATAAAGCACACTTTTGAAAATTATCTAAGTTGGTAGCATGTTTTTTCACTGCTTTATTTTTTCCAGGAGACCTAAATATGGGAACTTCTGATTTAGTGAACTGCTTGCTTTCTTTAACAACATTTGTCATAGGGCGAGCACTCACATGACAAGCTGGTGTCATCAATTCTTGACTTTGAATGAAATTTGTACATTTGAAAACTTCTTTAATTGACAGCTGTTTGAAAAATGAATACATGTGAAAAGCAATATTTCTAGCCTGCTTATATAAACTCTTACAAGTTGTCTCGCAATCACTACTACGCATACTTGTATTGTGCTTGATAAGTAACATATTTACCAACTTTGAAAACCACGTCTGCACTCTTAAAGGATCACTAGTAAATGCATATCAGCTGTATGGTGTGTGTCTGTTTTTCTTTAAAGGTAGTGACGGATTCTTCTCTTTATGGTCAGGCATCTTATTTTTATCTGTCTCTGAAACCAGATGTCCCACAAACATGGGTTTCGGACAGTTACCATCAGAAAACATAGTTCTGTGAAATAGGGAAAACGAAATAACGTAAGTCACCACTGGGGTAATTGTTTCTGATGTGAGACTGTCTTTGTGGTTTACTGGGAGAAATACAAATTGGTTGGAGAATTCACTGTCATTCTGGCAGGTTGTCACAGTAGCTTAATGGATTGAGCACCTACCTGGTAAGCGGAGGGTCTATGGTTCAAATTCCAGCTGTGGCATTGAAATTTTTCAGTTCCAATTCTACCTACCAATACATCATGTTTCTAATCGGTTCTGCCATTGCACATCTTGAAATTCCATGCTTGTAAGGATGAGTGTATCTGTAAACAAATGGAAGTGGAAAAGAGGTGGCCTGCATTTGGTAACTGGAGAGGGTAAATACCTGATTGCATTTCTGTCACTCCTATTCCCCATGACTGCTGTATATTAAACAGTTGAAGACTGCAAGATGGTGGGATTTTGGAATGAAGCTATTATTCTTTGTGCAGTTGGCTGCGTGTGTAGGTCTCCTATAAATTCCAAAAGTGAGTTCCTGGCAGAACTATGATGACCATGTCTTGCTAATTTCACTTGGGTTTAAGGCCTTTCAATATCACATTCATTTTTTCACTGACAATCACTGAAGGCTATCTAGCCCATGAGATATATTGAATTTAAAAAATTGTTACAACTAATGAGTACCATTTGCCCTTCATGTTTCTCTCTTTCTCTCTCTCTCTCTCTCTCACACACACACACACACACATGCAAGCATGCACACGCGCACATATATTCGCACACACACACACACAGAGAATATTACTTTTAATTCCTTTGATCTTAACTAAATAGCACTCATAATTATGCTGCATCTCATAATTCTGTTTCTGGATGCATCTTTGAATAAAATTTATATGATTTGCATCCAGTTTACATGGTTACAACTATGCTATGTTAGATCTTTAAGGAAAGGTAAGGAACAAAAGGAAAGCAAAGACAGCATTTCATTCAAAGATCTTTAATACTGGTAAATGAAAAAGTTAAGAAAAATAAATCGCTGTTACCATCACAAAGATTGCTTCTATTTTGCACTAGGATATACAAGCACTGTTCCAGAAGTACCCGACCTAACAAAGAAATTTGGGAAAAATTATTTCTCTACTAGTCTCCTTTCAGCTCAATACACATTTCACAGCAGTGCTCAATAGCTTTGATATCCTGTTTATAGTGAGAACCGCCAAGCTCTGCAAAATAGCCATCAACTGCAGACTGCACCTCTTCATTGTTGGCAAATCCTTTGCCACCAAGCCATTTCTTCAAATTTGGAAACAGAAAATAATCTGAGAAATAGGGTGCATGAGGAAGCAATTCAGACTTTAACCCATTGATTTTGGCCATGGTGATGATGGATGTGTGAAATGGTGCATTGTTTTGATGAAACAAAACTTTCTTTTTCACTAAATGTGGCCATTTTAGCTTGATTTCATCACTCAAATGCTGCAACAAGTTCACATAATACTGGCATTGATTGCTTTTCCTTTTCAGAGGTAATCAATGAAAATTATCCCACATGCATCCCAAAAAATTGCACCATTACCTTGCCTACAGATGGAACTATCTTCGCCTTCTTTGAAGCCATTCTCCCCTTTCAATCCACTGTTTTGACTGTTCCTTTGTCTCAGGTGTGAAGTGATGGACCCAAGTTTCATCCATGATTATGAATCAATGCAAAAACTCAGCTTTAGTGTAGCAAAACATTGTCAAACACTTGACTGAAACATCCTCACAATGTTGTTTTCGTTTCACTGTGAGCAAATATGGCACCCATCTTGCATACAGCTTTCTCATGTCCAAATTTTCAGTCACTATGCGATGTACAGCACTTTTTGAAGTGCCTGCAATGTCTGTCAACTCATGCATTTTCAGTAGATGGTCATCTATTACCATTAATTTTTGGCATGCTCACCTCATTTTGTTGACTTCTGCGATGTTCGTCTTGGCAGCTCGTACGGCCTTGCTTAAACTTAAGCTGGTTTTTTAAATATACAAGGCCTGTGTAGGTAATGTTTGAGAGGTAGAATCAGAACTGAAAAATTCAATGCCACAGACCTTCTGCTTCACGCCCAGCTGCTCTAACTGTTGAGCTACTGTGACAACTTGCCGGTATGACATAGAATTCTCCAACCAATTTGTAGATGTGAGATTCCCTTTGTGGCATTGAGTTTTTCAGTTCCAATTATAATGCCCTATGTATGGTAGGGAAGAGGAAGTACTGCTCCCAAAAATTAAATGTTAAGGTTTCACAAAAAAATATAGGTTTTGAGGCCATCTGAATAAATAAGTTAAAAAAAAAAAGCATTACTGAAAAAGAGGTTTTGTGTGAGTGGGAAGGGGATGTATGTGCTTGTGGACAACATGACTCAAAAACAAAAATGCGCTTCAACATGTTCCAGGAATGCAACACAAAACTTTTCATGAAAATCACCTGATGCCAAACTACCTTTACATGGAACATGTTTCGAAAATTTTTATTTTCTTAGAAATGGCTCTAATAATTTTGATTAAAATACATATGTTTAAGATCTTTTCATGTCAATTGGAATGTATCGCTTGAATTTTCCAGGAATGTCTAAGTCCTCATTTGAATGGCTTTTGCACATGAATACCAACTATAAGAATTTTATATTTTGCATATGCAGAAAGTCTGTTTAGATATGGAATAATATATTGGGGAAACAGTAAAGATATTCATTTAGTTGGTAATTATTATTTAATTAAACCTGGAACATGAAGTACTTATGATTGTAAGTCGTCCTTGAGATACTTATCTCAGATGTGAGATTCCCTAGTAGTCTACTAGGAAATTGTGAATTGGTTGGGGAATTTAATGCCATGCTGGAAAGTTGCCATGGTAGCTCAGTGGTTAGAGCAGCCGCATGTGAAGCAGAAGATCCATGCTTCAAATCGCGACTATGGTATTGAATTTTTCAGCCCTGATTCTACTCGTACCTCCCAAATAGTCATTTAGCTTTTAAGACCCATAAAAAATAATTAGAACCATTACAAATATTAGTAAAATTGACTCATGTAGGCCATTTTTTAAAGAATTAAAAATATTAACTGTCCCCAGTTTGTATTTAAAAATCATATTGTGTTATGTGAAGCAAAATATTAATGACTATTAGAAATGTTTAGTTCTTCTGGGCTTGTAGGCTGTGGTCTAGAAGGCATGGTAGATATGAACGTTTCGCCAAGTACTGCGCTTGGCATCATCAGGGTAACACGATCCTCCGTCTGCACTGGTCAGAGTTTGAATGTGGAAGCAGAGAAGTAGTGGAAGTAAAGACCGTTAACGTCCGTTACGGTTATTTCTATGGGTGGGGGTGGGCAGGGCATTGTTGCGCTGGCTACTGTAGTGATTGGCTAGTTATAGGTGGGATTTTATTACAACTGTTGTGTGTGTCTGAAAGTTTATCTAAAACCGGTATCCATGCTTTATGTACACATAGTATTTCTTCCTTGCGATTGAAGTTGTCTTTGTGTTCGTAGATTTCTATGGCTTCTATGGCAGGAGTTCTTTTACATGCCAGTAAATCTACTGACATGGAGTTGTAATTTTTAAGCACACTTAAAAACCATCGGTCTGGACCGGATTTGAACCCACAACCTTGGGATGAGTAGGCTAGCATCTAACCAACTGAGCCTCCCAGACCAAAAGGAGATTTGAAGATCTTGCTACAGAGAAAGGCTTATTATAGCATAGATGGGTTCCTAGATTCAATTTAACAACTAACTAAATTTATTATGTATTTAAATTGATAAACATTATAGTTAAATTGATATAAGGGTCATTTTGTATTAACAAAACTATGTAATGCTTGTTGTACTAAAGGTGAATAAATTTAAGTTTGATGAATAACTGGTAAAGTGTTATGAGATAGACAAAAACCTTACTGCATCAAAAATATAGATCTTGTTGAAACACACAATTTATGTTAAATGAAGCTCTTTGTGCATTTAACCATTTCCAAGATATTTCTTATTATTTGAGTTTTCAAATACTATACTTTTCTCAATTGGGAAATAGTTATTGGATTTTTTTCTCTTGGCCATGCAAAGAGAGCGGAGTTCCAAAGCCACTACATAACGACCAGCTCTTAAAAGGTTTGTCTGTTCCTTAAAGCCTACTGTATTTGCATACTTCCTTGTACCTGTAAGAAAATTAACAATAAGTCCTGCAAATATGTTGTTGTTCCCATGGTTGACAATGAAGTCTTTATTCTTACACTCCAATATTTTTCATAATCATTTTGTATACTGAAAACTGATGGTTCTGCAAATATTTGTCTTGATTAATATATAGGAATAAGTGAGAGGTAGAATCAGAACTGAAAATCCAATGGCACAGCTGGGATCTGAACCACAGATCCTTCGCTACCAGGTGGGTGCTCTAACCATTAAGCAACTGTGACAACTTGCCAGAATGACACTGAATTCTCTAACCAATTCATATTTCTCCTGGTAAACCACAAAGGCAGTCTCACATCGAAGACTTTTCCCACACATGGCTTGTGTGTTTAAAACAAAACACCAACAGTAAATTTGTTGGCATAAATAAATAATAATATAGGAATAAGTTTTAGAAGTATATGAGTTGACCTATAGACACTTATAGTTTCACTTACACTTATTTTTGTCCAGATGCGTTTTGAAGACCAGCATCTTCATTCTCAACAGTTTCTCGACTTGCGGTTGAAGAGGAAACTTCTCTATTAAGTGGAACAGCAGTAAGTGTTTGTAGGAATAGTTTGTACAGGAGTAGAAAAAGTCATAAGTGCAACACATTTCTACATTCCATAAATAGAAGTATCGTATTCAACCCAAAATTTTGATGTTGAGATTTCACCGGAAATATACGTTTTAAGGCCCCCAAATCAAAAAAAAAAAAAAAAAAAAAAAAAAGAAGCATTTTTAGGAAAAGGTCCATGTGTATGTCTGTGTCTGTTTATGTCTGTCTTTGAACAGCATAACTCAAAAATGCAGTCAGTCCATGGTAACTTGTTTGGAAAGCTTTGAAAATGTGTTGGATGTAACTTGAAACTATTCAGCTTTTGAAGAACCTGCAATATTACTAAAATAAGTGAAACTTTTAGTTCTAATGTGTTCCTATTTTAGATACAATTCGTGTTACTGTTACACATCTGATTGTTTTGCATATTGCCTCATTGTCCCACATAGTTTCTTTTGCAGAAGCTTCAAGGTAGTTTTGGGCATAAAGGATTTGATACTTCTGTTGTAAGCATGAGTCGTAACTAAGCGTACATTTTTCCTGAAACTGAATATTACTTTTTGTTATGGAGATAATATAAACAATGCAGAGGAAGGATAACTAGGACCATACTTTGCAACAATGTAGTGATTTAGAAAGTGTTTAATAATAAATACAATTAATATTCTGAACAAAAACAAGAAAATTCTTAGATCAGATGTTGCAAAATATAAATACAATGAAAAATTAAAGCTGTAAACCGTGAATCAACACAAATATTAATATTTGCTGCAAGTTCTTGAAATATACGCAGAAATGTTTCTTAATGCGCCATCATATCCTCAGTGCTCTCGTTTATAATTGTTACCATAGCTACAAATTCTCAATTATTTAATATTTCTATGTATTACCAATCTATGAAAACAAAACAAACCTGTTAATACAATCGATCAGCAGTATTTCAAAATGAATATCTTTCCCCAAACCATTAAACCTATAGGTCCATTTAATTTAATAATTTAACCTCTGGATTTATTTAATGATTAAATGACCAAAACTGATGTGCCACAGCTGATTTATCAAAGTTTATATTTAATATTTCTAAAATTCTCCTTCATTCTGGTTTCCAAATAACCTTTTTCTAAAAAAAAATAAAATTCCAAATTATAAAAAATCTGGCATTTATAAATTTAGCTATTTGGATTGTCACAGGGTTTACATTGGTAAACTAAATGTTATTTGGAAACCACAATGAAGCAGCATTTTAGAAATATTAAACATAAACAGATTGATAAAAAAGCTGTGACTGATCATTTTTGGTCATTTCATTATGAAATAAATCCAGCAGTTAATTATTAAAACAATTAAATGGGCCTATAGATTTAATGGTTTGGGAAAAGATTCGTTTTGAAAAATAGAGACCGAGTTATGAATTTTGAAATACTGCCAATTGATTGTGTTAATAGGTTTGTTTTGTTTTCAGAGGTTGGTAATACATAGAAATATTAAATAATTGAGCATTTGTAGCTATGGTAACTGTTCTATATAAGAACACTGAGGAAATGATGGGGCATCAAGAAACATGTCTGTGTAATATTTCAAGAACTTACAGCAAATATTAAGATAAGTGAAGCTTTTAGTCTCTAAATAATTGTTACATTTAAGGTATAAATAATTTATGTGACATGAGTTCCTTGCCAGCAATTGAACTCTACAGGTATATAACTTAATGCACACATTATTATTATGTTTTGCATATACAATGATGATGATGACGACCATGATTGATAGTGTTTAATATCAATTCTTATTACATTTGGTACTGCAGAATCGTGTTGCTTAGTGATGATGATGACGACGACGGCAATGATGATAAACGTAGTGGTTGCTAGCGGCCTGAACGGGCCAACATGCTTAAGTTCGGCCCGACCTCAACCAAGCCCGAGCCCAAGAAGAGGTTATAGTGCCTGGACCCAAACCTGGCCAGGCCCGACTGTGTAATTTTGTTTTAACCCTTAAATGGTAACATGTGCAAATATGGGGCTAACAGTAATATCCATCTGGGAGACTAAGATGACAAAAGTTTGCATTTTATGTCCACATTAGTGACTCCAACAATTTAAAAGCTTGATGAATTATTTATACTAATATTTTGATTCCATTTACATCATATCTTGCAAGAAATTATGCACAAATTTACAAAATTAAATATTAGTATGTTAGGTACCTTTGCAGTAATATCCGCCTGTGAGACGGCATGGCTTACTTACTTACTATTGCGGAACTAAAACAGTGATGTTCACACAATTCAAAGTTCAGCTCTCAACTGAAGCATAGCTGAAATATTAGATCAAACTAACATTGCACATGTGCCCACTATGCGTTGAGAATTTTTATATTGGTCTAAGAGGCAGATGTTACCATTTAAGGATTAAACAAAATTATTTTGCAGTTATTGACATCGTCGTCATTGTCATCATCATTTGAAACGTTTCAGCAGAATAATTATGTAGAACACCTGGTAAATAAATGCTGCAATAATTGTGCTGTTCTCGGAATTTTGACATCAGTGATAAAAAAATATGATACATTATTTTGTATCCCTAAATTTTCAAGCCCAGGCCCAGCCTGAGCCTGACAAACATTTTACAAATTAGGCTGGAGGGCTTGGCCTGAGCCCATGCAGACCTCTTAGTGGGTGTAGCAGCAGCATCATTGGTGGAAATGGCAGTGGCGGTAGTAACTTATATGGCATTCATCAAGCATTCATAACTGTAAACTGCACTCAGCTGTTGTTTTGGAGAGTAAGTAATATAGCCAAGTTAATATCAAGAGATAAATGTGGAAATGAAAGCTGCCCTGCTTATTAAAAAATAAATATTTAGTAATAAAGAATAAATATTAAAGCTGCATACAGGTAAGAGGCAAGATTGGATATCATTCATTAAGGTTACAACTGAGACATTGCCCATTGCTTAGGTTAAAACATTCTGGTTATAAATATGATTTTAAAACTTTCCACTCTTTATCCGCATTTTCTTCCCTCTTTACAAGCTTTGCTGCAAATATAAATAAGTATTTTAGCACCATGGAGCACTCTTTTCATCATGTTCCTGAGGCCCTAGCCCCATCACGCGCTGGAAATGGCGTCGACCATCGATGTAGAGCATTGCATCTGTAATTACATTAACTCCATTAAACATCATTTCTGAAATCTATAGGTACATAAAATGAGATATTTTCCAACAAACATGGGTTTGCAAATTATATATGTATTTACAAAATAATCTCAGATTTAAGCCAAATACATTGAATGTGCAGTTTTTCTGTTATTATCCTATTAATATGGATACTGAATATGTGAGGACCAATTTCAATAAAAGCTGTGAGATTTTTTTCAGTTTATCTCTCAAGAGGCAATCAATCCATAATTTTGGCTTTAGCATCTTTGATTATTAACACCCACTGTTACTAAATAAAACCTGGAAATCAGCAAAATTATTTTAAAATACATTGCAAGTTTTTATAACTAGATATCTGTCCCTCATGGGCACTCACCTTGATGTGGTGAGGGGCTCTAATGACCTAGCTTTCGACGGGCCCTTAAACCCTAATCACTCACTCACTCACCTGATGTGGTGAGGGGCTCTAATGACCTAGCTTTCGACGGGCCCTTAAACCCTAATCACTCACTCACTCACTCACTTGATGTGGTGAGGGGCTCTAATGACCTAGCTTTCGACGGGCCCTTAAACCCTAATCACTCACTCACTCACTCACTTGATGTGGTGAGGGGCTCTAATGACCTAGCTTTCGACGGGCCCTTAAACCCTAATCACTCACTCACTCACTCACTCACTTGATGTGGTGAGGGGGCTTAAACTTTTACTCATCATCTTGGTACTTAGTTCTAAGCATCCAATATCCTAAATTAATTACAGTACTTGATTACATATATAATTATTGACTTATTGCTAGAAATATGTTTATTACCTGTTTATCTCATTTTGGGAGTTACATTTTTCCATGCTCCATTATAGTTAACCCAGGTTGTGTACACAGGTGTTCCAAAATTAGACTGACAAACTTTGGGAGCTGATAGATAACATTATTTTAAACACTTTTTGTTAAACAAAGTTTGTTGCTGCGGTACTTTGTTTAAGCACTGGACGAGTTAACGTCATAGATTACTGCCTCCTACCCAGATTAAGTATTTACGGCGAAATCAACAAAGCAAATTAATTTTGCATTTATCTTAGTAAGACACACAATCTTAATCCAAAAAACAAACAACAGAACACATAAACAAAACACAAACAACTCATTGTTTACAGTTAATCACAGCTTCACTATTCAAAGTAAATGTTGGAATGCACGCCCATTGCAATTAACACAAAGAGTGCATCGGCGTGTCCTATTCTGCCGTACTCTTACAAAGACACCAGCCATTTCTCTGGTTTAAAAGTTTTGTCGTTTATTTTTGTGACTTGATCTGTATTTTAATTCTTCTAAAATCTTTTTGCACTGGGTTTTTTTACCGAATTTTGTGTAGATAATGGTAACACTGTGTTGAAATATTTATGTCTGCTATATAGTCTTCAATTTCCGTAGAAAAATGGACGCACGTTTTTAAACCTTGATTTAAAAGATTAATTTCTTCTTTGAAGAATTCGTGATCAGAAAGATTAACCACATTCTCAAAGTTTTGTAAATAAGTTTTTGTAGTTCCGCCATTTTGTGCCGTGTTTGAATACGTTTGTTTGCTCTCACAGCAGCAAAAACAAAAATGATATTAAAAAAATTCACATATCATCCATGGGCCTTTGATAAATTTAAAAAAGCGTTCAAGGAATACAACATTCAGCTAGCACCAGCAAACCATTACTCCATAAAAAACCTACTACTTTCAAACATCAAAGATGCTATTCCACCTAACAAAAAATCTGGCATATACCAAATTGAATGCAGTGATTGTAATGAAATATACATAGGAAAAACCAAAAGAAATTTAGAAATCAGATCCAAGGAACACGTTAGAAACATTAAGAGTAAACAATTAGAAAAATCAGTGGTTGCATTTCACTTTTGGACAAAAAATCATGACATAAAGCTAGAACCGAAACTTCTCAAACACGTAACCGGAAAACAAGAACTGTCCACATGGGAACAAATCTTTATTTTAAAAAATAGAAACCGAGTATTTAATTTCAACATTCCTCAGAGGGACATTTTCAGTAAGTTCATTGAATCGTTACCAGAAGAAGCATCACCACCCGCACCATGAAACACCATGGAAACCCAGTTATTGTCCGGTTGATAATGGAGGAAAGTTAACCTTCGAAACGCATCCCGGAAAAATATTTTGTAAGTGTTGTTCAGTGTTATTAATTAACTCACCTTTTAAATTTAATTACAACAACACTTTTCAAACTTCTATGAAAGGAAGATCATAGACAACTATTAGTCTTCCTAATTGAGAACCAGTTTTAATCCACTGAGCCCCTTTCTGAAACAATACTCCTTTATAAGTAAGCTTCAAACCTCCATACAGCTATTGTGAAATGAGGCGATCACAAGTTATCTGCCACATGGGCAGAGTGTGACATCATTGTTCCAGTACAGTGACAGCACAGGAGACACTGCCTACAGTGCAGAGTGTGTCTCAAATGTGTTCACTAGTTACACACAGTAAAATGCCTGCAGCACAAAAATCAAAATATTCACATATTGCTGAACCTGTACAAGAATTTGGAAGTGAATATTTTACTGTAAATGGTGACAGCATTGAATGTAAGTTATACAACAAAGTTATCTACAACGTTCATGCAGCAACTGTACCTTGGCCTCCTCTGTGTTGTGATCATGTGACAGAGTGATCCCTCCCATTTGCTATTGTCCAAACTCCGCAACTTTTTGTTCTCTGTATGAAGGTTTGTTCCCTATTTATAAAGCAAGTCTTTCATTCACATCAGAAGTTATGCTATTTTGCTTTCTAAAATCCAGTAGATTAGATCAAATATGAATTATTGTGGACAATGAGTTGCAAGCCTAACTTAATTTGTTTGTAAGGAGACTATTAAAAGTGTACTCACCACTTAAAGATCTTGGTATAATCTTTTTTATTTCTCCTGGCACTTTGTATGTGAATTGGAAAGTATTTGTAGTGTGGGTATGGCCACTCATAGGGTCATACACATCAGCAAACACAACAATTTGCATGAACTGTTTCTCTGAGTAGACTATCTGCAATAATTATAGAAAAGATTTAAGAAATACCTCAGTGAAGGTATGTTCCCTATTTATAAAGCAAGTCTTTCATTCACATCAGAAGTTACGCTATTTTGCTTTCTAAAATCCAGTAGATTAGATCAAATATGAATTATTGTGGACAATGAGTTGCAAGCCTAACTTAATTTGTTTGTAAGGAGACTATTAAAAGGCAGCTTTCTTTATTATGATTCTTTAATCTTTGAATAAGAGAAGAAATAGAACACCATATGGCTTATTTAGCAATCTCCTGCCATTATTTTTAAAAATATTCTGTAAATCAAAATAATACTTCCAACTTCATGGTCTAGGGATACCATGCCTCACTCATATTCAAGAGGTCCTATGTTTGAATCTTACTTGGCATTAGTTATTGGATATAGGTTGACATACACTGGATCGTTCTGACCGGAACGGAAATTTGCAGCCATCCATCTTCCGCAGAAGTTTAAACACTCACTACTTGGAATATTCTGACCAGAAAATTTAGTTGGTCAACAAATATGGATGGATACAATAGTAAAAGCTGCAGCTCCTACGACAGGGTAATAGTTACTACTTTTCCATGGGGAGTTGAAATCCATTAAAGTCAAATCACATTCTCAACATGATCAGCATTTCCATGTTGGATTCAATCCATGTTGAGGTCAATTTGGATACACAAGGCTCAAGCATGATAATCAAGCTTTTATGTTTGTCACCTAGAGGATTAATGACTTTATTGTCAGAAATCCAGCATTAGCCAACAACATGTTGGTCACCTGGTTCATGTTGGCAAACCTGTAAAAAATGTGTTTTCTGTGTATTTTAAGTAGCTTTTGAGGTTAGTGAATGTTTTTGAGAGGAATATAAGAGATATGTGTAAAAAGTATCCAACCTATTACAGGGAAAAATAGATTAGTTACCTGATGGGATTGGGACCCTAATCCCCTTCAAAGTAGTCCCCTTGCACATTTACACACTTAGCCCACTGCTCGTTCCACTTCTGAAAACAATTCTGGAAAGCTTCTTTTGGGATGGCGTTAAATTCCACTGTCACAATCCTCATTATCTCTTCTCTGCTCTCAAAACAGGATCCCTTCAATGGCATCTTCAGTTTCAGAAACAACCAGAAGTCGCAAGAAGCCATGTCCAGAGAGTAGGGAGGTTGATGAACGACCGAAAGTTCATGTTTCACCAAAAAGAGTCTGGATCAGTTGCAATGAATGTGCTGGAACATTGTCATGATGCAATTGCCAGGTTTTCACCCTCCAGAGGTGTAGTCTTTACCAGCGTACTGCATCTCAGAGACAGCGGAGAACGTTTTGATAGTATTCCTTTGCCACTGTCCTTCTGGTGCATATTCATGATGCAAACTCCACCGATATCAAAGAACATTGTTAGCATCACCTTGATTTTGCTTCGCACCTGTTGTGCTTTTTTTGCCCTTGGAGACTCGGGATACTGCCATTGCGACTGTGCTTTCACTTCCAGATCATACCTGTAAACCCAAGCCTTATCTCCACTTTTCACAATGTTCAAAAACTCAAGTTCAGTGTTGCAACTGTCCAGCAGATCTCATGCAGTTGTTGTTTCTGTTCCACCACAGAAGCTTGGGGAGAAATTTCGCAGCCACTCTTCACATGTTCAAATCATCACGCAAAATTGCATGTGTAGAAACTTTACTGATCCTGTCTTCGGCAATCTCTCATGCAGTCAAACGTCGATCTCCCACTATCTGATCTCTCACTTTCTCAACAACAGCAGCATTTCGAGCAGTTTGTGGCCTTGGGAACTCTGCGACCTTGGGAACCAGTGGGTAACATGTTAACCGTAGACCATAGAAGATATTACCTGTTAAGATATTATCTAATTTTTACTGATAACTAGATGACCTGGTGAACTTCGTACCACCTAAAATTGATTTGATTGTAACTCTTCATAAGTGATTATGAATCCTAATCAACCTTCCAACTGCAATTCATTGAGATCGATAATATTGATTACATTACCACATATTGTGTATGGTTTGAATGTTGTTTCTAATCAAAATGCATGTTTGCAAAAATAATTCAATTCAATTTAACCAAAACTGTTCTCAAAATCCACTACCTTTTTTTACACAAAAACAATTTTAAATGTCATACACACAGCTGTTAAACGATAGGGCTGCCACATACACCATATATTGAAAGTAATATTTCAGCTCGTCCTCTCCTTGGCATTGTAATGAACTTTGTAAAATGACACAATTGTTTTCACACTCACTCAAATTTGTTGAACTTACCCTGAGAACTTAACAATATTGAAATCCTCAAACTAATTCCTCGAGTTTCGCAAAAACACATTCTGTGGTTATGTCTAAGCCTGCCTTAATTCCTTGAGTCTCACTAAAACACATTTTGTGGTTATGTCTAAGCATGCCCTAATTCCCAGTATCTTGCTAAAACGAAATGAATTTTTTTTTTTGTTTATTTCTACACCTGTAAAGTTAATTTACTTTAATAAAATTACTGAGAAAACTGAATGTTCACAAAATGTAATTAATAAATTTGACTTAACCAAATCTAATCTCAAAATCCATTTTTTTTTACTAAAAAACGATTTTAAATGTAATAGATGTAGCTGCCAAACGATAGGTCCACCACAAATGCCATATACTGAATGTAATCCAAAGTAACAATTCCCATGTAAAAATACCAATTTAGATTTTTTGAGTTTTGAGTTCTACCTTTGGGTTTTTTCTAATGTTCTTTTTTCTAAACCATCCCACTACTGAGGTGAACAAAACAAAAAAGAAATTACTCAAATCAGTTGGGCCATTTTCCAATAAACTTTTCTTTGTGTAAATGTTATTAAATTTTTCAACTTTCTGAATGTGAATTATGGAAAACATTTTCAACTGAACTGTATGGTTTTAACTAGTGTCCAACAATTTTTAAATTGTAAATTCCTGAAGCTCTTCTGAAAATTTCAAATTAATGGACTATACAAAATGCTAAGAGCATTCTGAACAATGGAAAATACTACAATAAATGAATTGAGAAAAATGAAGTTCTAAGTGGTGCCTTACTTAAATGGTACATGACTACTTAAATATCTATTTGAAGCATTAATATTATAAATATTAAAAAAACAAAAGCATAGCATGAAAGTACAAGTTATAAGTACAGTACGTTTACTACAAAACTTGGCTGGCAGGAGAACTGTATTTTGAGGAATGTGACAAAACATGGTTTTATTTACATGGTCATATGTCATCACAACACAACTGATATGCTACAGATAAACCCAATTTTGTTCACAAAACTCCCTAGGGGTGTGCTGTGTAATAAATGGATACAGAATAATAGGGCCCATTTTGTGTGACTATAACATAAATGCAGAAAGATACAAAAATAATATACTGGCATCATGTTTTGAACAGCTGATGGACAGGACTCTGCCACCGTGCACACAGCTGATGATTCATTACAGCTTATTGCAAAATTTTTGAGGATAGAATCATTAGTAAGGGTTTATGGCCCACTCAGCTCCCTGATCTTACGGCATGCGATTTTTATCTGGAGCAACTTGAAAAATAAAGTATACAAAACCAATCCCTACACATTAGAAGAATTAAAACAAAATATCAGGACAGAAATTAACGCTATTTTGCAAGCTCAACTAATATGTGTTAATGAGAAGTTCCTCAGAAGATGTTGGAAATGCCATCCATCTGCATCAATACATGAACAGCATCTCCTGTGATAATGTATATTTTGTGTTTATTCTGATAATTGTTAATGTGATTTGACGTCAACACAAGTGTGACTGGCAGACGGATATATAACTATCAGCCAAGTGTGCAGTATATGACCGGCAGATGAGACAGGTGCCTGTCGGCCAAATTTTATAGCATACATACTGTACAATAATAATACAAAAAATAAAATATTAAAAATGTTGACTTTTTAACCAAATTTGATAGTTGCATTGCCTTAAGCAACTGTGATACTCACATGTGCATTCATATTTATGAATGATCCCACTTCAACTGGCTTCACAAAGCTTATATCACTCATATGCAGCAGTTGAGGCACATATTTGCTGAAAAATAACATCTTTTTATTTTACACGGACTCAAATGATCATAGGGTGTTACACTTTGAATATAAAAACATGTTGCTGCCATAATCTTTCAATAAATGTAAATAGTATTCAATGAAAAAGGTGAAGCTATTAACGGTGAAGCAATATAAATCAACAAATATAATAAATATATGCAGACTAGGCTTCACTTATCTTTGATATACATTTTTAACTTATATCAAAGATAAATGAAGCTTAGTCCCATATCATTGCCATCAACAATGTTTAAGGCATTTAGGTTTGTTCCGATCTCATATGTCTTAACTGTTCTGTCCATCTTCTTCTCGGCCTTCCTATATTTCTTTTTCATGTAGGTTTATAAGCCATAATTAATCTGGGAATGTGGTAATTATTCATCATTTCTACACAGTCCTTCCAATCATTCTGATACTGGTGAATTTTTTATGTTAAATTGAAGATCTTTAACTCCTTAAGTATTTCTTCACTTCTTCTATGTGTCATAAAAATTGCATCTGTGCCACCTTAATTTTTCTTTCTTCTTCTTTCGTCACTGTCCAACATTCGGATCCATATAGGAGTATTGGGACCGTCATTACTTTATAAAACCTATATTTTGTTTCTTGTTTTGTATTTTTTAGATTTCTTTATCTGATTAAATCTGTTAATTTTATTTCTCATATCTTCAATTTTGAGATGTGACACATTGCAGTCTTAAGCACTTAAAACAATTTATTTGTTCTAATATTTTTTTCTTGTAATACTATTTTCACTCATACTGTTTCCAGTCCTCTAAAAGCCAAGACTTTAGTGTTATTGGTTCAAATTTTAGTTTGTAGTTTTCACTGATTTTGTTTAACTGATGTAGAGCCTTCTGAAGATTTATCTCTGAGCCACTAAACATCTGCAAATAGCATTACATCTAAAATAATATTATTTATTTTGTAATGTATATCTAAATTATTCTGCCATTCTCTGACTGTGCCATCAATGTACAGGTGTCCCAGAAAACACTGACAACACTTAGTATAAAACTGATGAAAATGAAATGTTTAAAACAGTGGAACATATTAATAAATTGAAAAATATTTTGATATTTCTAAACACATTCTGCTCCAACTTACTTGTAATAATGTTAATCACAGACTAGTTTCGGAGAGGGTCCTCTCCATCATTCAGCTGTTGATTGACTGGTTCAACATCTGGTAACTGCCTCCCCCTTCTCTCGTTGCCTGGTATGCTGTTCTTCCTATTGGCTAGTCATAAGACATCGTCTACAATTGGTATATCAAAATCCATCAGCTGATCTTGATCCTTAATGATGTAAATATTTTCCCACACTGTTAACTCCCAATAAATTTTTGTTGGTTTTAAAAGTTGGAAATAATATAATAATATCAACTTAAATATCCAACTTTTAAATCCAGCAAAAATTATTGGGAGTTAACACTGCAGGAATATATTTACATCATTGAGGATTGAGATCGGCTGATGAATTTCGACATGCCAATCATAGATGACATCTTATGACTAGCCAATAAGAAGAACAGCTTACCAGGCAATGAGAGAACGGGGAGGCAGTTACCTGATGCTGAACCAGTCAACCAACAGCTGAATGATGGAGAGGACCCTCTCCAATACTAGTCCTGTGATTAACATTATTACAAGTAAGTTGGAGCAGAATGTGTTTAGAAATATCAACATATTTTTCAATTTAACACTTAGTATGCTGTGTGAGGTGGCAAACTGATTGGTTTTCAAATAGGAACCCCTGTCTGGAAATGCATGGTTTAGATGCTTAGAGTATCGAAGTTGAGATGGGTGTATGTTCACATTTTGTCTCTAAGCCCAACATTGAGCTGTCTACATTACAAACGGGCTTCAAACTGTGTACCTCTTATGTTATTGCAGAGCCTATATTGGTGGTGGTGAGCCTTATGCACAATAAGTGCAACTGTCTTTGAAGATTTTCAATCGCTTTTTGAACTTAAGCCATAAGGTTCTCCGCTGACTTTACAGGAGTGCCACACACAATACACTTCATACCACTCCAAAGAAAACAGTCGAGAGATATCAGATCTGTCGACCGTGCTGGCCATGGAACTGGTGCACCTCTACCAATCCATTGATTTGGATATGCGATGTTGAGGTGATTCTGCACATTACACTAAATATCGGACATTTCCACAGCTGTGTACTGGTACATGTTGCACTGCTGTTAAAAACAATTACTGTACTGGAAACTACAAAATTAATGCAGTAGGATGTAGACCAAGGACTCTATGGAGGAATGCAGTGTATGTACAGGAATGTTATTAGGCTTAGATCGTTCATCCTAGTACACAAATGGCTAAAGGGTTGTATACCAGATACCAAAATGAAGGTTAACAAATTGTCACAACCATTCGTTCTCAAACTTTGACGCTCTCTAGTGCCTAAACCATAATTTGCAGAAAGGGATTCCTATTCCAGAACTGATCAGTTTACCATCCTGCACAACATATTAAGCATTGCCTGTATTTTTTTGGGACACCCAGTATAAATTAAACAATATAGGTGACAATGGGTAACCTTATCTAATTTAATTTAAATAACACTAAACAACACTTACATGTATAATTTTCCGGAACGCATTTTGGAAGTTAACTTTCTCCAAAACGCGTTCCAGAAAATTATAAACGTAAGTGTTGTTTAGTGTTATTGACTCACCTTTTAAATTAAATTGATTGTAACAGCACTGTTTTCAAACTTCTAAGAAAGGAAGATAACCATATCTAACCCTTTATTTATTTCTGTTGTATTCCTCTTTTCTTTCTGGCCTGTATCATTATGTCTCTATATATTTATTATATTTGTTGAAATTTAAATAGCTTTTAAACTGTAAAGTTCTAGAGTAAGCACAAAACAAACTGATTTTTTTCAAAGATTCTGATTATTTTTATTGAATCTATATTATTTTCTCTAAGGGAAATGAATACGAGGGTAAATCAAAAGGTCTTTGCCCCTATTTTTTTTCGGCCAAATGACGAATGTAAAACAAAAACCAACATTCAAAGTAGTGTACTTTTCATGGGCCAGTCCTCATAGAGTTCCCAGCTGCTGCCAGTGCATTCAAAATGGCAGGTGTGCTTAACATATCCATGGCTTACAAGCAACTAAGTGTGATCCGTTTTCTATGGAGTAAGGGATGAACGCTTAATTATAAGACAATAAAGTAATAGAAAAGTAACCAGACTGACTTTTGTCATTTGTCACAATATTAAATAGATAAGAGGAATAAGCATATGTAAGAATAGTTTGTATGAAAGTAGAGAAAGTTATGTGAATGCAACACATTAGATATTAAATACAAATCCTGAAGCCATTAACAGTGAAGCAAATTAAATCAATAAATATACATAAATATCTAGGAACTAGACTTCATGTATTGTATTTAAGATGGAATATACAATTTATGTTGGGAGTCTTTTTGCAAAAAGAACTTGCAACATTACTAAGATAAGTGAAGTTTTTAGTTTCTAATTTGTTCTTACTTTAGAATCTTGTTGCTTCACTGTTAATAGCTTCATTTTCCTTAATTATGTTGGGAGTTTTACACATAATTTAGTTTCAGGTTTAACTCCATTGAAATTTATATTAAACAAATAGTTATTAGGTTCAAAATTATCCACTGTAAATGAAAATGTGTCATAACTAAGGAAACGAATTACTTCAAGCTAAATACAGTATAAAATAAAAAAACTCAAGCTATTAACAGTGAAGCAAATTAAATCAATAAATATAGGTACATAAATATCTACAAACCAGATATTTATGTATGTATATTTATTGACATCAGATGCTTTTTTAGTTCTGACAGCACTAATTATTTCCATACCAAAAAAGGTTTCCAGCCATGAATGAAAGCTCCAGAGCATTTCTCATTAAGTAACCTCCAAACATTTTGTTGTGCAGGTTGCGATCCTGAAACAGAATTAAGCTGTTTTTAAATAGCTACTTACAGATTAATGTAAGAAGTGCTAAATTCACTTTCATTTTTTGACTATCAATAATCTTTTCAGTAATGTTGCAGAATGCAGGCTTAGAGGCCACGTAACATAGGGTGCCAACGTATGAGAAGTGAAAGTAGCTAGCGGCAGTAGAAAATTATTTGAATGATGCTAGAATAGTATAATTGGCAATGCCTAAAGACGAGAAAGGAGGTACCTTCTGGTAACTAATGACAAATTTGGGTAACTAGATGGCGGGAAACTAATACATGCACATTCCCCAATTCAACTCACAAGATCTCGCAAATGTAACACTGAGAATCACAATTACAGGATAAATGAGGATCCCTTCATATTGCAGTGAAACAACTTAATGAATCATATACCTGAAATAACTATGAAATCATAAGCTCATGTAGTTGTGCAACAGATAGATAACCTTAGATGGGAATATAACGGGTGATCCAAAAGACTGTGAACCGGCTGCACTGTGTTTTGTCTGTATGGGTTCTCTGCGCTTGTCATAGAACAGCATAGATAAAACCATATAGCATTTTTAAAACTACTTTTAAAGGCTTTACTTACCAATATAATTACATATAGCAGATGCTGAAACTGGCTACCAGCGTGTCCATACAGTTTTGGCACTTCTTTAGGAAATTATCCATCACTTGCTGGTGGATATTTTGTTTTAATTCTTCCAGGGTGTTTGGGTTTGTCTTGTACACTTTATGCTTCAAGTTACCCCAGAGATGGAAATCGCAGGGGCTTAGGTCAGGGAACCGAGGGGGCCACAAGTTTCTACTAATAATTCTCTCCTGAAACACACTTTCAATTGTTCTCATCGAAAGATTAGCTGTATGAGGTGCTGCAGAGTCTTGTTGAATAAAGGCAAAATCATGCTCCCTGTTGGTTAATTCTCTAACTAAGGGCACCCAGTTATATTGATGTATATATGGGCGTCAACTGATGACTCGAAAAAAATTGGGCATGTAACTTTTTCTCCACTAGTGGTGCTCATATACCTGGTGAGCTGACTGAGTTAACACATACAAATCATAAATAAATAAATATACGCTGTGCAGTAGAAAGCAAATGCTGAGCCAAAATACTTTGTGACTAAGTAGAGGACTAAATAATAAAGCACACTGGTAATAATGCAGCCACATGTTATCATGTCAACTCAATACTGATTGTGAGCAGAGCAGAGAAAAACAGGTGATGCTTGTGACCTTGTGTATATCAGCTGCTGGTGATGCGTTTCCGCGTGTGCAGTGGAAAAATACTGCATAGCGGTTCACATGTATTTGGATCTCTCTGTATTTCGTAAATATACATTTATGAAAGAAATATACTGTTGCATTTTAGTAGCACAAACCATATAACCTCAAATAACCATGAATGAAATCTTAAATTCATGCAGTTTTGCCTTAGGTGGATAACAGTAAAATATGAATTTATTCCATGAGGTATGTTTATAGAACAAATAGAGTTTTACATGTGGCAGATGACTGACAAATAGAACACTTTAAACATTGCATTTTACCAGCAATAATTGTCACATAATACTGGTGATTTCAGTTATCTGAAATGCGGATTTCCATTAATAACAGCTAAAGGATTTGAGGAAAAAGGAACTCCTTACTTCATAACACTTTCTGTTAATGTTATGTCTCCTTTTTTACATTATTCCACTATTTATTTCATGCTTATATTCCATGTTTCAGTTTTAGCAGCCATTTCATTACCCATGTTCCTCTCTGATTCCTAGTTGCCAACCTCTTTGTTCGTTGTTGCTCATAGGTTTGTTTTATACAAATTTCAAGCATTGTCAGTTTTATACATATACAATTTTACTTTACAATCCAGTCCTTTAATACACATGTTTCATAATTAGGTGCGTTTCAACTTCCTAAACTTGTTTGTCACACTTTGTTGACTCTATTTACAAATTTAAACAGTTTTAATTACACTTTATTCATTGAATAAATACATTTCTTAACTAGATACAATTTAAGTTCTTTCTTGAAGATAAGCTCATTTAAGAGTTTAATTTCTGTTGGCAATTTGTTATACAATATAGTTCCCATAACATTATTCGAGGGTTGGCCATAAAATAAGGTTCCCAATTTTTTTTTCACAGTGAAAAACATATTTATTGACATTGAATAATACATTTTTAGAAAGCTTAGACTTTTTCCTATTTTTCGACATAATTGCCATTCTGATCAATGCATTTTTGCATGTGGTGTGCCATCTTTTATATGCCTGCATCGTAGAACTCTCCCGTCATGCGGTGGAGATAGCTTAAAACAGTTTCTTTCAGTTCCTCTCCGGTTCTGAAATGCGTCCCAAGCAGGTGTTTCTTTAGGCCAGGGAAGAGATGATAGTCACTTGGGGCTTGGTCTGGGCTGTAAGGAGGGTGTGTGACAGTATCCCATCCAAATTTGTTGATGAGATTGGTTGTCACATGGGCAATGTGTGGACAAGTGTTTCCTGGTGGAAATGCACTCCCTTTGTGAGCAAGCCTCCACCTGCCTTGGTATACCCTAAATGATCAGTCAAAATTGTCTGAATGTAGGTCTTGCTGACATCAGGGATCATCTCACTGGTCTCCTGAACCATCACCCCTTGATCTCTCAGCATAGTTTCTTCCACTTTCACAATCATTTCACCCGAAACCGATGGCTGTCCAGAACATCTGTAAGTCCGTCTTTGAATTCTCTGCATCATTTCCGCCCGTATTGTACACTCATACACTGCTCTCTGTACACTTCACACAGTTGGGAATGAATGTCTACCAGTGCAGTCTTTTTGCACACAAAAAATGCATTACAAAGCATAATTCGCACCTGGCGGGAGAAGCAAGTGGAAGCTCCATTTCTAACAGCTGCCAAGCCAGAACCGAGAGTTGCAGACAGCTTGCAGGGTGGGGTACCGGGAGAGGGAGAACCAAGCTATACACCAGTGTTGCCAGATCTCCTGTAACAGTATTCCTTGCGCCTGCAGATCCTTGAGAACCTTATTTTACGGACAATCCTCATACATCCTTTTCGGTAGCTGCTTTATCAAATCCAAATCTGAAGTAACCTCCCTTATTACTTTCTCTACTAGTAAGTAGAGGAAGTATTGTTATGCCACCAAAAAGTTTGATGTTGAGATTTCACCAGAAATATGTTTTGAGGCCCCTTAAATTAAAAAAAAAGCATTTTTAGAAGGTCAGTGTGTGTGTCTGTGTCACCTGTGGACAACACAACTCAACAATGCAAAGTCGGTTAAAAACCAAAGTTGGTATTTAAGTTTAAAGTTTTTCAAGGATGTGACACAAAGATTTTGAAGAAAATTGCTCCACCCTAAACTACCTTTTATATGGAAAATTTTGATTTTCTTGAAAATGGCTCTAACGATTTTGATTAAAATTACATATGTTTGAGATATTTGTATGACAAATGAAATGTATATTTTGAATTTTCTGGCTATAGCTCATGAAGCCCTATTTACTCTGGATGACTTGAATAACTGGTAAACCGTAAGAAATAGACAAAATCTTACTATACAAAAACTGTAGACCTTGCTACAATTTATGTTCCGATAAAATTGTTTGTAGAGTGAACCATTTCAGAGATACTCCTTGTTATTTCTGTCAATTTCAGAAAATATACTTTCGTCTAATGTAACTTGGTTGTTCATTTTTTTATATGTTAACCATGCAAAGAGAGTGGAATTTAAAAGCTTTAAAATATTTGACTATTGCCCTAAGCCTACTGTATTCCCATATTCCCCTTGCAAGGAAATAAGCAATAAGATAATTTGTACAAATGTTTATCTCTACTAACACAAAGAAGATATAGGAATAAGAGTCTGTAGAGTCGGCGGTTCATTCCTGAAAAAATACTCATGAACTTTACTGCGTATAGCACTTTTCGTAAAATTGTCATACTTCTCCACGCACTGTTTGCATTTACAGAATTAGAATAGAAGAGTCTGTAAGAATGGTTAGTACAAGAAAAGAGAAAGTCATGTGAGTGCAACACATCAGATTTTTTTGATATTACGGTCATGAATATTTTTATTTACTGTTAGATCTCTTTCCTTTATAAATAATATAGCCTTATATGTACAAGGGTATAAAGAGAACAGCAAGCATCCGGAACGCTAAGAACACCGGGAAAATCGTGTAAATGCAAACAGTGCGTGGAGAAGTATGACGATTTTACGAAAAGTGCTATACGCAGTAAAGTTCATGAGTATTTTTTCAGGAATGAACCGCCGACTCTAAACAAAATTTTGCATGCGGTAAATTCTGACACAGACTTGCCGAATTTTTCGCGAAGTACTCTCCACCGTTTGCTGATAGATATTGGATTAACATTTCAAAAGCGAGGGCGGAAATCAGTAATAGTGGGCAGAGAAGACATTGTAATGTGGAGACGTCAATATCTGTGCCAAATCAAAAGTTTTCGTAGTGAGGGCCGAAAAATTTATTTTCTCGATGAAACTTGGCTAAATGAGGGGTACACAACATCTGCAGCTTGGTGTGATACAACTGTGAGAGATAAGAAACAAGCATTTCTCTCTGGTCTCTCCACTGGTCTAAAAGATCCCACAGGCAAAGGAAGAAGGCTCATCATTGTTCACATTGGAAGTGAAACTGGATTTGTAGACGGTGATTTATTGACTTTTGAATCCAAAAGCACAAAGGACTTCCACGAAGAAATGACTGGTGCTGTTTTTCTTCAATGGTTTCAATCAGTCCTTCCGAAGCTTGATTCCAACTCCGTTATCGTATTAGACAACGCTAGCTACCACAGTGTTAAAGCAGAGCACATCCCTAATATGTCATGGAGAAAAGGTGACATTATTAAGTGGCTACAGGATCATATGTGTGAGTTTAGTGCCGATATGGTTAAACTGGAACTAATTGGCATTGTAAAGCATGTAAAAGCACAATTCGATAAGTATGTTGTGGATGAGGCAGCAAAAAGTGTAGGTCACACCGTTCTGAGGTTATCTCCATACCATTGTAAACTCAATCCAATTGAGCTAATCTGGAGTCAGATGAAAGGCTATGTGCGTAGGCACAACACTACTTTTAAGCTGAATGAGGTTCGCTCCCTGCTTGCCGCTGCAGTAGAAAATATAACGGCACTTAATTGGTTCAACTGTGTTCAGCATGCAATAAAAGAAGAAGAGAAGATGTGGAAGCTGGATGGACTCACTGATGAAGTTGTTGAAAGACTTGTAATCACCGACGGTAGTAGTTCAAGCCACTGCGAATATACATCGGGAGATGACAATGCATCTCTATCGGGAGTTGAACTTCTGCAGGAATCCGATTAAAGGTAACCATTATGTCACTGCATGATTCTATTAATATTCCAACTCATAGATTTAATAAGTTAATGTGTAACCCAACTCTATTTATTGTCTAGAAGTTAGCGCTACTAGTGTTGCAAAACTTTTGTGCGTGCCTGTACGTCTAACACGCGGCGAGTTGAGTCAGCTCCGCCTTGTTGTTTACAACAGGATTCAACTAGGCTGAGACACAGCATAATAATCCTAATACTCTTCTTCTGCGAAATGAATAATCTATTCACATACACTTTTGTGGCTGCTCCCCATATATCTATACCAGATTTGCATAGATTGTACCGCAGTATAACAACAAAAGAATGTTTTTATTTTTTAAAATTTTAAAATACCTTAAGATATATATTAATTTACTAATTTTATTGCATAAATAATATATTCCCCCCAAGTTAAATTTTCATCCACAATTACACCAAAGAATTTCTGTTGGCTCACGTTTGTCAATTCTTCATTATTTACAATAGGGCCAACTTCTGAAGCTGTTTCACTGGAACCCAATTTCAATATCATGTGGTTTGTCTTTTTCATGTTACGCCGAAGACTATTTGATTCAAAATATTTTTGAAGGTATTTTAGTGTATTTAACATGTTTTCATTTTAATGAAATATAATTGGTCCTCAGCAGTTAGAGGTTGCATCATCAGCGAAGGAAATAATGCCAGAATTTTTTGGCACATTGATATCATTAACATACAGAATAAATAACAGAGGACCCAGGACTGAACCTTAGGGAACCCAATGTCCAATAGTGTATTTCTTAATGTCAAGTTGGCATGGTTCAGTAACATTACACATCTTTTTTTCATAGTGGTTAATGCCCACTTTTACTACATATGGCACTGCAGGCATTGACACTGATGATGCATGGAATGAAGATGGAGCACCAGTGGAATGAGATGGCGGGGGAAACTGAAGAACCCAGAGGAAACCCTCCCTAGCGCCACTACATCCACCACAAATCCCACATGCAGTTGCCTGGGATTGAACCTGGGCCACTTTGGTGAGAAGCAAATGGTCTAACCACTCAGCTACGGTGCAGCCATTACATTACGCATCAAAAAGCCCATTTTCTGCAACATTACCATCTTTTCCACCAATACTTTCATGCCTATGTTAGTGACAAAGGAAAACATTATAAAATATATTATGTACCTCTGGCTGGCCAAAGATAATACTGTTGTAGGTTTGATCTCCCAACCAAACACTATTTGCTGGTAACACACGTTTATGTATTGATGGATCCTGCACATCCACTGTTTGCAAAAACGTATTGTGAATAATCTTTTGCTCCTCAGCATTTGGAACAACTTTTAATAAGGACATCTTTTGTACTTCTTTACGGCGTTTCTTCCTATCTGAAAAAGTTGAGTAATGTATTGTTTATTCATCCTTTGTATCTTGTACAAGATAATGGACACATCAAGCACAATATTTACAGAATGACATTAACATGATAATGGATACAAAATGTACAAAACATAGTAATTACAGAAAACAAAATATACAAAATAAAAAGTTTTAAAAAATGGTAATATTGACGAGGAGAAAACGTGGTAATAAAACTAATTAAAAACTCTTGTATAGAATAATAACAACATTTTTCAACTAAGAACTTCTGTAATTTGGTTTTAAAAGACTTTACTTTTTTCGACCTGTTTCGTATGAGGTGGCAACTTGTTATACAATTTGATACCATTATAGGTGAAGAAATGTTTATACAGACTGGTGTAATGACTAATTGTTGGCAGATTTAAGCTTCCTCTTGTGCCACTTTTTTGTATCATTTGGCAAGTTTTGCAGCTATTTATACTTATTGTAACATGTAAAAGAACGTTATATACCACATATACACACAAACACACACATGCACGTTGATTTACCACCACCAAATCCATTATGAAAGTTCATCAGTCCACCACTAGATGTATAAGGTGTTTGCTATGATGATGAGACTCTTTTACTATCTTAGGTCACGATATAGGGTGAGATGAATTATTGGACTCGATTTTATGTTTGCTGAATTTTTTATTTGTACCTTTGTAGATTATTATAGTTTTTTAAACTGGAGCACAATTTAAAAATATTTAGTTTCTTAGCAAGATCAAGATTTTGTATCAAAAGATTTAGCAAAATTTTGCTAAATGCATCATCCATCTTGTTATTTCTCGATTTAATTGTATTGTATTAATTAATGTACATTATATGGTTTAACTTCTTGAAGTTAAATTTGTAAATAATGTCTTCTTCACTTTTAAACCTTGGTCCACAAATATTCAATTATTCAACAATCACATATTTGAGCCATGCATAAAAAAGATGTCTGTTCTCTTCAAACTTAAAGACCAAGAGAGAATTTAAAGTTACTGCATCGCTAAGGTAATGGATTAGAATATTTACTCGCTTAGTTATGCTTTCTTGTGACGTCATTTTATGACGTCATATTTTGCGTTTCACTTTAATCTCGCAATTTGCAAAGAAAACGATTTTAGTTTGTCTTTTTGACATGAAATACATACAAAACAACTCTTAATTACATAAATACAATTGAAATATAACATTTAACAATAATTATCCTTATAAATAGTCTTCTTGGCAATGAAAGAATGATATGGGACAAATAGAGTCAAATACATATAAATAAATTCAAGTTCATGATTAATTTGATTATCTATGAGGACACATATACTGGGTGTCCCACAAAAACACTAACAGTGCTTAGTACATTGTGCGGGATGACAAACTGACCGGTTTTCAAATAGGAACCTCTGTCCAGAAATGCATGATTCGGATGCTGGAGAGTGTCAAAGTTTGAGAACGAACGGTTGTGACAATTTGTTAACATTTGTTTTGGTATCTTAATATGGAAGGTATGCAACCCTTTAGCCATCTGTGTACTGGGATGAACCACCTGTGCATGCACTAAATTTCTCCATTGAGTCCTTGGTGCACATACCACTGTGTTATTGGAGTAGTTTCCACTACAGTAATGTTTTAACAGCAGTTCGACACATGCCAGTACACAGCTGGTGAAATGGCCGACTTGAGTTCTAGCACACTTTGATGTAAATGTGCGGAATCACCTCAACATTGCATATTCAAGTTGATGGAATGGTGGAGATGGACCAATTCCATGGCTAACACGGTTGCCAGATCTGACACTTCTTGAGTATTTTCTGTGGAGTTGTATGGCACTCCTGTAGCGGAGAACCTTATGGCTTCAGTTCGAGAGCGATTGAGAATTTTCAAAGGCAACAGCACATATTGAGTCACATGGATGAAACTCACCACTGCCGATATAGGTTCTGCAATGAGGTGAGAAGTACACTGGTCGATGCCCCTTTGTAATGTAGGCATCTTGATGTTGGGTTTATTGACGACATGTGAACGTACACCCATCTCACACTTCGATGCGCTACAGTGGTCAAACCATGCATTTCTGGATAGGGGTTCCTATTTGAAAACCACAGTTTGCTGTCCTGCACAACATACTAAGCGTTGTCATTGTTTTTTTGGGGCGTCCTGTATATACTATTTCAAGCTCTTGAAACCAGTCAAAATAAATATTTACATGCAAGTGATGTTACACCGATTCAATTTTTATAATACTTTAGATTCACATTACTGTTATTAACTTATTCAAATATACTCACTTTCACCTCCCATTAAAATCTCTTTCTCTTTGTCATTCTCTGGAACTAGTTCGTTTATAAAGGCAGGAGCCTCATTAGTGGAATTTCTGGCAGCCATAAGGAACAGAGCACGAGTTAGTTTTTCCCAGCGTCCTTTCACGTCCTGCTCCAGCCAAACCACTATTTCCATTGATGATCTGCCTACCCAGGATACATGACCAGAGAGTCGAATGTTAGCATCATGCTGTAAAATACAGTATTCACATTAGCAATATCTTCTTCTGTATGCCTTCATTATATTCACATTGCATTTCATTCTGAGCATATTAATACCTATATTTTAATACTTTTAGATCCATTAATAAAAACATTAATAACTGAATTTCAGATTACGCTTTCAGAAATTTCAAATTGCAGACACTGTAAATATGCAAAGGAGACTTACCGTTGGGTGTAAAGAAGTGAATGAAATTTGATCCACTAATACTGTGACAATGACGTAAGGTGTTGGACCCTCTGCTGGCTGCTTTGGATTTTTAATGTGTCTAAAAACTGCCCACACTGAAATTAAATTTAAAAAAAATTCTTAATAGTTACGATTTATCCAGGGGAAAATATCTGATTTCTTATACACACATGATTTTCCCTATCCAGTCTTTTAGAAACCATTCTTACAAAGACAGCAAGATGGCTTCTGCAGTAATGTATAAGGCTTGAATTCACCTGATTCAATTCCCAATGGATTCTGACTCTCGAGTTGGAGTCAACTCGAAACTTTAGTCAGCTTTGCACCAAGAACTTGCAATATTACTAAGATAAGTGAAGTTTTTAGTTTCTAATTTGTTCTTACTTTAGAATGAGAGTTAGGTTCGCCACATGCAACTATTGCACTGAACTGTGCTATGCACCCTGGAGCAGCTGTGTGTAATGCAGCCAGTGCTTGACCTTGCTCTGAAGTCTGTGTGATCGTAACCTGCAGTGCTCTTGTGGGACCAGAAGGGTACTAAAATGCCTTGCCTTCCTAATAAGTTTTTTAAGACTAGCTTAACACTGCACAGGAAAACAATTGCATAAGAAATTATGCAGCATGTAGAAAACATACATACAACATTGCTAGAACTTTACCTGCAAACTGATCCATCTCTTCCAGCAATCTGCCCAATCTTACGTAACCCTGACTGGTGACATATTTTTCTTGATGAAGAGAGTCGTCTGCCAGTGGAATGATTGCACTTGAAAAGCTGTCCTAAGATTAAAATATACCTAAATTATTGTTGAAGTAACGGGAGAACAAAAAACTTACGAACTGACTGCACAGTGTTTTGCCTTGGCACTTGTGCTATCTCCTGCTATCATAGAAAGGTGTGGATGAAACCATACAACATTTTTAAAACTACTTTTAAAGCTTTACTTACCAGCTTGATGAAAGGAGATGCTGGTTACTGTGGTTATCCATACATTTTTGGCCCCTCGTTAGGAAACTATCCTTCACTCACTATAGTTCACGTAGAGAAATGCTGACAGTTTCCTGGCAGATATTTTGTTTGAATTCTTCCAGAGTGTGTGTGTGTTTGTCTGGTGCACTTTGTTTTAAGTTACTCCAGAGATAGAAATCTCAGAGGATTAGGTTGTGGGGCAGAAGGGCCACAAATTTCTGCTAATAGTTCTGATCTGAAACACCCTTTCAATTATTCCACATCAAGACAGTAGCAGAAAAAAACAGTTTCAAAACAGATTTAGTTGAAAGGTTTGTAAAAAAATATGAAAGACAAAAACAGATTAAGGACATCACAATGCTGAACAATAGATCCAATCCCCAACCTACATACAGCAGATTCACCTTCCACCCAAGTTGCACAATAAATTCCAGAAACTGTTCCAGGATCATAACATTAAGCTAGCCCCTTATAACTGATTCAACCTGAGAAACCTGCTAAATCACCCATTAAACAGTACAATACCAACAAACTCAAAATCTGATGCTTATCAGATAAATTGCAAGAATTGCCCAAAAATATACATCAGCCAAACGAAAAGAAATCTTAAAACATGACAGAAGGAGCACATTAGAAACATAACGCTCCAACAGATGGACAAATCAGCCATAGCCCACCACTTCTGGTCAAGAAGTAGAAAGGATTATTAAATTACCAAAACATGCAAAAACAACAGCAGAACTGATAATTTGGAAGAAAATATATATTATGAAAAATGTTCACATAGTCATGAATTTTGATATACCACAAGCAGACGACATAATGAAGTTTCTATCCAGCAACCCAGATAGCAGCACAGTCACTACCACAGTCGAGAAACTGTTGAGAATGAAGATGCTGATCTTTGAAACGTGTCCAGACAAAAATAAGTGTAAGTGGAACTATAAATTTGTATAGGCTGACTCATTTACTTCTAAAACACTTTCAATTGTTCCCATCAAAAGATTGGCTGTATGAGCAGTTGCAATCTTATTGAAAAAGGCAAAATCATGCTCCCTGTCTGTTAATTCTCTAAAAAAGGGGCAAAACTGTATTCATGTATGGACAATTGACTCAAAAAAATTGGCCCTATAACTTAGAACCAAATATTGCTCATAAAATACCTCTTCATGACAAAAAAATTGGTGTATGTGTGTCATTTATGGCGAAAAGTTTCTCAGAGCTCCAATAAGCAATTTCTGTCCCTGGGTAACTTAAAACATAAAGTGTACAAGACAAAATCACACACTCTGAAAGAGTTAAAATAAAATATCTGCCAGGAAAATGCCAACATTTCTTAACATGAACTACAGTGAGTAAAAATAACAAATATTTCGCTGTTTAGCGATGCTGTCAATTGATAGGATCATATGAGTGTTGCCGGTGAGTCAAAATTTCATCCTGCAGGAGTTCTTTTACTTGTCAGTAAACCTACTGACATGCAGCCATCGTTTTTAAGCACACTTTAGAACCATTGATCTGAGCCATTTTGGCACCTGTTTAGGAATCTGTCGCAGCGAGCGCTGAAGGTGTGGACAGGCAAAACACTGTTCAGCTCATTCGGAAGTTTTTCATTCTCCCAGTGGCACCTACATATGTTGCATACTGTATATTTATGCTAAGCAAGTTATAAAAGAATATGACTGAGCATTCACTCAAGGTTTTAGGTTATACAATGGAGAGGTATATCTCACACACTGGGAGCTGACTACTATCCCCCAGGAAGAAGGGATGAGGTGAGGGAACCACAGGAGACTAAAGGTACTGGAAAGACATATTGTCGATCAGCTTATTGACAGAAAATAGAGGTTGATATTGTGCATTGGGAATTCATGTTTCTAATCAACCAATGATATTTTTCCCAGCCTGTGACTAGAGAGAGCTCTAGCAGCTGTTTCATGGCATGGCCACCTTGAATCACTTCTACAGCACAATATAACATGCCATACCTGGTTATGAGAACAACCAAGTTAAAACTTGCCAAGTCTTCTTTCCCATTTCCGGGGCCTGGGATAGCTTCTCATCGATTGTTAACACTCCCATTTGAATACATGTATTTCAGCTTTCTTGTTCTGGTTATTGTTACCATTAATGATGGTTGTGAACCAGTCTTAACAAGAATTCTAACCATAGTTTCCACATTCTAAAAATATCTCCATACTCTGTTACTGACACATTTGTATTTTAATCATATACAAGATAGAGGGGAACTTATTACATTCCTTATAATATGTGCTTCATAGAAGCATTACAAACAAAAGTTGAATGGATTTTGTTCTTTGAACAGCTGATTTAAAAGAAAATAAATGATTTTTGTTCCAAATTGGTTGCATAATTCCACAAGAATGTACGAAGATAATAGTTTGTTGCTTGTAAGATACGTAGAGTAACTTATTTTTGACATAACTTCGGACATCACACAGGTTTTCAAAATAATTAATCACTTAAAAGAATTAAAGGAATATTCAGAGCAGTTTTTTCAGATGTGAAGTAACTAGGCAATGTTGCATTGAGGTTGATCAGGGAATTGAAATGGTTTCTGGATATAAAAACATTGGTTGTTTACAAATATGAATACAGGTGGTGTAATGCTTTGGGAGAAAATTCTGATACACCTACATTCACACAGTAAACATGGAAGGACATAGTATGGTACTTGTTTATGTTCGCAAGACACACCACTACAGTGTTTGTTTATGTACTGATCTAGTGAAAGTGACACCCATGCAAACTTGCAGTGTTGCCAGCTTGTTTTCAACAAAATTAAAATATCTCCATAGGAAATGGAGACAAAAACGTAAGACACAAAATGTGTTCCAGATACGGAGATCAACCACTGGTTTAAATTAATTTAATCACTTCCCTTCCAACCGGGATATAATTTTATTCCCAGGCTAAGTAAAGCTACAGTCCAGTACCAAAACTAATGAAGTAACTAATGGTTCTGTGTGTTGGTAACACTGACAGTGGTCCCAAGGTAGAACATATCTTAGACCTCAGAGCTTATAAATCCTTGAATCCTTTCCCTTAGTTAAAACATTAAGACTTACATTCATTGTCCGTGGTGGCAGTTCCTCCTGCGAGGTAGGTAACTGGGTGAGAAGGTTGCTTTTGGACTTCTGGAGTGGCGAATAGCCTCTGTCTATGCCCATAAATTTCATCAGACGCTCCTTCACTGTTAAAAATAGGTTTTGTTATTGTTCTGTGCAATATTATAGTAAAACCTATATATTAAATTTTAAGAAGTACACTTCTATATTGGTAGATCAGTTTATTAAATACAATGAATAAATTACTAATGAAACATCAATAAAATGCCAACTCCATGTTTATCATTATTTATTGAAGCAAAACATTGACTGTGAAGGGCATTACTCATTGTAAAAATTAGATGATCTTCCAGTCCACTGCTTACTACGGTATGTGCCAAAATATTCAGTACTGGAAAATTATGTTACTTTTATTGTTATTATTTAGTTATTGGAGCGGTAATGTGAATGTTCAAAATGTGCTTCACTGCACTGTAGACAGTGTTGATAATGATCATGCAGGTTTGTAAACATATTCTAGGACATAGGCTGCTTCAGAGTCCTGCAAAATGAGATGATCTTCTGATGTAATGCAGGTACAGTTTGGTGTGGATCTGAACAGCTGAAAATTTTCTCCTTTAACATTCCCCACACGTAAGCATCAAGTGGTTCAGATTGGGGGAATGTGATAAGTAGGGGAACTCGGTCCTAAGGGAAATGATTTGTCCTCGAAATATTTCCTGCAGCATTGCCAGAGACTGTTGAACAGTGTAGCAGGTCGTCCCATTTTGCTGGAACCACTGTCTATTCATCTGAATGTTCCTGTGATGACAAAACCTTCTTAGACCCTGAATATATGGCCTGACTATCATGTTCCTATAACGTTCTTGGTTAACAGTAAGAGGTGCACCATCATCATCCTCAATGAAATACAGACCTATAAGAAAGCGAGTTGTTTGGCAATTGATAAAATCATGCAGGCGAATGACTTTCATTGGAGAACCACACATTAAGCAAGCAATCTGGATCCTCGTACACCATGGCCAAAAATTGTGCACAATATATGGAAATCCACCTATGTCTTTAAACAATTTTCGAAGCGACATATTACTGATGTTTGAATTCAGGGTTGTTCATTGAAAACTTGATTTTTGTGACTGCAACACCCAATTGAGGACACATTCATGATTTTCATTTGTGGGCACAGTTACTGATCTACCAGACCTTCCCTTCCGATAACATAACACACTTGTCGTATGACAAAATTTTGTAACGATAGACAGCATAACTGCTTTGCTTGGGCCAGCTTATTAACCCATTAATGTCCAGTGGTCTATTTATAGACCGCTACAGATATTATCTTTTTATTTAGTTTACATGAATTCTCAAGACTCATTTTGACCATGTATGTCATCATTAATGTTATCTGATCATGTGAACACAGTATGGTCTCTTAAAAACTAGAATATCGTGTAGTTTATTAATTTACAACAATAAGGTGCAAATTACTGCAGTGCCTGTGAAAGCATTTTATTGTTTTTTTCCTTGTTAGGTTTCCCTCTCAACTTCCTGTAATGCAATAAATTGTTGATAAAGGTTCATATAATTGCATCACACAAAGAACATGCCAGTGTAAGCAATTCTAATGCTGAAAATATGATCCTAAAGTCACACAATCTATTTATAGACCACTGGGCACAAGTGATATCTCACATCAGCACATGGAAACTCTTACCTGACGCAATGCCAGCAAGAATGTTAGTTCTGTAATAGTATCTAAGCATTTGTCTGTATGTTACTGTCTTCTATAGTTTTTTCTGTTTGAAACAGGGAAAACTGGTGTTCAACAGTATTCTATATTGTGTTCTTTGAAGCGACAATAACATGTAAGCACATGGACTACTAAAGTACATATGTCTTATAGCTATTATTTTTGGGGATAAGTTTGCAATTCTGCACTAATAAAAGATGTAAACCCAAATGTGCAAGTCCGTTGGATATTTGTTTTTTGCTTTTCATTATTTTTAGATTACATTCAGAGATATGGCGTGTTACAATTATGACATCATATTCAAAGAAATCATGCTGGTTACTATAAGTGACGATAACCTTTCCAATGAAATTCATGATGCTTGTGATACAATTTCTGTGATTCTTCCTCCTGATCCAGACAGATGAAGCACTACATGTATAGTAAATGTGAATGATCTTCTTGGCCCAGTTGAAATACATTTCATTGCCTCTGAAAAGACTGGCAAATGACAAATAACTCAGGCTTGAAAAGAAAAAAAAACTCTTGAGACCGACATAATACAAAAAATGTGCTTCCAAGTACACCTACATGTCAGAAAATGGCCATGCTTCAAGTGAAAACAGGTTTGAAGTATTACACACCACTTGAGATTCTGCAAAAAATTAGATTTAACACTCCTCCACAGACATTTTGACCCTTACCACAGTTGATTATAAGCTTTTATCACACCAAATGTTTCAGTTAATACGTGGTTTGGCTTTAAATGATCTGTAGTTGCTTTAAGAAATAAAGTTCAATCATAAAATACATGAGCTTGACGGAAATGTATTGTATGTATTGACACCGGCCGTGAAAGCCTTAGAACTTTGAGGAAATGTATTTGTTCATCATTACAGTATGTTTTGATACCGTTAACATCCAGCAGTCTATTTACAGACCAGGTGATTTTGGGACACTGGGTGAATAAAATGGCAAACAAAATACAGGTTGGCCCAAGTCCCACACCACGGGACATAATTTGAAAAAGCACAAATTTCACCCGTACAAGTTGCAGTTATTATGCCATATGACAGAAGATGATCTCGATTGTCGAAATGGAAATGTGTGATTGGTTTCTATGAAATATTGAAGATAATTCAGTTTTTATCAACAGTTATGTTTTCTGACAAAGCAAATTTTTATGTGAATGGTGAAGTTAACAGACAAAATTTACATTACTGGTCTGACAGTAGTCCTCATAGGTTTTCTAGCAACAAAAAACAATGAGCTGCCTATGTAACTGTACGGTGTGTTTTGTGGAAAGACCATATCACTGGTCCGTACTTTTTTGACACAAATGTCAACAGTAAAACTTACCTGACAATATTGGGAGGATCATTATTGCCTGATTTGGATGTCATTGGTTCCCACCCTGAGTGGTTCATGCAGGATGGTGCACCACCACACTACACCATTCAAGTACGGACTTGGCTGGATGACAACTTCCCACAGTGGATTGGTTGTAGAGGACGAGTGGAGTGGGCTCCTCGATTTCCTGATTTAAATTCAATGGATTTTGCGATATGGGTGTATCTAAAGTCAAAAGTGTAAGAGTTGAAGATCAGGGATAGAAACCATCTTCGAGAGCGAATAGTAGCAGAGTGCGTGCTATCATGCCAAACTTGGTACCCAATGTTTTATGGAACATGGTCGACCGGTTACAGACGTGTTGTGGTTTGAACGGCTCTCATACTGAACACATAAAATAGTATAATAGTAAAAATCCCTATAGTGCGGGACTTTTGGGCCACTCTGTATATTGTTGACATACTGTATGCTAAACGAATACAACAATTATGTTTTTCTTAACTTTTTTAAAAAAAAGTTGGACGTTAATGGGTTAAAGCACTCTCAATATTGTTCCACCACTAACTTTAAACTCAGCCCATTGATAACCCCTTGATAACCATTTTTGTATGAGTGAAATAATACTTCACTATGAACACTTTTCCCTTTGTTGCGGCACCATTGTCACTTCCAACCACAGAGCACAATGTTCGTTACATAACTAACAACATATTATGGTGGTGCAACAATATGCAGATGCACAGGCTTGTGCATACAGGCTGTGTGAAAACCAGTACAGAATATTTTGGCACATACTGTATAAATGCTTTCAATTCAAGGTTCTGTAACTGTTCAACAAAATGCCTCCTAGAAGGATTATTATTAGAGATGGGATTTTTAGGTGGTACCAGTTAGCAAAATATGTACATAAATATGTAGTGAAAAGCAGTGAAATATCTAGTAAAATATGTAGAATGGGTAAAATACGTAATATCAAATATTTAATTCCAACTTACCATTTTCTTAGTCACAACATTCAAATCATATTTCTGCAGTGTGGTTTAGCAGAGTAAATAATTATGTATTTTTCAATGTTTTCTGGAGTCATTTAAAGATGTTTGTCACTGAGAATGTTCTTATAGACAGAAAGTTCTTTCCACATCACATGATGTAACTGGGGCAAATATTAGGAAAGGAACTTTTCTGGAGAAATGTTCTCGGGTGGATCAGCATCATCTCCATTTACAATTTGGCATATACTATGAAATATTGAATTGCCAGATTTCTCTTTAACACATTTTTCAATTTACTTAATACACTTGCACCAGTTTCTCCATGTACAGACTTAGTTTTTGAATAGCATCCGCTATGACAGCAATGGAATCTTGTAGAGGCAGTCATGACGTTTCTAAACATTTGATGCTTTGTACGAGCCAGCCGAAGTTGCTCCTGTTGTAGGCAACTGAGGAGAGCACCTTAGAGTTGCTAAAGGCAGCCTGGGATTCACAAATAGATGCAGCACTTTCAGGATCAAAAGAATCTACAACAGTCTAGATGCTTGTTTGTTGTTTGTAGTGTTTAACGCCCGCTTTTACTACTACGGCACCGCAGGCGGTGACACTGATGATACATGGAATGAAGATGGAGCACCGGTGGAATGAGATGGCGGGGGAAACCGGAGTACCCGGAGAAAACCCGCCCTGACGCCGCTTTGTCCACCACGAATACCACATGCGGGTCCCTGGGATCGAACCCGGGCTGCCTAGGTGGTAGGCGAGCGCGCTAATCGCTCGGCCACAGCGCCGCCAGTCTAGATGCTCACTATAGAAATTAACACTGCTTCTATCCATGCTTCCCACTTCGTTAACACTGGTTCTGGAGGCAGTGATATCTCTAGTAAATTGCTGCTTGTAAGAGAGCACTCATTGTAGAGATTTAAAAGAGAAACCTTTTTTGTTGCTACAATTACCCTACTCACTTGTGGAAACTTAGCTCTAATATCTTTGGCAATGCACGGCAGTTCATGAGCCAAGCAGATGCCATGCCCCATTTGGTAAGGCCTATATAAGATATTCACTCATACTTCTAAATCTCATATCTCGAATACTACTACAGCTATCTAAAGGAAAGCACACATATTCCAAGAGGAATTTTGTGCTAACTCTACTGGTAGCCCTGCAAATTGCACTAGATGTTCCTTTCTCTTTGTAGAGTGAATACAAGCAAATTCTGTGCTTGAGTGGTACATAACTTTGTGTTGTAACTTTTTAAGCAGTTTTCTCACAGATTCACTTTTTAATGGTTCTGCTGCAATTTTCTCAGAAAATACCAAAGATATATATGTAGTAGAGAAAGTAAAAAGTACCTTCCTGATTTCTCGGCTTTGATATAAATTTAGTGAAAAGTGTCTTAATATTTAAAATACAATATTATGAAAACTTAAATTCCTTGTAGAAGTATCATAAAGCTAAGTTTCCCACTTCTTGCACTAGATAATCTCTAATGCAAAGATTGACCATCCCTGTAGCACAGTGGTAATGCGCCTGCTCCTGGCATGGGTTCGATTCCTAGTACTGGCATGGGGATTTTTCCCTGCTGGGAGGCCTGTAAACTTCATATTCAGACCACCAAGATCCGAAATGGAGACAGTATACCTATCAAATCCTTATTGGAACTAATAAGGGGATCAAGGATCCTTGATGGCCTCTAGGACTCTACCTGGGGAGCGTAATATGCCAGCATAGACAGGCATCAACACTTGACACCCCACTCCACCATAAAGCAAAAAAAAAAAAAAAATTGCAAAAATACTAATGCATACACCTAATGTATTATCATTCAGAAGTAAATTATTTTGATATTTTTTGTGCTATTTTAAAATATTGGTTTCATTTTTACAAATGAAGAATTACTATTTCTTTAATATGTCTTTAATATTCACAGCTAACACCAAAGATAAGTGAAGCTACCTCTCTAAATATTTATTATATTTGTTGGTACTATTTCTTTGTTGGTGCCCTAAAGACCCAGTTGTCGATGGGCTCTTAAATCCTATACACTCACTTTTTTATGGTTACCCCTTTCTTTAATACTAACCTTCAGTAACAGTCAACTCCCTGTCCTTAGGGAGTGGTTGATATGGCATTGAAACACTCTTGCATAAGTGAAATGAGGCTAAAGATCTGTAATAAAGGTATATTTTAATGAAATATTCAATACTAAAGCCTATTCTATCTAAAAAACAGAAGTGTAGTTTTTGAGGAAGAGGTTATGTTTACTGCATTATAACAAAGCATTATACCTACAAAAGCAAGGTTAGGTGCTGAATGAAAAAAATACATTTGTGCCACTGCTGTACTTACTGTGTAACTTTCACTGCTTTTAAATGCAGCAAGCCTTTGTTTATACATCTTTTCATTAGAGTGGAAGACATCTTTTCTTATACCTACTTTTAAACTTTATACTCCTTTTATCTGTGATGTCATGCACATGGAATTTAAGGAGCAGGTATAACCCAAGGTTATATATACAGTTCACCTGAGTTTACCTCTCATAACTAGAATTTTGTGTTAGCACTCATGGTCCATGATCAAAAAATTTAGGATGATAATTTGACTAGTGTCTTCTGGGTTAAATCAGTAGCCAAAGAATATTTAAATGTACATCAAAAGACACAATAACAAAACAAAACAAAAACAAAACAAAAAAAAGAAAAGAATATCATAAAAGACTTCTTAATTTGTGAAGATTTTTATTTAAATGCACATCAAAAGATACAATAAGAAAAAGAATATATAAAAGACTTCTTAATTTGTCAAATAAATCTCAAAATGTAAAATAAATGCTTGCAGATATTATGTTTGGACATAAAAATGTTCATAATGTATCTAGTTTGGATGACTATTTCTTATCGCTTTTTTGTTGACCTGCGCTTTGTGATGGTTCCACTGCTGCTGCTTTTTTCAGTTCTGGAGGTTGCCGCAGAGCCTCTGGTGCTGCCTGAAACAAAAGCAAGCTCTAATATATTGACTGTCAACCACATAAATCTTTACACATACTTACTGATTTTTTGTGTATGTACTTTGCTCACCAACAGAATTTTTGGATATTTGATACTGTACCATTCAAGTTCTCTTTATAGGACATTTTTAAATGCTGTCTCTAGGACCATCCATAAGGAGGTAGAGGGAATAAAGTGTTTTGAGGACTTAGAATTTTCTTGGGCCCAAAGGACCGAGGCAAACAACTATCAAAACAGTGAACATGTAGCTTGCTTTAGTTATTATTGAGTCAATTTTTGTGTACATTACTTACTAAATTAAAGGATCATATCCCATAGAAGAACAAGCCAAGAATATACCGGATTAGCTATAACAATAGTGAAAAAGCCTACATTGGAAAAACTATAAGAAACAGAAAAACAAGATAAGAACACATTAGGAACATAAAGCAAAAATAGGAAGATAAATCGTTGCCATTTTTGGAGAGACCAACGCACCATAAACAGAAAATCAATAATGCTAAAAAATATTTCAATAAGAACAGAAGAGTTTGGGAAAACATTTACATTTGGAAAAACAAAAACAAGTTTTCAATTTTGAAATCCCATCAAGCGACATACTTATGCAAAGATTCATCCAACCACCAGTCAACTAGGAACCAAGGAAGGGAGTGAATGGCTTCTGAGACATGTTTTCCTTACTTAAAAAGTATATGACGTAGCATTTAAAAAATAAATAGGAATTAACACAATGAAGTAATGTAACAGTCAAAAAATTATACAATATGAATCAACTGAGACATTCTGTACTTCACATAACTATTTTCCTTCAATGCATTTCGCCTTCAGTTGAAGACATTATCAACAATTTGACGACACTGTCACAAGTCCAAAAACACAATGTTAATTTAATGTATCTTCCTTACTATGTTTTATATGTAATCTATGACTAAGTAACTTACAAATGATGTGACATAAAATAATCTTCAATGTAGAACATAAAAGACTGATATATGTATTAAAGATATTAAAAATTCTTTTAACCATGTTCAATTTTGAAAATGAATTTTATTGTGTACTTCAGCTGTGAATCTTTTATTTAAATATTTTTATACAGCCAAGAATGTAAAAAGCTGTTCATATTTTAAAAAATTGAGAAATCTTATGTCATTACTTCCTTATAGTAATAATTGTGGTTGCTTAATAGTAACATTTCAATTTAATCTCAAAATTTTAATAAGAGTAGGTATACATCTTTTTAGAAAACACTTTAAAGAAAGATAAAACAGCTGACTAAACATAAAAGAACTTCTGTTTAAATGTGAATTTAATGTATAAATTAAAATTTCTGTTTTCAACTACTTTGTTGCTTTTGTGGTATAATGATTAGTATGCTAGCCTCTAAATCTAGAGCTCCCAGGTTCAATTCTTGCCTGTAAGACTTAGTGAAACTTTTTCTTTTCTAAATATATTGCACAGTTTAAATACACATAACAGAGAGGTAGAATCAGGACTGAAAATTTCAGTGCCATAGCTGGAATTTGAACCAGGGATCTTCCGCTTAACACCACTAAGCTACTGTGGCAACTGGCCAGTATGACATTAAATTCCCCAACTGATTTGTATTTTCCCGATAGACCACAAGGGAATCTCACATCTGAGATAAGTACCCCAAGAGCGACTTACAATCATAAGTACTTTATGTCCGGAGTTTAATTAAATAACCTTCAGGTTGCCCACACATGGCTCGTGCGTTTAAAACTAATAGTAAGTTGTTAGGCATGTAATAAAAATTAACATACAACAGAATTGTTACTCATACATTCATTTGATCATAATTATGTTCTTCACTATGGTCGCTGTCATGAATGAAGGCCGTTGCTCAGAAGACAAATCTTCAACATCACAGTCACGTGTTTTCTATCCAGTCAGGCATAGTCTGTTTCAAAGTGCATGTGGGAGTATTTGAGTACAATTTAACCGTGAAATTAAATAATTCTGTGCAATAAGTCCACTCCATTGTGTAATAGTACGTTCGTTAAGAGTTCCAATGATGGCAGAAGCAACACAAAAAAAAGAAAGAAAAGATTGCATTATTCATAGCCAAGCCAGAGAAATGGTGTATAATGTGTACGAATACTTCCTGAGAAACATGGAAAACAGTTGCAGCACAGCACTTCCCCTATTACCCCTATCTGCATGTTGTATGTCATTTACTGCCATTGTTCCTGACGGCTACTCTAGTACGGTTTTAAACTAAATATTTAAGATAGTTTTCTGTAATGTTTGAAGCTGAATCTGCTTCTTTTGATGTTAATGACATAAGATGAGACAGTAAAAGGCCTTTTAACCTGGGCTGAAGATCCTGGAATGTTGTTGTTGTTGTTTTCTAGTGCCTTGCATCTGGCAATGAAGCCATTAGCATTCGTGCTTTCCAATACTTTTGAACTGTAGTTTCTTCTGATCTTCATGCTTCACAGCTTCTTAATGCTTCAGATCCTGGAATGTTACTTGATGCATCTTTTAACAATTCCTGTTATTGTCAAACCTCATCAGCAGGCACTGCTTACCTTATTAAATAGAAATATCTATTTTTCTGTGTGAATGTAGTGGCTGTTAATATTGATAGTGGCGGTGCCGGTGGTGTCATTGAGCTTAGAAGCAATAGAGAACCTCAAAATGTATATACAATGTGTCAGATAATTTAAAATACTGATTTATTTTAGTTCAAGATTACAAACACATTACATATCAAGATATTCTTATATGAGAGTGGTTTGATAAGTCTGGTAAAAAACTAAGAAAAAATGAGTTTCATAAATAACTCACCTTATTTCCCAACATAGTCCCCTTTGATGGCTATGCACTTGGTCCAGCAATCCTCCAGCTTTTTCATCCCATCAGAAAAAAAATCTGATGTGTTGTACTCACATGACTTTTACTACTCTTGTACTAACTATTCTTACAACTCTTATTCCTATATCTTCTTCATGTTAGTTGAGATAAACATTTGCAGAAATTATCTTAGTGCTTATTTCCTTGTAGGTGCAAGGGGAATAGGGGAATACAATAGGCTTTGAGTGATAGTCAAATCTTTTAAAGCTTCGAGATTCTATTCTCTTTGCATGGCTAAGACATAAAAAAATGAATAAGGATGTTCCATTTGATGAAAGTTTAAATTTTCCAAAAGTCACAAATAATAAGGAATATCTCTTAAATGGTTCACTCTACCAAAAAAAAAAAAAAACTTACTTGGACATTAAATTGTGTTTTAGCTAGATCTACATTTTTGTATTGTAAGATTTGGTCTATCTCTTATAGTTTACCAGTCATGCAAAAGTCATCCAGAGTAAATAGGACTACATGGGCTTCAAAATATAAATTTCATTTGCCATAAAAATATCTTAAACATGTGACACGTTAATCAAAGTTGTTAGAACTATTTTTGAGAAAATCAAAGTTTTCGAAAAATTTTCTATATAAGGGGTAGTTTAAGGTGATTCCAAGGTTGTAGGTTCAAATCCGGCCCAGACCAATGGTTTCATATGTAAAATATCAGCGTTAAAAAATTGGCATATTTACTTCACCATTGCTTTTACTCTGTTAATGAATCCCTAGAAATCTATTGAATTCTCTTTACTGCTTTATAATTTGTGCATTTTTAGTGTACTACTTTGTAAATAATTTCAGTTAATTTGTAAATAACTTTATTGACTTATCCTATAATATGGTACCTATGTACATATCTATGAATAAAGTAAGTAAGATTTGATTATGGTTTCCGAATCAGAAGAAGCTGTTTTATAAGTGGTAAAAGTTTCATTATGGTAGATTGTATAGTTTTCAAGAAACTCTAACATACTGTAACAAATGAGAAAACACCAGTTACTGCTAATCTCACTTTATTGACTTCTAGTCAGTTAGCATAGTGCTAACGTTACACTTAGATCTCTTTTGTACAAACTCAGAGCTACAGAACAACTGTCGAATCGAATCACAAATTAGAACTGTCAGATTACAACTTACACTGAACTGCTCCTCGGCACGATTTACAGGTGCCGTCCACAGAACGCTTTGTAAACATTTTTCCTTACTCCAACACTTCACTATAAGAACGACTGGAACAACTTCTAATACTGCTGCCGGGCATGAGCAGGCCCCTTATATAATTCTTTAGACAATGGAAAGGTTCTGGAAGTAGAAGTGGCTGTGAGAGAACAATCCATACACCCCTAAGACGTACACTTTCGTACTCTGAGATGGGTGCAACTGTCACCTTGGCCACTAGATGCTCCCTCCCCAGGTCTACGCTCTCCCGTCTGCCCCTGGCATCATTCTTTGACGCTCTGGTGAACTCTTCCAGTGTGCCAAGATGTTCTCTGTCATCCTCCACGACGTCCACACACTGGCAGAGGTCTCCCACCTTTTCACCAAGTTCTTCTGCATCTTCCGTCACGCCGATCAGTTTGCTGAGTTCTTCCGCGTCTTCTGTCATGCCGACGAGTTCCCCGTCAATCTTCGTCAATAGCTTTGTCTTCATCTTGGGCATTTCTGTCTTCATTTCTTCCCTTACACCTTCCATCTTTGCCTCGGTCTTCTCTATTGCTGAATTTACTCTTCTTAATGTATAAACTTAGGCTTTCATGGCGGGTGTCTTGACTATTAGATATGTTTAGTTCTTCTGGGCTTGTAGGCCGTGGTCTAGAAGACATTGTAGATACCAACATTTCGCCAAGTACTGTGCTTGGCATCATCAGGGTAACATGATCCGCTATCTGCACTGGTCAGAGTTCAAATGTGGAAGCAGGTTGCTATAGTAGCTTAATGGTTAGAGCACCCACCTGGTAAGTGGAGGTTCTGTGGTTCAAATCCCAGCTGTGGCATTGAATTTTTTAAGTTCCAGTTCTACCTCTCAAACATTGCCCACACACAGCTTGTGTGTTTAAAACAACCAACAGTAGGTTTGTTGGCATAAATAAATAATAATTAATATTTTGGAGTTTAGTTGCAGCGGTAAAACCTGTTCCTTTTTTACCTAAAAGAAAGGAAAGCATACAAAACCTGGCAACATTAGTAATCAGTGATATCCTGCCATTTCTAATTAAACCTCCTGGAGGAGCAAGTAATGTTTAATGCCCATCTGTAATGTATACCTCATCACAGTTGGCAGATACTGATGATAAATGAACTGAAATGGTAATTGGGAAGGAAATGTTCCAGGCCCAAGTTTAGGTTACCTTCTTGGCAGTTGTGAAGAATGAGGAAAATCTGTAAGAAACCTTAGCCAGGCAGGATGGTTCTGGCAGGATTTGAACTGCACACTCCTGTTCATCTCGCCTTAATGGCAAGATTATGATGAACTTTACTTAACATTACCTGATGCAATGGGATGTAATGTGAAGTAAGAGACTAAGAAGGTCTATCAGGATGCACTTAACTTATGGAAATAATTCAGATTAGTTATTCTTCTACTCAGCAGACATGGCAGATATTCAATTTTCTCATCAAGAGGTTATGTTTAACAAAAATAAAAAGAAGGAGGATATGAAAATATGAAGTAAAAACATTTTTAAACGGCAAATAAAGTACTATGGAGATAGTCATAACTTACTTTAGGAGCTAAACAAAAGAAACAGAGAAAGAGTTTTGTTGCAAATAGTTACAAAATTTATTCCTGCATGACACTATTAGTCATCTAGCCTTCAAACTTGATGTAATGCAAACGAAAAGTTTGGTATTGCCAAACTCTTACATTAAGTCAGGTTAAGTCAACTGTAAATAGCTCCATTTAATATAATGTGTTAGACTTTCCCATTATGTCTTGTTGTGTTACATTAAGTTCATCTTAATCCCGCCATAAGGACCTTGACTATCCATGGTGGCAGCAGTGGTAGTAGTAGTGGTGGTGGCAGTGGCGGTGGTGGTGGTGGTGGCAGTGGTGGTGGTAGCAGTGGCAGTAGTGGTGGCAGTGGTGTGGTGGTTCTTAAATTATAGTTACTAACCCAAAGCTAACGAAGCTCGATTTCGATCTGAGAATTGGTCTGGATCAAGGGTGACAATTGTTGGAGAACTTTGTCCACTGCTCAATGGAAGCATGCTGAACTCCTGCAAGGATGGCGGAGTAACACAGTGCATAGACACAGAGAGCCGGCTTGATGAAGGTGTTAGAACTGGAAAACAAAGGAGAAAAAAATTTATAATTAGACTTTTCTTCATTCATTATTTGACCACACTTATATTTTAAATAAAATTTGGGAAGAGGATGGCAAAAATAGATTTAGGGTACAGTATATTTTAATTCAGTATTTGGTCTTAACCCTTTTAGACTGAATTTACTATTTATTAAAATTGGTTTCCTAAACTTGATGGCATATTTTCACTACTTGTGCTCTTTAAGCCTTTTCTTAAGTTTGTCGCTTAGTTGCTAAAATAGGATTTCAGTGTGAGGAATTCTTTTGTTATCAAAGGGAGCAATGAGATCATGAAAGGTAGCTAGAGCAGGTTGAAAGTTGTGAGTATCTGGGAACAGTAGTAGACCAAATGGGTGAAATACAAGAAGAAATATGAAAGTCTGTAGAGAAACTACCAAAACACATTATGCATTAAGCAAGTGCATTTTTGGGAAAGAAGAAGTAAATACTACCAAAACACATTATGCATTAAGCAAGTGCATTTTTGGGAAAGAAGAAGTAAATAAGAGGATAAAAACTAAAGTATACAAAGCAGTTATAGAACCAATACTTATTTATGGAAGTGAAAGCTGGACAGTTACAAAAACTGAGTTAAGCACGCTAAACGCAGTGTAAGTGAAAAGCTTAAGAATAGTAAAGAAGACACGACAAGATAGAATAAGGAACGAAAGGATACAAGATGAACTTCAAGTGCCATCTATGAGTAAGAGGATAGAAGGAAGACAACTCACATAGTATGAACATGTAAGAGGATGGATACAGATCGGAAGGTATGCCAATTTTTAGAAGCAAGACCATGGGGAAGGAACCCAAGAGGAAGACCAAGGATAACCTGGGAACAACTGAGCAAATAAAGGAAAGACTTGGGACCAGAAAATGGATCCAAGGTTAACCCCTGATGCCATGATAGTGATAGAACAGGGCAGTTGAAGAAAAAGAAAAGGAAATGAGATCTTTGAATCAGGGTTATATTTAGCGTTACTAACAGATAAAGATTATAAAAGCAAGGGCTACTGTCTTTTCAATTAAAGTCTGGATTCCACCAAAATTAACTTTATTTAAATTAAGAAAACATATTCACAAATTATCTCACTTTTTAAACATATTGTTGAAGTTAATGTCTGAAACTATTCAGGATATCGTCATTATAAAGTTTTCCTTTATAACTATTTCTCAGTGAAGTTCAGTAGCATCACTTTAAGATAAGCATTGGTTTTTTTCTTCACTGACTTGTATTTATATTCATCAATATAAATTGTTGTTGGCTAATGCTGGATTTCTGACAATGAAGTCATTAATCCTCTTGCTCTCCAATATTTTTCATTGATGGACGGGGCGCTAGATGTGGCTGCACATATTTGAAGGTGGTCTTGGTCCATTTCCTCTTGCAGATCACATAGAGGACAGAGTGGTGAAGAACATATCCCAATTTTGTTCAAATGTTTTGCCAGACAATAATGTCCCATAATCAACCTGAAGGTTGTAACTGCCATTTTTCGAGGATACTCGGGAATTATTGTTTGAATGTTTAGTAGTCCCCATCTTTTATTTTTTGACTTTTCATAGTGATATTTTGCAATAATTGTTTTGAATTCAGAGATGACTAATCTTTTAGCTGCATAAAATGGTAGATTAACTATAGATTTTTGTACACTGCTGGTACCCTTTCTTGCAAGAAAATTAGCTTTGTCATTACTACTTAATGCCTAGTTAGCTGATATCCATTGGAAGACTAGGTGTTTTTGAAGTGTTGTTAGGTGGGTAAGGATTTTCCAACATTCTATAATTGTTTGGTTTTTTGGTGACAACTTGGAGGTAATTGCTATAATTGCCACCCTGGAATCTAGAGAATAACTGCTTGATGAAAATCCAAGATTACAAAAGATTTTGGAGGGCCATTCGAATTGCTTCAATTTCTCCATCAAAGTTTGTAGTTCCATAACTTAAAGATTTGTAATAGGAAAAAAGGTGACATGTGACTCCAGCCCATAGGCGTCGCAAAGGGGGGTGGGGAGGGGGAGGTGGGGGCTGTGGCCCCCCTTGGAAAATAATACATGTAATGTGCAATCAATTACTATTAGATTATTGCTTTAATGTTGATGTAAAGAACAGTCTTTATTTAGCATAACTATGCTTATTTGCAACAAATAATATAGCTCATCTTTTACAATTTTTGGTAACAGATAAATGAATTAATATTGCTTAATTGCAAACTTCTAACATGTGGCCCCACCCTGAAAAAACTGCCGATGCTCATGCTCCAGCCCCTGCTCCATCTTGGTTTGATATCAGTGATCCATCAGTATAAATAAGGATATATATGTACATAATATGTTTGTGTCAGATTGACTTTATATATGAAGTTTTCCTTTGAATTAGGAAGGTCTACATTCTTCTTGAGGTCTTGAATTTTGGAAAGAAAGCTCTCCTGAGAATTTAGTGTATGTGTAAAATTACTCTTGTTCCATGTATTGAATAGGAGTCTGATCAACTTTTCGTGTTGAATAAGAGCTGTTTTTTTTTTATTTCATATTGAATGGGGTTTTGGTAGGTTAGAATTTCCATAGGTGGTAATGGTGTGGTTTTGATAGCACCTGTAGTTAGTCTCAGAGATTTGAATTTTTTTTGTATTTGCTGTTACAAGAACTTCCGTGCAGTAAGTAAATAATGGCTTTATATATACATAGTATGTCATGTTAAGAGTTGCTCTGGAACATCCTTACTTCATTCCTGTTAGATGTTTTAACAGTGAAAGGCATCTTTCTGCTCTTTGTATTACATTTTCTATTTGTTTGGTCCATGTAAGTTTGTTATCAAATATAACTCCCAAATATTTTGCTTCCTTTGTTTGTGGTAATTGCTGACCCTCAAAATTTAGTTTTATTTTTAATGGTTTTTTAATGGCATGTTATTGATCTCCAGTTTTAAATTTGTTGAAATATTTATTTGCACCTTCGTAAAGTAACACAATTCCTGAGACAAACTAGTGGAATCTTGCTAAACACAATGTCTAACTTCTTATATCACATTGATTTAAGAGTATTGCATTATATTATACAATATATACTTCAATTTCTCAGAGTATTGCTAACAAATAGCATCTTTCTCATACAGTTGCCCTGGTCCATGAGTATTAAATCCTTTTAATATCCAATTTCTCAGAGCCTTCCTGAAATTGGCATCTGTCTTCCTTGAAACCTTTGATCCAAGAAGAATGAAAATTTATTATTTATTTATGCCAACAAACTTACTGTTGGTGTTTTTAAACACACGAGCCGTGTGTGGGCAAAGTTTGAGAGGTAGAACTGGAACTTAAAAATTCAATGCCACAGCTAGGATTTGAACCACAGACCCTCCGCTTACCAGGCGGGTGCTCTAACCATTAAGATACTGTGACAACCTGCCAGAATGACATTGAATTCTCAAACCATTGAATTTTTAAGTTTCAGTTCTACCTCTCAAACATTGCCCACACACGGCTTGTGTGTTTAAAAACACCAACAGTAAGTTTGTTGGCATAAACAATAAATAAATAATTTCTAACGTGATATTTATAAAAATAATCATTGATTATGTGAACACAATTGAGATATAAAAGTTAACAATAATCATATCAACAAGTTGACAATGTTCCAGACAACAAAAGAATAATGCTGAATAAACAAAGTCAAGTTCATGTTTGGTTTGATTATTTCTGGGGACACATATAATAACTGTCTCAGTATGTATGAACATAGCAGTTAAAGGTACTATAGAAATGAACTGAAGAGTAAACAAACCTTTTTTTGTGCTGTCGAATGAAGCTCTGCTATCTCGTGATTGCATAGAAGTCCTGGAACCACGTGTAGATGGTGCAGCAAGTCGATCCCGAGAGCTAGTTAGGGTAGGTAAGAAGAGTCCTTTCTCTTCTAGATAACGTGTTACAACAGGCCCAGTTTCTATATATCTAGCAACAAGTTCAGCGAGTTGCTGCAGTGCACTCTGGTTTTGTTCCATATATTCTCTCACCTCCATATCTTTCTGTAACAAACATACTTGTCAGCACCAAATACTGCAAGTTCTTCAGATCTTCAAGTTGCATTCAATTCATTTTCAAAGCTTTTAGCTTGAAAATAGTCAGATTTGAAGAACTTGCAGTATTACTAAGATAAGTAATGCTTTTAGTTCCTAATTTGTTCTGAATTTAGAGTTTGTATATTACATTTATTTTGAGGGACCAAAGTTATTCCGTGTTGCTTAAAAATTAATTTTAAAAAACAGGAACTGTGTTATGAATTTTGAAATACGCTCAACATACTATATTTATATATTTTTGATTTCAGAGGTTGGCAACACAGAAATATTAGTAGTTGAGCATCTGCAGTTATGGTTACTGTTTTACATAGACTATTGAGAATGTGATAGAGTCACCATAAAACATGTTTGCAGTTTTCAAGAACTTGTAACATTACTAAGATAAGTGAAGTTTTTAGCCTCTAAATTGTTTTTATTTTAGATTCTTTTGCTTCACTTTAACAGCTTCAGTTTTTTCATTGAAATAATGTTGGCTAACACAATTTTTAAACTGATAATACAATAGACCCTGCTAATCCAAATTAATTAGGGTTGTGGTCTGTTCGGATTTGGAAATATTTAATTATCCAGCAAAGGAAAACAAATGTATACAAATCGAGCTATAGGATTGGCAGCTACAAGGTAACGTAGGTAGCGATGTGAGGAAGTGGTAATGTTGTGACTACCACGAACAACATGACAATGTATTCAACAAACACTTAGCAGTCATTCTATAGTATTTTTTGCTTTTTGCTCATAAATTAATACAGAACAGGTGCTTGTTTGTGTAATACCATGCATTACAATGCCAAGCAAATGAATACAATTCCTGTATGTTAAAAGAAAAAGTAGAAGTGCTTAAGCAACTTGACAATGGGGAAAGTGCTACAAAATTCAACTAAACATTCTTGTGCATCATCTGAGGAGTGCACACTTGGTCAACAGCCAGGAACCAGAATGAAGGCTGATCACCTACTCAACTGTAGGAAACTTGATCTCAAACAAGCAGCAGCCAACAGCAAAATTGTACTGGACAGCAAGATTCCAAATGAACTAGAAGTTTTCAGAAGGAAGGCCATTAGAAGGAGGAGGAGGAGGAGGAGGAGGAGAAGAAGAAGAAGAAGAGCAAGAGGAAGACGAAGAGGAAGACGAAGGAGAAGGAGAAGGAGGAGGAGGAGGAAAAGGAGAAGGATGAGGAGGAGGAGTAGGAGAAGCAGAAGAAGAAAACATTTTTGTGCAATAAATATTTCGCTCCTATGTTTGTAGTTTCAATAATGAGTGTCAGTTCTGCAATAAAAATGCTTTGTTTACACTAAAAATAAGCTGTTTGTTTGAGAGGTAGAATTGGAACTGAAAAATTCAATGTCACAGCTGGAATTTGAATCACAGAAGGTTCAAAGTTCCAGAGGGTCTGTGGTTCAAATCCCAGCTGTGACATTGAATTTTTCAGTTCCAATTCTACCTCTCAAACATTGCCCACACACAGCTTCTGTGTTTAAAAGCACCAACAGTAAGTTTGTTGGCTAAATAAATAATACACTTTTTATTGTTTTTTAAATTATGGATTTTGTGTTTGGATTATCTGGAATTTCAGATTTGCAGGGTTTGGGTAGGTGGGGTTCTACTATACATCACTTTCACATCTTAGAAGCCCTTTTACTTTTGTGTGCGTACTTCATCAAGAGGTGTAAGTCTATGTTCACTGTCATTCCGCATGTCTCGTAATGTTTTGCGCAGTAGTTGTTCTGCTCTCTTCAGTTTGTCATTCTGTTCCTTCAAATCTTTATCCATATCAAAGGTCTCTTGGTCCTTCATTCTGCACACCTTCTTTAAAGCCTCCTCTTCAGCATATATGCTGTCAATCTCTTCTTCTAAACCCTGCAATGATACACGCATGTTAGAATCAAAGCAAATATCATTAAGAAAGTGAGGAAATGCAACTTAGAATTACTTGATACCATGCAAATAAATTACATCACAATAAATGGGAAAAAAGACTAGAGCTGGTCCTTAGCTAATGTTTAAATACTGGACTTCCCTGACTTACAGTAATGCATAGAATTTACTTCTAAAGTAAGAACAAATTAGAAACTAAAAACTTCACTTATCTTAGTAATGTTGCAAGTTCTTTTTGCACAAACTGACTCAAGTTTCAAGTTGTCTAGACAACTGTGCAAAAAGAACTTGCAACATTACTAAGATAAGTGAAGTTTTTAGTTTATAATTTGTTCTTACTTTAGAATCTTGTTGCTTCACTGTTAATAGCTTCAATTTTCCTTATTTAATTTTAGTATAGAATTTAATTTAAAAGATGAGTCAATCAATAACACTAAACAACATTTACATTTATAATTTTCTGAAATGCCATGATTGTAATTAAGTATACATAGGAAAAACCAAAAGAAATTTAGAAATTAGATCCATGGAACACGTTAGGAACATCAAGAGCAAACAATTGGAAAAATCAGCAGTTGCCTTTCACTTTTGGACAAAAAATCACAACATAAAGCCAGAACCGAAACTCCTCAAATACATGACTGGAAAACAAGAGCTGTCCACATGGGAACGAATCTTCATTTTAAAAAATAGAAACCAAGTATTTAATTTTGACATTCCCCAAAAAGATATTTTCAGCAAGTTCCTTGAACTGTTACCAGAAGAAACATCAGCAGAAGCATCGCCTTCGATGCCATGGAAACCCAGTCATTGTCTGGTTGATAATAGAGGAAATGTAGCCTTCAAAACGTGTTCCGGAAAATTATAAATGTAAGTGTTGTTTAGGGTTATTAATTGACTAATCTTTTAAATTAAATTGATTATAACAACACTGTTTTCAAACTTCTAAGAAAGGAAGATATTTATCTGTTTATTCATTCATTTATTTTGTGCTAAGAAATTATCATAAGCTGGGACTTGGTCCCAGCCCAGGCATTCCTCTTGTCACATAGTGTTCTCAATTTTTTTATGCCAACCATCTTACTGCTGGTACTTTTAAACACACAAGCTGTGTGTGGGCAATCTTTGAGAGGTAAAATCAGGACTGAAAAATTCAATGTCACAGCCAGAATGTGAACCATGCACCTTCCGCTTTATGCATGGCTGCTCTAAACACTGAGCCACCATGGCAACTTGCCAGTATTACATTAAATTCCCCAAATGATTCGTATTTTCCTGGTAGACCACTAGAGAATCTATCTGAGATAAATACTTCAAGAGCAACTTACAATTATAACTACTTTATGTCCTGGGTTTAAATAACCTTTAGATGGTAACTTATTTTTTTATGCCAACAAACTTACAGCTGGTGTTTTAAAACACACAAGCCTTGTTGGCAATGACTGAAAAATTACCATGGCCAGGATTTGAACCACGGATAAGAACAATATTGTGCAACATCTGCCATAAAAATAGTTCAGTACCACAGCTGGGATTTGAACCACAGATCCTCGTTTATCAGGAAGGGGCTCTAACCATTAAGCAATTCATATTTTTCTCCTGGTAAACCAAACTTTTTTAATTTTTAGTTCCAATTCTACCTTTCAAACATTGCCCACACATGGCTTGTGTGTTTAAAAACACCAACAGTAATTATTATTTATTTATGCCAACAAACTTACTGTTGGTGTTTTTAAACACACAAGCCATGTGTGGGCAATGTTATTATTATTTATTTATGCCAACAAACTTACTGTTGGTGTTTTTAAACACACAAGCCGTGTGTGGGCAAAGTTTAAGAGGTAGAACACACACACGGCTTGTGTGTTTAAAAACACCAACAGTAAGTTTGTTGGCATAAATAAATAATAATTACCATCTGAAGGTTATTTAATCCTGGGACATAAAGTACTTACAATAGTAAGTCACCATTGGGGTAATTTGTCTCTGATGTGAGACTGCCTTTGTGGTTTACCAGGAGAAATACGAACTGGCTTGAGAATTTAATGCCATTCTGGCAGTTTGTCACAATAGCTCAATGGTTAGAGCAGCTGCCTGGTAAGTGGAAGGTCTGTGGTTCAAATCCCAGTTGTGGCATTGAATTTTTAAGTTCCAGTTCTACCTCTCAAACCAACAGTAAGTTTGTTGGCTTAAATAAATAATAATTTTAATTGATTGTCGTTGCTCTCCAATATTGTTCACTGATGGATGGGATGCTAGAAGTAGCTGGGCATATACTCTTAATTGGACTAACCTCCAACAATTAACTAAAAATGTATTTGATTAAGAAATATATGTTTTTCAGATTTGTATACAGAATTTGATAACGCTTGACATACATGAAAAAAATAGGTCTGTGCACAATAAAGATTCTTCCTATTCTTTCTTTCTTTTTCTTCTTCTTACTTCTTCTTCTTCTTCTTCTTCTTCTTCTTCTTCTTCTTCTTCATCTTCTTCTTCTTCATCTTCATCTTTCAGCTGAATAAACCTTATGATCCAAAGTACTGCTGTATGCAAAACCACTCATAATTTACTACTTGTTAAAATGCATTTGTGCAGTACATAGTACCTTTGTTTTAACCCTGAGTGCTTTAAGGTGTAGCTGTTTCTCCCTCAGCAAGTCAGTAACTTCAAAAAATTCCTTCTGTAACTCTTCCTTTTCTTTATATTCTTCGCCTGGAAAAAATAAAGCAATTTCTAGCTTACCGGAATGGAAAGAAAAATATTATTTGCCTAACATTTGCATATTCTTGGATTATTTCTAATTCTTTATGAAATATGTGACTTCTTAACAGAAAACTAAAATGCAAAGCACAATTTTATAACTGCCTACTGTAACAGAATTAAAACAATGATTAACTCTGCTTCGTTTAAAAGAACGTTAATAACAAAAGATTCTTTGCTAACCTTCTCATGTACAAGTATTATTTATCACTAACAGAACAGTTTAAAACAATCTGATGTGTAAACAATCACAAAAGTCAGTTAAACACTTTATTTAGTAGATAATGACAATGATGAAGTACAGTAATGTTACTGAATTGGTATCTTAAACATCTCCAAATTGCATGTTATGATCTCAAAATATAGAAATAGACATGAACGTTTATTCAATCTTAAGTTCTGTAAAATTATCAAGATATAACATCTAGATGAGCATGAAAAGCAAGATGAATGACTTCCTTGTAAACCCTTGAGCATTAGATACATGTTCTCTGTGGTCCAAAGGTAGCATGCTAGCCTCTGGTGTCCAAGGTTGCGGATTCAAACCTAGCAGAGGGCAGGGTCTTCTGTCATACATTTACGGTATGTGAAAGAACCTCATGATCTTTTCATAACAAATGAAATGTAACAGATGAACAAAAAGTGAATGGGCTGCACAGTGTTTTGCTTGTCTGTGTTCTTGGCACTTGTTGCAGTCTTTCACTATCATAGAAAGGTATGGATGAAACCATACAACATCTTTAAAACTACTTTAAAAGGCTTTACTTACCAAATTTGAAAGTAGATGCTGAAACTGGCCACCATCATTGTCCATACATTTTTGGCACCTCTTTAGGAAGCTATCCATCACTTGCTGTAGTTCACTTTGACAAATGCTAGCAATTTCCTGGTAGATGTTTTGTTTTAATTCTTCCAGAGTATGTGGGTTTGTCTTGTACATCTTATGTTTTAAGTTACTCCAGACACAGACACGCACGCACGCACGCACACGCACACACACACACACGCACACGCACACGCGCACGCACGCACACACACACACACACACAGACACAGACACAGACACAGACACAGACACAGACACAGACACACACACACACACACACACACACACACACAGTTTTCTAAAAATACTTTTTTTTGGATTCAGGGGCCTCAAAAGTTATATTTCCAGTGTGTGGGTGTGTGCATGCATGTGTGTGTGTGGGGGGGGGGGGGGGCTGTGAGGGGAGGTGCATGTGGGGTGTATGTGGGGGAACATAACTCAAAAACAAAAAGTTGGTTAAAAAGCAAAGTTGGTGTTTAACTTTAACATCTTTTAAGGATGTGACACACAGATTTTGTCCCCTTGCACCTTCAAGGAAATAATAAGATAATTTCTGCAAATGTTTATCTCAACTAATGCAAAGAAGATACAGGAATAAGAGTTTGTAAGACTGGTTAGTACAAGAGTAGAGAAAGTGATGTGAGTGCAACACATCAGATTTTTTCTTTACATTCAGAAAACTTCTGAACATTTATTTCTAGTGAAATAATATAAAACATTTAGGTTGAATATGATAGCTGATGATAGCAGATGATCTTAGATAAGAGGTACAAAAGTAAGAAGTAATCAATCTTACTGTCTTCATCAACAGTTTGCAAATTTCTTCGGAATGTATCATTAGTAGTGTTCACTATTTTAAGTGTGTTCTCCATTGCTAGTATTTCCTTTTCCATTTTCCGAATCGTTGAATCCAGACTGTCTCCTTCTTGCTGCAGTGCATACTTTTCCTGTGCATTCTGAAAAGTTATATGGTTCCATTTGAGGAAAATCAAATAAGAAATGTAAAGAAGGCCCTTAAAGAACAACTACATCTGTATTCCTATGAGGGGTGTTCAATAAAGACCGGCACTAATGCTCATACAACAATTAATTATAAAAAATCATTCGTACAAGCTTTTGTCTCCCTCAAAATACTTTCCCCCAGTGCAATGCACTCATCCCACCTCCTTTGCCATTCCTGGAAGACTTGCAGGAAGCCATTGTTTGACTTTCTCTTTAGGGCCACCTTTAAAACTTTCACTCAAGTTCCTTTTTGGCTGTCAGTAACAGATGCACCTGCTCCTCCCTGCAGTTCAGCATTTTCCCAGCCATTTTTGAAAGCATGGTGTCAACGGAAACATGCTTGACAAGATATTGCAGAGTTCCCATAAGCTCTCTTCAGATCATCACAGGTTTTGGTAGCTTTTTTCTTCAAGAAAACACAAAACTTTATTGCATAATGCTGCTCACAAAAATCAGCCATGACAACATTTAAAGGAGATTATGAAACAGTTACTCTCACGGGCTGCCAACAATCAACTGACAGAGCTATCGCAGAGAAATTTTAAGTGATTAGAGTACATAGTTCAATAGCACATAGATGTCACAAGCAGGCACTGAATGGAAGGAAAAGAACTCAGTGCCAGTCTTTATTGAACATCCCTCGTATTCCTCCAAATGAACTCATTGTCTTTCACAATCATAGAAGTTTTAAAGAATGTTAACCCCTCCCTCTCTCCCTGTTAAAATTTTCTCTTTCAACATCCTATTTTAGTTGTGAAAAGAAAGTTGGAATAGACATGATTACCTTGATTTTGAAGTACGTCACAGAGTATGGTTCTCCCTCCTCATCATGTCCGAGAGATGCCATTGCTATGTCATACTTCTTTTGCAGCTGGCCTATTCTTATCTCACGTGCATTGATGTCTGCTAGAAGTTTAGACCTTTCTTCTTCAAGGGTTCGTTTCTTTACCATGAGCAAATCCTTATTGACCCCAATCTCCAGCTGTCGCTCCTTCATAGCCTGTAAAAGGTCAATGCCCTTGTATAGCACAGTTTATGTTATTTAATACAAACTATATATTTGAAGAAGTTCTGCATAGTTTACTTTCTCTACTATGTATAATAGTAAATCGGGAAAGTATTGCATTCCACCCAAAAATTTGATACCATATCAGTGAAAATACATGTTTTGAGGTCCCTGAAGTAAAAAAGAAGCATTCTAAGATAAACTATGTGTGTGTGCCCACGCGCGTGCACGTGCGTGTGTGTGTGTGTGTTGCATGTTGAATGTGCAATCTAATTTCAAAATTTCAAAGCAATCCAGTTTTAAAAGATTTGACTATTACTTAAAACCTGCTGTATTCCTCATATCCAGTTGTACCCACAAGGAAATATGTAGTTAAACAATTTCTGCAAATGTTTAACTCGATTAACATGGAAGAATAAGTGTTTGTAAGAATAGTTTGTGCAAGAATGGACAGAAAAAGTCATGCGAGTGTAATAGAAGTCATTTTTATGAAGAATACATCATCAAAATATTGAGATTTTTGTGTATGATTGTAGTGACTCTAACTTTAAACCTAAATCATTTTAGCATTAGTTGCATAAAGTGTACTATTGCTAAATCACTTCTAACATTATAAGCTGATTTGCACTTCTCTGTTTAGGTTATGACCTGCAAGTTAATGTAATGATATTGCTTATATATTTAAACGAACAATTCTTGTGTGTATATATATATATATATATATATATATATATATATATTCCGTGCAACTTTGAAACGGCTATAATGATTTTGATCAAATTTTGTATTCAGGCAGGATTTTGCTTATTAAGTTTATCTATATACATAGGTGTATTTTCTGAAAAAACAAAATTTTACGCATAACAGCCACAATTATTCTAAACCTTATTTTGGCTATAATTTCTCTGTTAATGGGCCAATTTCAACAAACAGCCCAGGATATTAAAGGCCTCATCAAGAGCTTTTAGAAAACCTAAAGAAAGTTGACTTAGCTATCTTACTTCTAAAGTAAGAACAAAAAACTAACCTACAACATTACTAAGATAAGTGAAGTTTTTAGTTTCTAATTTGTTCTTACTTATTTTTTATTATTTTATTTTTTTGAAAAAATAACTTACAACATTACTAAGATAAGTGAAGTTTTTAGTTTCTAATTTGTTCTTACTTTAGAATCTTGTTGCTTCACTGTTAATAGCTTCAATTTTCCTTAATTAGCTATCTTAGTCTATGTGTAACAGTCACAATTAGTTGAAATTTTATTTTGGTCATAATTTCTCTATTAATTGACCAATTTCAACAAACAAGCCAGGATATTAAACGTCTCGTCAAGAGCTTTCAGAAAACCTAAAGAAAGTTGACTTAACTATCTTAGTCTATGTGTAACAGTCACAATTACTTTAAACCTTATTTTGGCTATAATTTCTTTGTTAATGGGCCAATTTCAACAAACAACACAGGATATTAAAGTTCTCGTCAAGTGCTTTCAGAAAGCCTAAAGAAAGTTTACTTAGTTATCTTAGTCTGTGCATAATAGTTGCAATTAGTTGAAACCTTATTTTGGCCATAATTAATGTTAATGGGCCAATTCAACAAACAAGCCAGGATATTAAAGGTCTCATCATGGAAACGGCTCCAACAACTAGGATGAAAATTTATATTTAGTTAACATTTTGGTTTTCAAGTTTATCTAAATAAATATCTTCTCCCAGAAAAACCAATTTAAAAAAAAGGAAAAGAAAAGAAAATCCGAGTGAAGCTCGGTCACCCAGGTACTGTGAAATATAAACATGAAAAGACCATAATTGCATACTTTGCACAAGGAACTGTTAGAATCAATACATAGTATTATAATATAAATGTAATGTTGAACACTAACTGCTTCCAAATCCAATCTCTGTTTCTCCAGGGAGAAAACCTGGTCTCCCTCTTTGGCCATTGCCTTCATAGCTTGTGCCACTCTCAACTGAAGCACATTTTCCTCAACCTGTTTCTCTTGATTTTGTAATGTGTACATTTTCAGCTGTTTCTGTCCTCCCTCTGCAAGCAAATTTTGATCTTCTTTCTTGTCTTGCAATCTCTCCAGTTCCAGTTTGTCGCTGTCAATAGCTTTTGTTAACCTCCGCATCCTATCCTGAAAGAAACAAATTCATGGATCCTAGTACAATTCAATTCACTTTAATCATCTGATACAACATATATAGTTTGGCCAAAAGTCGGCTTTCCAGTTCCTTACAAAGTGGCTGCTTTATTTATGTGTCAAGCTACTGCAAAGCTAGAATCAAGGAAGCCGAACTGGAAACGCAAAGAACGGCCCAACTATACATGTGGATTTGTCCAGTATTATGAAAGGTCAAAAATATAATATACATATACTTTAAACTTATAAATAGTTAAAAATACAACTAATTTACCTATTAATGCAAAACTCATCAGCTGAGTTATAGCATTTTTCAATTAAGAATTGTTTGAGATATTTCTTGAAACAGTGAATAGATCTTATTTTTTTATTTTAACAGGTAATTTATTGTAAAATTTAATGCCTCTATAATACAAGCTATTTTCAAAAAATTTTTTGTTGTATAGTATAATATGTAAAGTTGCTTTTTCAGAGCAAGTTCCATAAGACATTTAAAGCAGACCTCAAAGGAAATTTAAAATAAACAAAGAAATTATTTAAAAATGTTTAGTTTTTAAAATCAATAGGAAGCTTTTTCGTGTTTTCTTGTTTTGAAAATGTACTTACATCCAGGCGCTGATTCTGACTTGCAACGACACTATGATTTGCTCTTTTTTCATGAAGTACTGCTTCTAATTCAATAATCTTCTTGTTTAGTTTTTCTTTCTCTTCTGCATTAGTACTTCCAACAGTAAGATATTCTATACGGGACTCCACTTGAAAAGCTTCATATTGCTGAAGAGATTGAAAAAATTCATTACTTTGTTTTAAGAAATACAATTATCAATAGTAATTTTTCTTTAACCTAAATGTAGCTTATAAAGTATCATTAACTATACTTAATCTTAGACCCAAAACAGTAATAGATGAATATCAATGTGGTTTTTGCCATAGTAAGAGTAACAACAGATCAACTGCTTATCATGTGACAATTACTGAAAAATTCTACAAGTGGATTAGATCTATGGATGTATACTTTTTATAGACTTTCAACAAGCATTCGGTAAGTATTAATAGAAACAAACTCTGAGACAATGACTCATATGGGAATTCACCCAAAATTTCTTCTTCTTTTCATCATCACCACCACCACCACCACCACTGCCACCACCACTGCCACCACCACTGCCACCACCATCATTATGGTATATATTGAAGTGATGGCAGAGCTGGGAGAAGTAGGAAATATACTAGCAATGGAGAAGAGTACAGAAGCTAACAAAAGAAGAGAATTAGTTGATAAAGAAGAAGAAATACTTAAAAATATAGAAACTATACAGGAACAATTACAAAACATCAAAGGAAAAATGGAAAAAGGGGAGGACAATAGTAGGAAATATAACTTGGTGTTTGTCGGAAAAAAAGGATAGACATAGATTCAAAGCAAGAGGTAAAGCAAGTTCTGGAGAAGAAACTACAGATAAACACTAGTAACTATGAAATACGAGAAGCATTTAGATTCAGGGGAAGAAATAGAAGAAACATTCTAGCAAAATTTACAAGTACATATATGACTTACAACATACTGAAACAGACAAAAAAACACAAAGGAACAAACATCTTTATCAACAAAGATTTATCATATGACCAAAGGCAGCAAATGAAGAAATTAATAGAACAAAGAAGTGTGGCGGGGTTTTATTAAAAGATGGTTATCACATATTAGCGTGAATATAGCAGCAAATGGAGCACTGTTTTTGCTAAAAGGTGGAAAGTTTGTTATGGCAGACGCGACTCCTATCTGCAGGGGAGGTGGTCGTAGAATGGAATGCAAAAGCCAACGTTCTTTTCTCACAAACACATTTATTCTTTATATACATTTTTCTTCACTATTACAGCTAGTTATTAACTTTTAAAATTGGATAGCGTCCATGCCGGTTAAAAGTCTGTGTGTAATTCACATATTCACACGCCATCAACAATTATACGTCCTTACACTTTGAAGTCACAGACGCTAATGAATATAGTCCCTAGCGTCCTATGACGCAACACCGCCATTCTTGTGTATTCATCCGCGCAACAGTTCTCATTGGTCGAACTCAAACAATTGAGAAGACATTGTCTATTTTGAGTATTATCAAAAGAAATAAGTCCCTGATACACCCAAATTAAAAGAATTAAAAATTTACACACTCTTACAAAAATATTTACATGAACAATTTTCTATTAGTCAATATTCTGTCTCATATGCCCCTTGTTTTGTTTTTCAAGTTTTCACCTTATTCACAATCTTGAAACACAATACAATACTTCTCCCTACTCCTATGATTCAACCACTTTGTATAATATATATATTTTTTTTTTTTTTTCTTTACAGTCTTCTTCACTGTTTGTCTTTGTCCTTTGTTTTGACATAATACAACATGTCTTTATAAGTTTCACATATTCGGCTACTACTATTATGCAATACATATTCAGTCCTTGTACAATATATCCTGCTATCATACCATATATGTTGTTATTATACAACACACCTTCTGTCATTATACAATGCATATTCAGTTATTGTACAACACATTTGATTACTACACAACATGTCCAATTATTACACAATACATGTTCAGTTATTGCACAATATATCCTGCTATCATAATACATATGTTCTGTTATTATGCAATACATATTCAGTTATTACACAATACACATTCAGTTTTGGCATAAAGCATTTAGTTATTACTCAACATATTCTGTTATTGTACAATATATCCAGTTATCATACAATACATATTCAGTTATTGTACAACATATATTCAGTTCTTACACAACACATACTCAGTTATTGTACATTTGACATTGACACAAATATAATTTAAGTGTTTCATGTGGTTTTTGACTTGTATTCATTGCTATGAGGAGAGAAAAACAGGATACAAATTTTGAGCTAATGATTATGATCTTATTTATGGCAATACTTTATTCAGTTCTTTGCCTTCTTTGTCTTATAAGCTTATGTATAGGCAGGTTATTGAGTCGGTTCTTAAACTCTGATGTTACTAATGGTACTAATTTTCTTGATTGGGTTATTATCAATTGTTGTTTGGTTCAACATTTCTTCGAGTTAAGCATTGGCTACATTCATCTCAATTCATGGGCATTGTTTTTCTGGTTATGGTTTTCCTCACTTCACTAATTGTCATTTCTTTGTCTCTTATTTCTATAAGAGAAAACTTCTATACTTACAATTATTCTGTAATTGTATTATTTTTCCTCTCAATTTACCCTCGACATCTTTGTGTCGAAATATTATATCTTTTTCATCATAATTAATTCATTTTTATTTTTGTCCCTGACATCCTTATGTCAAAAACATATTATCTTCCGTCGCTATGATTCATTTATTTAATGACAATCAGTGTTCTCATCTGTCTTTGTTGACAATGCTCTTTGTGGTCGATATAGCCAATGACTATGTTGATTTTCTTCCCTGTTGTAATCCTATTCTGAACGTAATTTCCTATAAGTAACCCATCAAAAATTGTTATTTTTCTTTCATCTCCACTACTCCTGCCTTACACATTTGTTGACGAAGGCTATTTGGTTCCTTTCTTTGTATGGCTTCAATTTATTTTTATGGTATCTTCCTACCAACTTGCCATTTGTATTCTGTAGCTCATATGTGTGGTCACCCAGCTGTTTTGTTATGACCAGTGGTCCCATCTTCCTCTTCGTGTAGTCATCATGGTGTCGATGTCAATTGTAAGTTGCCGAGATTTTGTTGTTTGTCATCCACTCGGTTGGGACGAACTTAGTTGTTGTAATTTTCCTGAGTGTTGGTGGTGGTTGTCGTTTCTGTATTCTGTGCAGTATCTGCCCTATTTGGCACATCTTCTTCTACTTCCTGCTGTCTTGTGTTGTCAGTGTACCGTTGGTCTCTGCCCCTTTGGCGTGAACCTCTGTCATATGACGGTCTGTGATTGTTCAAGTGTTCCCTACTGAATCGCATGTGATTCACTTGATGGGCATGGTCTCCTGGTCTTCCACGATCATATGTATATGTTTGGTGTCTCGTTTCACCCCTCGGTATTGTGTCGTGGTACCGCTGTCTTGTGTTCTCCATCCTCTCGCCATGATTATGTGGTTGTGGGAAATGGTGTGCCCCTCTCCCCCTTTCATGGGTACTCCTAGTATTTGTATGTTCTCCTTCGCTCTGGTTGTTCGTAGCCGTGTTTCGGTTTAGGATGGGTGAGTTTGGGTGACCGTTCCTATGTCTATGCTCATTAGGCCGACCATTTTGTGTTTCGAAGGCTGTCAGCAGTTCTATCATATCTGCAAAATCTACTGGCCTCGCAACAATTAATCCTGTTCTCACTGTGTCTGGGAAATGTCTTGTTATGCTGGCAATTAGTTCTGCCTCCGACAAGTTAGGGTCTAATAGCTTTCCTTTGTTGGCTACTTTCATGAAGTAATCCACTAGCGACAACCCTTTGGTTGGATCGTACCTACCTGTCGCTAGCTCTACCCTAGTTTGGTTTTGTTTAGCTGGGCCCCAATATCTTGATAGGAATAAATTTCTGAATGAGCTATAAGATTCATGACCAGCTAGTGTTAACCTGAGCCATTCTAATGCCTTGTTTTTTAAGCTTTTCTTTACTATCATCATCCTAAGCTCGTTTGGTATCCTTTTCACTTTAAAGTATTCTTCCATCTCTTTAACAAAGAGTTTTGGATCGTCTCCCTTCTCCTCGTCAAATGTAGGTGGTGTGATTTCATGTAATATGCTGTTGGTGTAACATGTGTTATGTGTTGTGTCATTGTTTGGTTGTGAGCCTCTTTCTCTGTATGGTGAGTCAACATTTTGTACATTACTCAAGTAACTCTCATCTTGTACATTACTTACATCTAAATCATCTTGTCTTTGTAATGCCTTCACAACATCATTTACATTAGCCAAATTTTCTTTCCCTTTCTTCATTTCTTCACAAATTGATTTTAAATCATTCTTTATTTCTAAGTGGCTTTGTTTCATATCATTTATAGCATCCTGTTGTGAAAGCATCACATCATTCATTGTCTTAATTTTAGGAATTACAATTTGTTCTACAGTTTCATTAATAACATCTTTCTTTACTACCTCAATCTCTTTCCTCAATTCCTCAGTTATTTCTGCTTTTACATTTGTTATCTTACAGTCTACATTTGTATTACATTCTGTTATTTCATCCCTACATCTAGCAATTTCTCCTTCTAACACAATTTTATTCTCTTTCATCTCTGATTCTATCTTTCCCATCCTATCTCCTACAATTTCTATCCTAGCTTCTAAGGCTTCCTTTGTTTCATTTAAGTTTTTGTGAACTAATTTTAAATTAGTTTCCATTACTTTCATATTTTCTTTACACTCCTGTCTTCCTAATTCTATTTTCTGTTCTAGGTTCTGTCTACCTAATTCCATTTGCTGTTCTAAGTTCTGTCTACCTAATTCCATTTTCTGTTCTAAGTCTTTTCTCACTTCCTCCATTTTCTGACCTAAACTTTGTTCTATATCCTGTTTCAATTCTATGTTATTTTGTTTCATTTTCTGACCTATCTCTTCCTTATTCTGTTCCAGTTTCTGACCTAATTCTTTTTTATTATTTTCCAAGTCCTCTCTCACTCCCTCTATTTTCTGACCTAATTCTACCTTGTTTTGTTCCAGTTTCTGTTCTAGTCTTTCAAACATCATCATCATTAACCTTTGATCTTTGCTTATTTCCGCCTGTTCATCTTCTAATCCTTCCTGATAACTAGGCCTATCTGCCCCTTCCCCCACTCCTGTTTCTATCTCTTTTCGCGACATTTTAATTCCTTTGTCTAATTCACTTTTGGTTAAAAGTCCCGTCACTTTGCTGTTTCTCAATAACATGGAAAATGGAAAGAAAATAAAGATAAAAATTTTGGATCCTACTTTTTTTTCTGCTGGTTCTTCGTCCGGTTATTTACGTCTCCTGGGTAGTTGGCTTCGCTAGATGATCTCCGGTGTTTTTCCCACGTTGATTCTCCGTGTATCGATGTTTTGTTGATATCAGACGATGGTCTAATGGCGTCTTTCTCCTGCACGATGAGATAGCGTCCTTTTGTTGTTAGCACTTCGCACCCTCAACTTTGCATTCCACTCCAAATTCGCGCTCCACGTTGGGCAAGCCATTTGTGGCGGGGTTTTATTAAAAGATGGTTATCACATATTAGCGTGAATATAGCAGCAAATGGAGCACTGTTTTTGCTAAAAGGTGGAAAGTTTGTTATGGCAGACGCGACTCCTATCTGCAGGGGAGGTGGTCGTAGAATGGAATGCAAAAGCCAACGTTCTTTTCTCACAAACACATTTATTCTTTATATACATTTTTCTTCACTATTACAGCTAGTTATTAACTTTTAAAATTGGATAGCGTCCATGCCGGTTAAAAGTCTGTGTGTAATTCACATATTCACACGCCATCAACAATTATACGTCCTTACACTTTGAAGTCACAGACGCTAATGAATATAGTCCCTAGCGTCCTATGACGCAACACCGCCATTCTTGTGTATTCATCCGCGCAACAGTTCTCATTGGTCGAACTCAAACAATTGAGAAGACATTGTCTATTTTGAGTATTATCAAAAGAAATAAGTCCCTGATACACCCAAATTAAAAGAATTAAAAATTTACACACTCTTACAAAAATATTTACATGAACAATTTTCTATTAGTCAATATTCTGTCTCAGAAGGATAGCAAAAAGTCAGGGGAAGCAGGCATATTTCCGAGATTTTAAATTATGGACAGATAGATAAAATACAGAGGAAAAGAATGAATGGACTGTAGCAGAAAATCATGAAAAGACGAGACAGGAAACACAAGAAACTAAGTCAGCCATATTGTATTTCAAAGAATCGCCGAGAAGGGGAGAACATATTACTCCAAGGTCAGATGTGGGAGGAATAAACGAGGGGAAGGAGAGGAAATTAGCAAGTGACAACATGACAGAGAAGAAGGAGGAAAAAGAACATATGATTGGTTATAGCAATTTGACAGAGAGTAAAGATGGCGGTGAGAAACTAGCAAACAACAAAGGAGCAATTTCAAGGTTATATGGAAATAAACCGAGTGAACAAGAAGATTTGGGGTTTGACCAGATAGAATGGGAGGACAGGGAAGTAGGTTTTACGTATGTGGGTAGATTGGAATGGGAGAAGGGGTGACCAGAAAAGGCCAGCAGGATAGGAAGCTAAAAGAAAGAGAGAAAATGGTGAACAGTGCCACATGACATGGAAGAGAAAGTGATTAAGTGAAATGCGTTCAGGGTTGGAAGGAGGGAGGGAAACATAAATTTAGGGTAAAGCGAAGTAGTTATTATAAGTGAAAGTGAAGTAAGGAAAAGAAGGTGGAAGTGAAAGAGATAAGAGGTGAATCCATGAGGTGTAGGAAACTATTAGTAAACAATCATGAAACATAAGAAAAAGAGGAGGAAATTAAATTTTAGATTGGAATGGGTTATTTAAAATAATAATGAGCTTAGGAAAAGTAAAGTATAAGAGAATTTGGTGAAAATAAGTGAATTAAAAGACAAAGTACAAAAGACAGGTTCGAGTAAGGCTAATTAATTATAGCTGAATAATAAATAGTACACGTCAAATATAGAGAACTTCAGAGGGCTGTCCAATGACAGAAGAGCCAGGAGCTAAAGTTCATGGGCAGCCCAAGATGTATATGCTCTAGTATTTTATAAATTCAATTCATTTGCATATATTTGTAGAGCAGAAGCTCGAAATAGCGCAGTCCAAAATACCACAGATTCAGATTTAATGTGTGGGAAAGTATGTACCCCCAAAATATATCAGACTTTTTATTTGTTCATTTCTTAATTTTGAAAGCTGAGTTTAAAATTTCCTTCAAAGAGCTGTACTGGAATATACTTTTCACTATGCCTAGCATGGACCATGGCCACTGCAACTGTTGCATTCCTAGCATTGACCTTGGCCACTGCATTGCTAAGAATTTCCCCAAGTAATGAGACATGCACACAGAAGAAGATATTCTGTATAGTGAAATTATGAGTACCATAAACAAAATGATTCTGTGTATGGAGGAGCAAAATGAATTGAACAGTATTCATCTCCATCTTGCTACAATCAAACAATATGTGGAGAAAGAAAACATTGTGAATTATGCTGCCAAACAAAACTTACTGATTGCTTTAAGACTTTGCAAAATTATGCTAGTGTAAAATGAGTACCCTGTAATTGTATGTACTATATACTTTAAGGGGAGGTTTTAAGTTGGTTTGGGTCAAAAATATCAATTTTGTGTTTTTTGCTGATTTTGCAAGTTTAACTCCTATTTTATCATATTCTAGTCTCTAAACCCTTAAGAACTTGTCAGAAGTGTCTTTAAAATAAATTCAACTGTCCAAGGACGGATATGAATAAAAAAAATTATACTTGTATTTGTTAAATTTTTTTAAAAAAATATGGAAATAATATCTATGTGATGTAATGATGATGACGATGACGACGACGACGATGATGATGATGATGATGATGACGATGACGACAATCATAATAACAACAATAACAGTAACAACAGTAATGTTGGTGACGGTGGTGGCGGTGGTGGTGGTGGTACTTATTTCAACCAGTTTATCATACATATGATTTTGGACATGGCAGAAATACAATTACACATCAGCTACAGATTTAATTTCTTGTGGTAGTGATTCCAGAAATATATACATCTTTTAGAGATACACCATTATTCACGCTATGCCTAAAATAGTCCATGTTTCCTCTTGTATAAAAAGTCAGTATGTTTAAAAAAGCATTGATTATATGTGTACAAAATTTCATACTTCCAAAGTGAATAGTTTCTCTGAAAAGTGGAGCTAAACTTCTTAAAATTAACATTGCAGGCATAGAGCTTACAACCTCCCCTAAGTATAAAATTACTTGTGATTGTGGTGAATTGTACATGGGTCAAAGAGGCAGATCTACCAATACAACATAAGATACATGAAACTCTCTCAACCAGAAAAATCTGCCATCACGGAACATGCAGAAAACGCCGGTCACCACATTGACTTTGACAATTTAAAAATTTTAGCAATCTGTGACAATTTCTTTTAACAAATAGTGAAGGAAAACATAGAAGTATGTAAAGAAAAGAGCAGTCTGTACCGTGACATAGGCAAACCACTCAACATGATATGGAAGACCCTATTAGCAGGTCAACTTCCTATTGGAGGAGAAGAAACCAATAGGATTACAAGTAGGACGGGACAACACAGAGTAGGCAGTGACTAATTGGATGGACATTTTTCAGTCGCCCATTGAGAAAGCTGAACATAGTTTTGCAGCGAAACATCAGCATAATTTTTAATTTCTTAAAAAGCCAACAAAATGCAGCCTATACTGGAAACAAGAAAGAAGTAATTTTCATTCCATTTAATTCTTATCTTTAAGACTTATTTAAACATTCCCAGGACTAGCATAGCTACTAATATGCATTAGTTTTAAACAGTTTTCTGGTTCAAAATAAAGTAAAAATTTACCAAGCCATAGAGAGTTTCTTTCTTGGACAGCAGTTCCTCTTCTATTTGACGTGCATGTTGTTTCAGCAATTCTCTACTTTTCATACAGTTGCGTGAGTCTGATTCCTGCTGCTTAGCAATGTCCTTTTGTGCCAAGAGCTCTTGTTGTACTCTAAACAACATATCATTCAGTTTTTGTGTATCGGTGGTAATTTGCTTCAAGGTGTTGTCTTCTCGCTAAGCAACAAAAACAAATTGTTAGTAGGAAAATTACTTCATTATTCCTATACCAACATATTTGTAGGTTTCCTTTCATTTGTTTATTCTGAAAACTTAAATGACATTTGAATAAATTGGAGCTGAAACATGAAACAGTATAAATATTTGTCCCCGGAGGTAATCAAATTAATCATGAACTTGACTTTATTCGTGCATATATTTGACTTTGTTTGTCCCATATCATTCATCATTCTTTCATTGCCAAGAAGACTGTCTATTTATTGATTGTTAAATGTTATATTTCAATTGTATTCATATAATTAAGGGTTATTTTACATACAGTTTATGTAAAAAATGTTAAAAGTACAAATTAATATAATTTTCTTAGCAAATTCGAGATAATAGTGATATGCAAAGTATGACATCACAGGGAACGTATAGCTAAGTAAGGCATTAATGAACACATTACCCTAGTGAGGCAGTAATGTTAGATATGCTAATAGACAACAACAATACCACAAAATGGAAATAAAACAATTACAAATTAAAATAATAACAGCTTTTAACATAATAATTGTTCAGCCAATGTTATTTGTGAATATTACATAGTAAAAAAAATCAGCAAATGGAGGAGAGTCGAACCACAACTATAGCAGGCAGATTGCTTACGAATTGGGCGCTTGTTCCAATTGAGCTACCTAGTAATGTGAGAGGTAAACATTCCTTTTAACATGTAGTATTCGCTCGTCCCAATGAACATTTGCAGAGGTGCAAACGTCAACTGTCCAATTACAAGTATGTTAAAAGGCAATGCTCTAACATCTATAGTAGTACCTAATAATTTCATCCAGTGTGTAACTAAAGACATCCATGTTAAATACTTGGGTAGAACCTAGCATAGGGGCCGATGTTTTCATGTTAGTGTATAAAATGCGGATTGCATAAAACTGGAGAGTAAGAGGCAGCTGACTCACCTGGTATATATATATTGTATGTTGTGTTAAGGGTTGCTCTGGAACATTCCCACTTCATTCCAGTTAGATGTTCTAACAGTGAAAGGCACCTTGCTGCTCTTTGTTACATTTTCCATTTGTTTGGTCCATGTAAGTTTGGTATCAAATATAACTCTCAAATATTTTGCTTCATTTGTTTACATTTAAAAATATGAACAGGAGCACTGTTGACCTCTGTATTTCAAGTACTAAAAAATAACCTACTAAAATAAATTTAAGAAATTTAATAAACGTATATGAACATTATTATTTATTTATGCCAACAAACTTACTGTTGGTGTTTTTAAACACACAAGCCGTGTGTGGGCAAAGTTTAAGAGGTAGAACCGGAACTTAAAAATTCAATGCCACAACTGGGATTTGAACCACAGACCTTCCGCTTGCCGGGCGGACGCTCTACCACTGAGCTATTGTGACAAACTGCCAGAATGGCATTAAATTCTCAAGCCAGTTCGTATTTTTCCTGGTAAACCACAAAGGCAGTCTCACATCAGAGACAATTACCCCAATGGTGACTTACTATTGCAAGTACTTTATATCCCAGGATTAAATAACCTTCACATGGTAATTATTATTTATTTATGCCAACAAACTTACTGTTGGTGTTTTTAAACACACAAGCCGTGTGTGGGCAAAGTTTAAGAGGTAGAACCGGAACTTAAAAATTCAATGCCACAACTGGGATTTGAACCACAGACCTTCCGCTTGCCGAGCGGACATGTTTTGAATAAACATGAACAATTCAATGGGAGAAGAGAACTGGATGTGTTCATTGCAAATCATACTCAACTCTTTATCAGCTGTTCCATCAAATTAAAAAAAGCACCCTTATTCTTGCAATAATGGGTGTTGTTTTACTCTATTATTCTGAAAGAATGAATGCTCATTACCTCAATAAGATCTTCTAGCTGTCTTGCTCTGTCAGAAGCAGAAGCTCTGTTCTCCAGTACTTCTTTCATACGATTGTGTACTGCTTCTAGCTCATTTGTCAGTTCTATTCGACGAACCTCTTTTTCATGGATACTGCTTACCAGTTTTGAATTCACAAGTCGTTGATTTTGTAAGCGTGTTGCATCCCCTGCTAGATGGCGTTCAGTTGTTCGTAGCTAAATCCATTCATGAAGGAAAAGGAAAACACAATGGTTAGATATTTTCAGAGGTAAAATGAAGAAAGTTATTAAAATATTTTTAACATACAGAGTTTCTTTTTTTGTGGATATAAATAAATCTCATTCTATGAATATTTTTAAGCTTGTGAACTGAATTTCATAGAGGCAAATGTTTTAAGATGATTTGGATACATAAATAGGATAGATGAGAGCAGGAAACCAAAACAGGTATGCAAGATCCAAGAATTGAATGGAGCGATTGTATACAGAAAATAGTGAATAGAAAGGAAAGACTTTGAAGGGAGCCAAACAACTAACTAGGGACAGGATAATGGATCATGATCATCTCAGGAAACCCAATGCTCCAAAGGGCATAAAGATGTAAAGATTTATTCATCCATATGTTTCTATTACATAGAGTACAGTTTGTCCAGATTATTGTAACACTCGCTCATTCCTTAAGCATAAATGGGCAATAGAAGAGGCGTACGCACTGCATAACAGGAGAGGTGGGGATCGGTGCATTGCTTGCTCTCACTGTCATAACTACACAATAATTGCTTATAATACGTAAAATACACCGCTTGTGTATGTGACTGCCTGAATTCTGACATCACTCACTTGATCCCCACCACTCCGGTCACTTCTCCTTAATTTCCCCTCTCATGCACATGTTGAGTGTCACGACGTTCTGGACAAACTGTATAGAACTTATATACATAATATTTACACATACAATTTATTTACAATTGTTCATCTAAGCCCCATACTCGAATTCCTCTAGACTATAAGATATTTTCTATTAGATACTTCTTTATTGCCTTCATCTTTAGATCTGCATTTTTTATAAATTTCACTTTTTCCGGTAGCTTATTATGCAGTTATTTTCCCATATTTTTTGTACAGTATCTGCTTAATGTACTCCTAAGCACTATCACTGTTCTGTAATAATCATCATTATTTCTTAGATTGTATGTGTCAATATAATCAGTTTTTGGATCATTTTCTTGTAAGATATGGAAGAGGAAAAGAAAAAGAGAAAGAACTGAATTTCAAAACATCACAAATTATCTATGAAATCATCAAGTAAGCTGTAGGAAAGAGCTTAATGGATAAGAACAAAAGCTATAACCAAAAATATTTAATTCAAATGAACATAGGATAATAACCAGGTGGAAAGAAAATTAAATAGAGGAATAGCAACAACAAACGAAAAGTAACCAAGAGGAAATTAAAATTTTTTTCATAATGAATGTGAATGAATAGTATCTATACAAAATAGGAAAATTGTTTCATACATGGATGACACATCAATAGTAAACATGGGCAAATGCTTAGTACAACTAAATACAGTTATTAATCAAAATTTAAAACAAATCGTACTATCAAATTAAACAACCTCCACATTAATGTAAAAAAACTGGATTCATGAGCTTATACACAATCCAAAACAGAAACGAAACACAGTTAAAATTTAATATAAATAATGAAGAAATAAGTGAGGTAACTAATACTAACTTTTTAGGAATAATAGTGGACAACCATCTCACGTGGGATGAACAAATTTATAAAGTCTGCAACAGTCAGTACAAGTACAGGGTCCTTATTTTAGAATTTTGCGAGAAGACGGCAAAAATGCGGTGGCATTCATGCAGCCGATTGCTGAGAGTGGGTAAATCTTACAACTGGTGGTTGGCGTGCACTCTTATAGTTAATCAAAGCATGTTCAAAAATGTGTACTTACATTTCTCACTTTCGATGCTGAAAATGTCCTTCATCTGCTGCTACACACAGTTGACATCTTCTTATGAAAGAATGGACAACATTTTGAAGTTCTACTGCAGTGATGGCTTCGATTCCTGTCTTATATAGTGCTTAAGTTCATCAATAGAATGCAGATTCTTTTCATGTACACTCTACCTTTTAGTGTTTCCCACAGATAAAAGTTATAAAGTAGTTAAACGAGGCAATATGATGATCTTAAAGTAATATTAATGTACTAAAACAAAATATTAGAAATGTACATGAAAACTTAAGCATACATAAGAGAGGAATCGAAGCCATCACTACAGTGGAACTTCAAAATGTTGCCCATTCTTTCATAAGATGTCAACTGTGTGTAACAGCAGATGGATGACATTTTCAGCATCAAAAGTGAGAAATGTAAGTACACATTTTTGAACATGCTTTGATTAACTATAAAAGTGCGTGCCAACTACCAGTTGTAAGAGTTACCCGCTCCCAGCAATCGGCTCCATGAACATCGCTGTGTTTTTGCTGTCTTCTCGCAAAATTCTAAAATAAGGACTCTGTATATTTTTACTAAAAAGAATGGTAAAATTCACTGATATACACATATTAATGCAAACTTACTATGAATTAATATATCCTCATTTGTCATATGATATCACTGTATGGGGACAAAGTGCTGAAAAGTATGCCAAAAGACTTTTTGTACTGCAGAAAAGAGCAGTGAGGATAATAGCAGGACTAAAGCTGCAAGAATCATATACGGATCACTTCAGAAAATTAAACATTTTAACTCTGTACTCATTATATATCTTTGAAGTGATAACATATTTAAAACATAACAAAAAACACAAAAATTAACAGTCAGATTCATGATCACTTCACCAAAAGTAACACACATTTCCATGTAACTTCACACAGACTAAAATTACTTAAATCAAAACCCACTGTAGCTGCATGTAAGCTGTTTAATAAGTTACCAATGCGTATACAGGAAATTCAAGATATAAAGCAGTTTAAAAGCAAACTTAAAAAAGATTGTATTCACGGGTGTTACTATTCAATAGATGAATTCTTAAGAGCAATAAATATTAGTATAGTTTTTGTTAATATTCATTTTGACGAACTGAATTTCAATTGTAATAAACGTTAGCAATAGCATTATTAACCTTGTGTAGCCTAGACTTTAAAATCTGTAAATATTACTTAAGGTATATCATTGTAACTTGTAAATAAGTATATATGCAGATAAATAAATACAAATACAAAAAAGAAAAATTGCATTTCTGACAGGGCTGAGAAAGATGCTACTTCTACAAAGCTGCAGAAATTAGTAATAATAAAGATGCCATTGTCATTAAACAATGCAGAATCTTACCTCACTTTTGAGATCTCTTATAAAATTCTGAAGGCTATTATAATCTTGTCGCATTTTTCCATACTGACGAGCCATTAAAGTTATCCTATTATCTAGTTCTTTATTTTCATTTTGTTGGCTTTCCAGAAATTCCCGTTGTTCCTTTAGTACTTCTAATTTATCCCTGGCCAGTGAGCGTAATATTTCCATTTCCTGCAAAGGAAAGCAGGCAATTTTTCTATGAATAATGTTGTGAGCTCACTGTATGAATTTCCTATAAGATATTAAATAAGATATGGTTTGTAATGTCACTAATCCAGAAGTGTTGCACAATTATCACAAAGCACTGAAATAATGAATGATGATGATAAACATACCTTTATCATTTTAGTTGTACTTTCATCACGTTGGTGCAAAACTCTAACAGAATCTTCCCACTGCCTGATAAGTGCTTGTCGTTCTGCATGAGCCGTTCTGTAAAGTTCAGCTGTTTTATCTAAAATGGTCTCTAATGTGCTCACTTGCCCACACAATTCACTAACCAATTTTTGTCTTGTTTCCACTTCCATACGCAGTTTCTGCCTTGTGAGTTCCAATTCCTGTAATAATGAAATTTATTGTGTACACAGTGTCATATTTAGCAAACAATTTACATTATAAAGTAGTTGATTATTTTATCACTGGAAACCATAACTCAAAACATATATTATAACAATTTGATTGAGTCAATGTACACCTTAAAACTTTACTTTTCTCAAGCTGTAAAATCAGCTTGATGTAAGTAAGATTTTAAGTGTGTACATCCACTCATTCATATTTTAAAATTCAATAAAAATTTAAACTAAAATAACTTCATAGCTAATAGTGCTTTTGTTTTTAATATTTATCACAACATATAGTTTCAAATGCTCTCTTTGATTATACAGAATGGCTATATCAGCATGAACTATTTCAAATTATGTTATGAATAATAAACTCTAAAAAGCTGTCAAAACAAGTTCAGCAAGCAAAGTATGGTAATGCTTCCTCAGTATTTATAGTTTCAACAGGTTCTGTTTGGATAATAATGATTTTAAGTAGATAAATAAAGAGTTTGGCATACATAAGATTGATTTTAATGCAAAACCAGAAGTAGTAATTTCGGAAATGTATGATCATTAAACTAAACTCCAACAGAATTCTGTGTCCAGTCAATATTTATTTATTTATCAGCTCACTCATTCACTCACTCACACACTCAGTCAGTCAGTCAGTCAGTCAGTCAGTCAGTCAGTCAGTCAGTCAGTCAGTCAGTCAGTCAGTCAGTCAGTCAGTCAGTCAGTCAGTCAGTCAGTCAGTCAGTCAGTCAGTCAGTCAGTCAGTCAGTCAGTCAGTCAGTCAGTCAGTCAGTCAGTCAGTCAGTCAGTCAGTCAGTCAGTCAGTCAGTCAGTCAGTCAGTCAGTCAGTCAGTCAGTCAGTCAGTCAGTCAGTCAGTCAGTCAGTCAGTCAGTCAGTCAGTCAGTCAGTCAGTCAGTCAGTCAGTCAGTCAGTCAGTCAGTCAGTCAGTCAGTCAGTCAGTCAGTCAGTCAGTCAGTCAGTCAGTCAGTCAGTCAGTCAGTCAGTCAGTCAGTCAGTCAGTCAGTCAGTCAGTCAGTCAGTCAGTCAGTCAGTCAGTCAGTCAGTCAGTCAGTCAGTCAGTCAGTCAGTCAGTCAGTCAGTCAGTCAGTCAGTCAGTCAGTCAGTCAGTCAGTCAGTCAGTCAGTCAGTCAGTCAGTCAGTCAGTCAGTCAGTCAGTCAGTCAGTCAGTCAGTCAGTCAGTCAGTCAGTCAGTCAGTCAGTCAGTCAGTCAGTCAGTCAGTCAGTCAGTCAGTCAGTCAGTCAGTCAGTCAGTCAGTCAGTCAGTCAGTCAGTCAGTCAGTCAGTCAGTCAGTCAGTCAGTCAGTCAGTCAGTCAGTCAGTCAGTCAGTCAGTCAGTCAGTCAGTCAGTCAGTCAGTCAGTCAGTCAGTCAGTCAGTCAGTCAGTCAGTCAGTCAGTCAGTCAGTCAGTCAGTCAGTCAGTCAGTCAGTCAGTCAGTCAGTCAGTCAGTCAGTCAGTCAGTCAGTCAGTCAGAAAGCCCAGTCAGCCCAGCCAGTCCAGCCAGTCCAGATAGTCCAGCCAGCCCAGTCAGCCCAGTCAGCCCAGTCAGCCCAGTCAACTCAGTCACTCAATTAATTAAATTATTTATTTATTTTTTTGTTTGTTGGTTTGTTTGTTCATTCATTTGGTTTGTTCAGTTTGTTTGTTCATCCATTTACTTATTTATATTTTTGATCTGTTATATTAGTAGATTTACTTTTACCTAAACTTACTTTGATTTTATTCTCATCTTCTTTACTGAAGTGGCCAATCACTTCACTGTCCTCTGCTTCTCTTGTAATTTCTTTGTCCCATATTGATAAAGCTTCCGTATCCCATTGCACAGTACTTTTCAGCTTCTCTAACTTTTCAGCACGCTTGAAGATGTCCTTCTGCAAGGAATAAAACAGTCGTGTTTCCCTTGTCACCATAAATTGTTCATTATTTTATACAGAGTGTGCTTAAAACTTAAATATAACATTGTGGTATTTAAAAGAAATCTAAATTAAAATACGATCTAAAGCTTTCCTGGTGATGATCATGTTCAAGACATCCTCAGGGTTCGAGCCAGGTGTAATGCTTAAGAGTCATCGACGTTTCAGGAGTGTGGATCTTTCCTATCATCAGGACGATGAATGACTTATCTAAATTATTATAACAAACATAACCAATGTGGTACAAATTAATGCAATATATCCAGGACAACTCTGTCTTAGGCATAGTTAAAGTTTCTGCAAAAAGTGTGTTTTTAAAAAAATGTAAAAGATGTAGTTTACTGAGTGCAGATATAGAGAACATGGAAAAAAACCTGAATGTATGATCTGCAATTAAGGAAAATGTTTTTTTTTTTTTTTTGCAGATGATGGCTTTGTTTCTGAATTTAGTTTCAGAATATGGAATTTCAGCCATAAGAAAGATCCTTGGAGGGCAGACAAAATATTTTACAGGTTTATTCAGATTCATATTTTATTTTCTATATAAATAAGTTTCACAAGAAGCTACAAATATAAAAAATATCTTAGAAATTATAAGCTTCACTTATTTTACTATTTGCTCCAGGTTCTTTAAAGGATACTCAAGATGCAAGGAAAAACTTGGGAAACTCAAGTTGCTGATTAATTCCACTTACACCATATATAAAAATATCTGATGTGTTGCACTCACATGACTTTCTCTAGTCCTGTATTAATTATTCTTACAAACTCCTATTCCCCTATCTTTTTCAGTTAGTTGAGATAAACATTTGCAGAAATTATCTTATTACTTATTTCCTTGTAGGTACAAGGGGAATATGGGAATACAATAGGCTTTGAGCGATACTCAAATCTTTTAAAGCCGATTGCCATAGGAAGACTTAGAAATTCCATTCTCTTTGTATGGCAAACAGATGAAAAAGTGGATAACAGCCTTCCATTTGAGAAAAGTTTACTGAAAAACTCACATAAATAATAAGAAATGGTTCACTTCACAAAAAATTCATATAGACATAACTTGTGTATTTTAACAAGATCTAGGCGGCGCCGTGGCCGAGCGGTTAGCGCGCTCGCCTACCACCTAGGCGGCCCGGGTTCGATCCCAGGGACACGCATGTGGTATTCGTGGTGGACGAAGCGGCGTCAGGGCGGGTTTTCTCCGGGTGCTCCGGTTTCCCCCGCCATGTCATTCCACCGGTGCTCCATCTTCATGTATCATCAGTGTCACCGCCTGCGGTGCCGTAGTAGTAAAAGCGGGCGTTAAACACTACAACGTCGTCGTTTTGTAACAAGATCTAAATTTTTTGAACAGTAAGATTTGCTCTTATCTCTTATGGTTTACCAGTTATGCAAAAGTCATCTAGAGTATATTTTCTGGACTGTAGCCAGAAAATTTAAAATATATATTTCACCTGACATAAAAATATCTTAAACATATGGCATTTTAATTAAAATCATTAGTAATTTTCGAGACAATAAAAATTTTCAAAAAAGTTTCCATGTAAAAGGTAGTTTAGATTGTAGGAATTTTCTTCAAAATTTTCATGTGGCATTCTTGAAAGATATTAAACTTTAATACCAGCACACGCGCGCATGCACGCACGCACGCACGCACGCACGCAGGCAAGCACAAACATACACACACAGATCTTTTTCTAAAAACGCCTTGTTACATTAAAATATATTTACTTTTTTAAAGTATGTTTTGCAACTAGTTGTGGTAGAAATATTTGCTATAATTCTAATTATTTTCTTCTGCATTTTCATAACTTTTACACCATCTTTGGAATTTCCCCCCCAATATTATACCATATTTTAATAAACTATGGATATATGTAAAATATGCTAGGTACTCTAACAACATTTAAACGAGACATGCCTTTGATTTCCCTCATTAAGAAACAACTCAGATTTTCATCCAATGTTAGATCCAAGAATTTGCTAGTTTTTGCCTAATTTATATGGCCTTGTCCCAAAGTTAATTTTCAATATATTTGATTTTTACTTATGGAAGCTTAGTGCTGCTGTTTTTTTCCTTACTTGATATTGACATATTTGTGTTGAACCAGTTGAGAATATTTTTACTTTCTCTACTACAACATAAAGTAGAGGAAGTATTGTATTCCACCCAAAAATTCGATGTCGAGATTTCACCCCTGAATCCAAAAATAACCATTTTTAGAAAAGGGTCCATGTGTGTATGTGTGTCTGTCAGCCTGTGGACAACATAACTCAAAAACCAAAAGTCGGTTAAGAACCCAAATTGGCATTTAAGTTTAATGTCTTTCAAGAGTGCAACACAAAGTTTTTGAAGAAAATTGCTTCACCCTAAGTTACCCTTTACTTCAAAGTTCTAAGGCTTTCACGGCCGGTGTCAATACTAGATGCAATAATATTAACCGGGCTTGTGGGCCGTGGTCTATTGGGTTCCTTCTTCTTCCCAAACGTTTCGTCTGCGACTATGGCAGACATCTTCAGTGGCGGCGAGGTCGAAGTTTCCTAGTAGAGATCTCAGCACCGACTGTCGGTGCTGAGATCTCTACTAGGAAACTTCGACCTCGCCGCCACTGAAGATGTCTGCCATAGTCGCAGACGAAACGTTTGGGAAGAAGAAGGAACCCAATAGACCACGGCCCACAAGCCCGGTTAATATTATTGCATCTAGTACCCTTTACTTTTTTGAAAATTTTTATTTTCTTGAAAATGGTTCTTAAATTTTGATTAAAATGCCATGTTTGAGATATTTTTATGACAAGTGAAATGTATATCTTGAATTTTCTTGCTATAGCCCCTGTAGTTGTATTTACTCTGGATGACTTTTGCATAATTGGTAAACCATAAGAGATAGATTAAATCTTACTATACAAAAAAATGTAGATTTTGCTAAGATATACAATTTATTTCCCAATACATTTTTTTGTTAGAGTGAACCATTTTGGAGATATTCCTTGTTATTTGTGTCAGTTTCAGTTTCAGCAAATCTTTATCTCAACTAACATAAAGAAGATTTAGGAATAAGAGTTTGCGAGAATGGTTAGTACAAGAGTAGAGAAAATCATGTGAGTGCAACACATCAGAGTTTTTAAATTGTTTTCAACATATACATTTTACTCTTCCTTGTTCTCCTCTTCATAAAAATACTTATATCATCTGTGAAAAAAGTTACATTTATATCTGGCATGTTATTTACATTATCTGCCAAGTCATTAATGCACACCATGAACAAAAGAGGGCCAAGAACAGATCCTTGAGGCACTCCATATTTTCTTGTACTCTACTTGAATTTTGTGTTTTTAATTTGCCAGTGTTTAGTTGCTCTTATTGTAGTTTAAGTTCAGATACCCACTCAGTTCTGCTTAGAATAGTAATGGATAAAATCTTGGAACTCAAGAAAGGAAGGTAGGAAAGAAAATAGATAAATTACTGCCATGATGATCATGATTATGTAATAAAAATATGAGGCAAAATTGACACTTTCTTCCACTGTAATCATCTTGTTGAATACACTTTTAAAGTTGATACATACATATGTGTGTATGCACATGTGTGTGCGTGCGTGCGTGCGTGCGTGCGTGCGTGTGTGCGTGCGTGTGTGTATGAAAATGTGTGCACATATAGGCAATGACAGGTTCCTTGTTGAAATGATGATAATAGGACTGATTCCTGTGACCATACATCATTCTTATTGGTATTCTTTTCCAGAGACAAATTTTTTAAGCATACCTGTAATGTCAAATGCCTTTCACCAAGCTCCTGAAAAGATTTACTAATCTTTTTCATATCTCGCTCATAGGATTCCTTGTCATTTGCAGCAAGTCGGTACATTGTTTCTTCTGTCTGTATTTCATTGCGGTGTGCAGTAAGAATGGCCTGAAAGTAAGAATGGCATTAATTTTCTTATTATACTTATTTAGCAAGTAAAAGGTTTAATAATTTACTGTAATAAACAGTTCACTTAGGAAAGATATATTTTGAGTGACCTTTCGCTTGACCATATACTAACTTCTAAGAAAGCTTACGAATCTGTTAATAAGATTGACTGTATGATACAGATCTGGTTGTCTACTTTTTTACATTGGTGTAATGCTCCCCTTCCTCATAAAATTGCTCTTTTGGAAAGATACAATTGGAGTGTTTCCCTTTATGAAATTAGTATGCCTGGAACACAACTATTTCCAATAGAGGTATATTTTAACCCTTAAAAAAATTATTGAAAAATATTACTATGAAAAATCAAAAAATAAAAGATGGGAACTACCAAACATTCAAACAGTAATTCCTGAGTATCCTCGAAAAACAGCAGTTGCAACCTTCAGGTTGATTACAGGACATGATTGTCTGGCAAAACATTTAAACAGAATTGGGATATATTCTTCACCACTATGTCCTGTATGTGATCTGCAAGAGGAAATGGATCGAGACCACCTTCAAATATGCCCGGCCACTTCTAATGCCCCATCCATCAGTGAAAAATATTTGAGAGCAAGAGGATTAATCACTTCATTGTCAGAAATCCAGCATTAGCTAACAACAACAACATATTAACCCTTAAATGGTGGCATCCATCTCTCAGATGGATATCAAAATTTTCAACGCATAGTGAGTGCATGTGCAATGTTAGTTTGATCTAATATTTCAGCTATGCTTTAGTTGAGAGTTGAAGTTTGTGTTGTGTGGATGTCACTGTTTTAGTTCTAAGTGTGTTTTCTAAGTGTACACAAGTAAGCCATACCGTCTCACAGGCGGAAGTTACTGCAAAGGTACCTGATATATCTACTAATATTTGATTTTTTTAATTTTTGTGTAATTTCTTGCAACATTTGATGTGAATAGAATCAAAATATTGGTATTAATAATTCATCAAGCTTTTAAATTGTTGGAGTCACTAAAGTGAATATGAAATGCAAACTTTTATCTTAGTCTCTCAGACGGACCCCATTTTCTCACAAAGGCTAACATATATCTTTCTAATTTTTGCATAATTTATTGTAATATATGATGTAAACAGACTCAAAATACTAATAATTTATCAAGCTTTTAAATTGTTAGATTCATTAAAGTGGACATAAAGAACAAGATTTTGTCATCTTAGTCTCCCAGACACATGTTACTGTTAGCACCATATTTTTACATGTTACCATTTAAGGGTTAATATGCAATTTCATTAACGCTAAAAAAAAAAAAAAAACGAAATATATATACATAAAACTATGAAGGCAAAAGAACACTGAATTTTAAAAAGATTAAAAGCAAGAAACGATAATATAATGCATTAGGACTTAAGGTCTACATCACTTATATTGATAAATACATACCTGTGCTTGTTTTTGCTCATGTTTTAAATTTTCTGCATGTTTTAGCAATCCATCTATTCTTTCATTTAAACTATCAAGTTTTGATGTTAATTCTCCCTTTTCTTTGAACCTCTGTTCTACCTGTAGACAACAGGATGATCACATTATTGTTAGAACATTGTGCAACAAATTCACATTCACAATAATTTACGACAGACATTAGAATTGGAAGGAATCACAGTTAAGGGGGATTTTTGGGCTCTTCTTGAAATGAGTTAACACTTTATAGGAGAAATGCACATAACCCTCATTGGACAACAGCAACAACAATAGCCTTCTTTTCTTTTTGATAAATATAAGGTAGCATCCAAAATATTTGGTGTTTACAGCAACTTTAAAGTAATGTTACCTTACACTCTTACGTAACTGTTTGTTGGTACATTATAAACCCTGCAAAAAAGAAAAAGAATGCCGGACTTAAGATGTTACTTTACCTTGATGTTAACTTATATACATTCACATACAGTTCATGTTCAACATACATTTTGTATATGTTTGTATATTTTATTAGTACCAAGTAAATTTGTTATTCAACTGCAATAACTGTGTGTCTAATGCTCTGGAATTAGTAATAAAATCATTCTCCGTCTGGCTTCCCAAAATTTGGAGGTTAAATCTTCTTGGATCGTGAGACCTTCACATTCTGCTAGATGGGTTTTATCCATATTCTCTTCATTGGTACACAACACACATAGGGGAGAGGTTAATAATCTTATCTTGAATAGATGTTTATCGAGACAACCATGGCCAATGAGAAGATGAAAATTAGCAACAGTTGATTTTCTTGGAGAGTATGGGATTGAACTGATTGTTTTTCTTTTCCATTTTTTCCAGTGTCCCATTCTAGACTGCTTAATTTCGCTCAGAGGCCTCTTTACGAGATTTGAGGTAAATCTCTGATTTACGTAGATTCTTGTAAATCTACGACACGGGACTATGGGCTTTACCTCCCTTCCGAAGGAAGCTGTGCTAAGGATTTTTACACCTGAAAAAAATCCATCGCCCTTCACCGGGTTTGAACCCGCAAACTTGGGAAGCACAGGCTGACATGTTACATGGAGGACGACTCTCGAAAGGCATGGTAATGTTAATAATGATAATTGGTGGTGGTGGTGGTGGTGGCGGTGGCGGTGGCGGTGGCGGTGGTGGCGGCGGCGGCGGCGGGGGCGGGGGCGGGGGCGGCGGCGGCGGTAAAAGTTAAAGGCATGTGAGCGCTGGCCAATGCTCAAGCGGAGCGCTGTTGCCAAGCGTAGTGTGTGTGCCGGCAGAGGTTCTGTACATAAGAGCGTGTGAGTTGCGTGTACCATATTCGGCAGCGCTGGTAGGAGGAGCAAGCTTAGGATTCGCAGAAGTCTGCAGCACGGCCCGCCTCCATATGCCTTTAACTTTTGCGAGGATTATAGGTACGTAAAAGGTAGTGTTCTATAACGAAATAAAAACCGTCATCATGTGCAACATAGTATACGCATTCTTTAGATACAACCTCTATGAGCACTGGGTCCTAATGACCTAGCTGTCGACGGGCCCTTAAACAAAACTCGCTCACACACGCACGCACTCACTCACTCATTCTACGAGCACTACAGGCACGCGCCCGTTTTTTACATCTGGACTCGCGCGCTCTCTTTCAACATAAAACGGTCTATATTGTGCAAGGCATGAACGTCGGCAGACTATTTTTCAGGGGGGAGGGGGAGCAAGTTGGGAGTTTGCAATTAAACAATATTAATTTATTATTCTGTTGCCAAAAACTGTAAAAGATGAGTTATAGTATCTGTTACGAATAAGCATCTTACTTTATGCTAAATAAAAGTTGTCCTTTACATTAACATTAAAGCAATAGTCTAATAATAATTGATTGCACATTACATTTATTATCTTCCAAGGGAGGCCACGGCCCCCCTTGCCCTCCTCCCCTTCGCGACGCCCAAGGTGAAAGGTAAGGTAGGCTCACAAAAGCAGGGCACCCTGATGCGCCTCTTAATCATGCTTATAGAAATTATTGATATAACGTCTTTCTAATGGGGCAGCATCTTTTAGAATTCAAGAAAAGAAAGTAGGGTATGGAATAGCTAATCAATAATATTTTATTCTAAGAAATTTTAAGCACTAGCCAGCATTAGAAGGTAATTTACGTAGTGGGTTTCCCATATTCTTCAAAAGTCACAAGAAAATCGGGGGAAAGCAGTGAATTATTAGCATTTGCGAATAAAACAATGCCAGTAGTACAAAATGCACGACAAGCAGGTTTTGTCTAGGCAGGCACCACCCACCTGTAGTTATTCTTACCTTTAATTCCAACGCCTTGTTTTCTTCATTGGCTACGGGTATGTGAAATCCATCTACCCATCCCATGTCTTTAAGCAGTTTATCCATTTGTCGAACCATTTTGAACAGCTCAAAATATTACTGGTCTACTCCTTACGAATACTGTTTATAAACAACACAGAACATACATATCACAGAACACACACATATATAAACAACTAGTTATATACAAGCCGATCCGGTAACCATGGTTACCGGGTTCACCAGTGGACCATGGAGGAAACATTAAATACTCCATGGAGGGGACGCTTCCATACTTAGATGTTCTGTGTCCCTTACTGTTAACAGTTAATGAAAACGATGGGATCGTATTTTTAGACGCTTCGAACCTTCGAGTTAGGTTCTCTATTTAAATGGAATAAGCATGTTTAGATTTCACATTAAAGCACGAAATACGTTATTTTTGGTGCATGAAGAAAGATACTAATCGCTTACTTCGCAAACCAACTTTCTTGTTAAATAACATATTGCTAATTCGATTATCGATATACGACATATATGATAATTTAAGTATTATGTCCATAGAATAGAGGACAGCTGTATAGTTACATGTTCTGTGACAGCTGTGCAAAGTCGGATCATGGGAGCAGCTGGTCCTTCCTCTTTCAATGGTAGAATAAGGTGGCCAGATTATTAAGATGGCAGTTTTTAGCCGCAACTGTAGCTCAATGTCGTCACTTCATGAACTTCCTCCTCGTGACTGCATACTTATGAAAACATAAATGTCATACCTTAGTTTGCAGTATAAATAATGTTAAATTTGAATGTATTAGAAGTTGCTTGGAAAACTCCACAATTAACAAAGGGAGTGCCACAGAGAATTCTAATATAAATCTCGCAAAAATTGACATGGTATTCCATGACTTTAAAAATACTTATGGACCATAAATTTAAAACATATTTTGAGTTTTTGTATTATAATAATATTATATTTATATAATGACGCTTAAAATCCATACCAATTGAACTTTGAAGCTCATCAAAAAATTTTTTTTTTCAACACTCATTTTTTGAAAATGTTCCACGGGATACACTTTTCTTCTGAAATGTTCATGTACATATATTCCCAAAACGCAAGCCATTAAATTCACCGTATAATGTGTTTTTCTGTCAAGTGGTTTTTGAGTTATCAATTTTTAAAGCTCTATAAAACTTTAAAAAAGGTCAGACATTTCAAATGACAAAATGTAACATTTCTTATTTTCTTTTAACTAAGACTAGTAAAACAAAATTATATAACAGAGTTGTGCGTTACAGAATATTTCTAAAAATCGATTAGTTTTAACATTGCATCTGTGGAGCATTTGGCGTAATATAACACTGAGCTTTAACTCGGAAACTAAAAGATACCATACTGAAATTTAAAACCACTTATATAGTGTTTGTTTTCCTTCCTACTTCCTTGCTAGAGCTGGCCTACGAGAACTGCTAATCTGCAGAATACGCAAAAGACTATTATTGTAAGACATATCGTTATACCTGTTGCAGGGCGACAGTGTATTCCCGTTACGGGCTCCAGTATCTAACAACCCAGCAACCTCTCGAGGTGTGTATATCTGAATGAATGAAGAGATGTGTGAAAAGACAGTGGGATCGGCAGGTACGATGCGGGGTTAGAAGTGGCATGTGGCCTATAATTGAGCAAGGTAACCCGACTTTATCAGAGTAGTACCTAAGTTTCGTGCAGCTATCGTTGGCAAGCTTTCGTTGCGTTACATCTACTTCATCTATGTTATGGACATGCATCTAATGCCCGATAGGAGTGGCTAACCTATTAAATGAATTATCGCAGGGTGTAATGCCGATAAAATGTGTATTCTGCGTTTAATAGACACTGTGGGGAAACAAATGGGGAGGGCTCAAATAAAGCAATCGGCATATTGACATGGCTGGATGTTGATAGGTTTCGATTGATACATACATTTCACCTTTCATCATTATGTAGAAGAAGTTCACTCACAAAATTACGCAATAATGCTAACCAGATGGTACAATTATCAAGTATTCGGTTGGTCGCGCCTCTACGAACTAACCATCGTTTTATTTCACTGCGTAGGTACACAATTCACTTGCGTGCGTTCCTTAACGACACTTATATTCTTAGATTTTATTCCAGTGGTGGATACAAGGCAGTTGTTGCATTTAAGAAGTATGCATTCACAGTTTTCTGGAATGCACGTACTCGAAAATGTACTCTACTAGGTAACCTTCAAGGGGGGCTTCTTCCTAATTTACCTATTTTCGCTTCGTTTTCATCGGTGGGCAACTGTAATTTAGCGACCGTTTGCCACTTCCTTTAGCGACTATTTTACTTCCTTCCCTCTTAAAATGGCGCTAACTTCTGCTATAGAAGTAACGTCGCGGGCGGGAGGTTACATTTTGTGCTTAAATCACTCGTTAATTAATGAAACACAAGCATACAAAACCGCCCTTGAGGAGAGACAGAAAAAAGCTGGCAACATACCGGAAGAAATACTGGAGACTGAAGCAATGAAGACAGAAACCTTGAAGGGCCGTAACTTCGAGCTTCGCCATCTGCATATACTTGATTCGCCGCCCACGGGTTCCAAGGGAGGATCTGCCAAAATGAATTATACTACGAGCTCAAGGAGGACTGCGTCTGCAAGGAATGCAACAAACCATACCCCAAGTATCACCTAATGAATTGTGGAAGCAGAACTCAACCACTAATGAAAGACTGGTGAAAATTAGAAAACTCAACTGTATACATTGTGCTTAATAAATCACCATCATCACCATCACTATCATACAAACAAGGTTTAGACCATGGATGATCTGTTCTGACTCCAAACTAAAGTTGCTCTATCCATCTTTCAGCAGGTCTTCCTCAGCTCCACTGTCCTCTTAGCCTGTAATTTAATGTTCTTTGGGGAACCCATCAGATTCCATTCTGCATACACCATTGTGCCACCTTTCCCTGTACTCTGTTATTTTGTCTGTCAGTTTGAATATTCCCAACTGTTCTCGAATATCTACTTCTGTTTGTCCATCAAAGTATAACCTGCCACAAACCTCGAGAATTTCATTTCCGCAGCTTCTATCTCATCTTTTATTAAGAGTCCAACACTCAGAACTGTATAAAAGGGCTGAACTGCTACAATTTTATAAAATTTCAATACAGTTTATTAAATAAATTTAATTATTCTGGATTATTATAAACCTATCCTTTAGTTCCTAATGCACTACGTAGGCATTTTTCAAGGCAAGGTGCATTGGCAGGCTGGGTACAGCCTGAGGTGGTCACGTCTGTACCTACCCTTGTCAGGGCTTAAGCACTTACTGTTCTATGCACTATGACGAAATGTGAGGAGGTTTGAAGGATCATGGGTGTAATTGAGGTTGGGATAGTGACAGGAGGAAGCAAGATTTGTTCCTCGACAGCTGCCGCTCATAGTGCAATAGTCCTTGTGCATCACTGGTGTTATAACAAGTAGCAGTGAGGGTTGACTTTAAATTTGAAATCCAAGCATCTCTTGGAAGGACTATATAAGAATTCAGCTTTTGCTGCTGGTATTTTTCAAGTATTACAGGAGTAGGACCACCCTGGTATGGAAGTTTAAGTTGGCTAATCTGCATGAGTAGGTTTTTAATAAGTTAATGGTAGTCCTTGTTTAGTCGCTTTTCATGTGGACCATTCGTAAATAACTGCTGTGGCATGTTTCTGCAATATTATAGCCTGTAGGTGAAACAATGAAACATAGCATTGAAATGCTTAGTTTGGTATAGATTGAGATGAATTACAGAAACTGCCTATTATATTATCTGATAAAACAAATCTAAACCTCAACATGCAAAATACGCACTATGAAACCCATGAACTTGGCATTTAATCTTCTCTCAATTGACCAAGTTGGCAATAATGTTGAAACATCTAACAATTCCAACTAATTACAAATTTATAGAAACTTATAAACCTAATAAATTAATTTTGGTATAAATGTGTTTGATATGGCACAGTATTTCAATCAGCACATAATGACATTCATTGATTTCAAGTATAGCCTCCATAATTAAGCAATATAGATAAACCAGGGTGACCAGATTGTTAAAAAACAGTTGCCGTTTTGAGCCACTAATGTAGTCCAATGTCACCAGTTTCTCCTTGTGAGTGCTTATACTGGGAGAACAAAAAAGTTCTGAACAGGATGCATGGTGCGTTGTCTGTCTGCATTCTTGACACTCATTGCCATCTGCTACTATCATTGAAGGGTGCGAATGAAACCATACAAAAGTAGACTACTTTTAAAAGCTTTACTTACCAATTTTATGAAAGGAGATGCTGAAATTGGCACCGCCATCCATATATTTTTGGCAGCTCTTTAGGAAACTATCCATCACTCGCCCTACTTCACATTGAGAAATGTAGGCAATTTCTTAGCAGATGTTCTGTTTTAATTCTTCTAGGGTGTGGGTTTGTGCTGTACACTTTGTACACTGATTTGTTACATTTATGTGAATCATGTACACTCTTCTACAAATAGCTCTTATAAAAGCTTATTCTTGAATCTAAGATAAACTTTCATACTGACACAGACCATAGTAGGTATAAGAAGGATAAAGCAATTGTTATATTTCTAAAAAGTGAATTGCTATGTTACTGTTTTGAAATGCCATGCTCTTTAAATGACCATGACTAAAAGTGAATGCTAACTTACTGCTTGGAAAAAGTATATTTCAAAATTCAAACCAGTAACAAAGACTTTCTCAGAAGTGGTTAATGCCACAACAATTTTTATTTAACATGAAATGTGTGATTTAACAAGATTGACTTCTTTTGTTGTTAGCTAATGCTGGATTTCTGACAATGAAGTCATTAATCCTCTTGCTCTCCAATATTTTTCACTGATGGACGGGGCGCTAGAAGTGGCCGGGCATATTTGAAGATGATCTCGATCCATTTCCTCATGCATATCACATAGAGGACAGAGTGGTGAAGAATATATCCCAATTCTGTTTAAATGTTTTGTCAGACAATCATGTCCTGTAATCAACCTGAAGGTTGCAACTGCCATTTTTCGAGGATACTCAGGAATTACTATTTGAATGTTTGGTAGTTCCCATCTTTTATTTTTTTATTTTTCATAGTAATATTTTGCAATAATTTTTTTGAATTCAGAGTTGACTAATCTTTTAGCTGCATAAAATGATAGATTAACTATAGATTTCTGCACATTGCAGGTACCCTTTTTAGCAAGAAAATCAGCTTTCTCATTACCACTCAGTTCACAGTGAGCTGGTATCCATTGGAAGACTAGGCATTTTTTAAGTACAGTTAGATGGGTAAGGATTTTCCAACATTCTATAATTGTTTGGTTTTTTGGTGACAACTTGGAAGTAATTGCTATAATTGCTGCCCTGGAATCTGAGAGAATAACTGCTTGCTGAAAATGTGAAATTCTGTACAAAAGATTTTGTAGGGCCATTCGAATTGCTTCAATTTCCCCATCAAAGTTTGTAGTTCCATAACTTAAAGATTTGTAATAGGAAAAGAGGTGACATGTGACTCCAGCACCTGCTCCATCTTGGTTTAGTATCAATGATCCATCAGTATAAATATGGAGCCATTCATGATCTGGAAATCTAGTATGGATTGTCTCTAATGCCAATACTTTTAGAACACTAGTTGGAGTATCACTTTTCTTAACTTCTTCTGTCAGGTATAAATAATATGTGATGTCTAATGTTTGTGTCGGATTGACATTAGATAAGAAGTTTTCCTTTGAATTAGGAAGGTATGCATTTTTCTTGATGTCTTGAATTTTGGAAAGAAAGCTCTCCTGAGTCTTTAGTGTATGTGTAAATTTTCTCTTATGCCATGTATTGAATGGGAGTCTGATCAACTTTTCGTGTTGAATAAGAACCACTTCTTCTATTTCATATTCAATGGGGTATTGGTTGGTTAGTATTTCCATAGCTGCTATTGGTGTGGTTTTGATAGCACCTGTAATTAGTCTCAGACTTTGGTTTTGAGCCTATACTACCCTATATCCCCAGTCTATACTTATACACCTATCTGGTGTACCCCATGTGAGCCTATATTAGCCTATCTCCTCAGTCTATACTTACATACAGATCTGGTGTAGGCTATACTAGCCTATCTCCTCAGTCTATACTTACATACAGATCTGGTGTAGGCTATACTAGCCTATCTCCCCAGCCTATACTTATATACAGATCTGGTGTAGCCTATGTGAGCCTATACTAGCCTATCTCCCCAGCCTATACTTATATACAGATCTGGTGTAGGCTATGTGAACCTATACTAGCCTATCACCCCAGCCTATTCTTTTATATACAGATCTGGTGTAGCCTATGTGAGCCTATACTAGCCTATCTCCCCAGCCTATACTTATATATAGATCTGGTGTAGGCTATGTGAGCCTATACTAGCCTATCTCCCCAGCCTATACTTATATACAGATCTGGTGTAGCCTATGTGAGCCTATACTAGCCTATCTCCCCAGTGTATACTTATATACAGATCTGGTGTAGGCTATGTGAGCCTATACTAGCCTATCTCCCCAGCCTATACTTATATACAGATCTGGTGTAGCCTATGTGAGCCTATACTAGCCTATCTCCCTAGCCTATACTTATATACAGATCTGGTGTAGGCTATGTGAGCCTATACTAGCCTATCTCCCCAGCCTATACTTATATACAGATCTGGTGTAGGCTATGTGAGCCTATACTAGCCTATCTCCCCAGCCCATACTTATATACAGATCTGGTGTAGGCTATACTGCCTAACTCCCCAGCCTATACTTATATACAGATCTGGTGTAGGCTATACTGCCTAACTCCCCAGCCTATACTTATATACAGATCTGGTGTAGGCTATACTAGCCTATCACCCCAGCCTATGCTTATATACAGATCTGGTGTAGGCTATAATAGCCTATCACACCAGCCTATACTTATATACAGATCTGGTGTAGCCTATGTGAGCCTATACTAGCCTATCTCCCCAGCCTATACTTATATACGGATCTGGTGTAGACTATGTGAGCCTATACTAGCCCATCACCCCAGCCTATACTCAGATACAGATCTGGTGTAGCCTATACTAGCCTATCTCCCCAGCCTATACTTATATACAGATCTGGTGTAGGCTATACAAGCCTATCTCCCCAGCCTATACTTATATACAGATCTGGTGTGGGCTATGTGAGCCTATACTAGCCTTTCTCCCCAGCCTATACTTATATACAGATCTGGTGTAGGCTATGTGAGCCTATACTAGCCTATCTCCCCAGCCTATACTTATATACAGATCTGGTGTAGGCTATGTGAGCCTATACTAGCCTATCTCCCCAGCCTATGCTTATATACAGATCTGGTGTAGGCTATGTGAGCCTATACTAGCCTATCTCCCCAGCCTATACTTATATACAGATCTGGTGTGGGCTATGTGAACCTATACTAGCCTATCTCCCCAGCCTATACTTATATACAGACCTGGTGTAGGCTATGTGAGCCTATACTAGCCTATCTCCCCAGCCTATACCTATATACAGATCTGGTGTAGCCTATGTGAGCCTATACTAGCCTATCTCCCCCGCCTATACTTATATACAGATCTGGTGTAGGCTATGTGAGCCTATACTAGCCTATCTCCCCAGCCTATACTTATATACAGATCTGGTGTTGGCTATGTGAGCCTATACTAGACTAACTCCCCAGCCTATACTTATATACAGATCTGGTGTAGGCTATGTGAGCCTATACTAGCCTATCTCCCCAGCCTATACTTATATACAGATCTGGTGTAGGCTATACTGCCTAACTCCCCAGCCTATACTTATATACAGATCTGGTGTAGGCTATACTAGCCTATCTCCTCAGTCTATACTTACATACAGATCTGGTGTAGGCTATACTAGCCTATCTCCCCAGCCTATACTTATATACAGACCTGGTGTAGGCTATGTGAGCCTATACTAGCCTATCTCCCCAGCCTATACTTATATACAGATCTGGTGTAGGCTATACTAGCCAATGTCCCCAGCCTATACTTATATACAGATCTGGTGTAGCCTATGTGAGCCTATACTAGCCAATCTCCCCAGCCTATACTTATATACAGATCTGGTGTGGGCTATGTGAGCCTATACTAGCCCATCACCCCAGCCTATACTCATATACAGATCTGGTGTAGCCTATACTAGCCTATCTCCCCAGCCTATACTTATATACAGATCTGGTGTAAGCTATACTAGCCTATCTCCCCAGCCTATACTTATATACAGATCTGGTGTAGGCTATACTAGCCTATCTCCCCACCGTATACTTATATACAGATCTGGTGTAGGCTATACTAGCCTAGCTCCCCAGCCTATACTTATATACAGATCTGGTGTAGGCTATGTGAGCCTATACTAGCCTATCTCCCCAGCCTATACTTATATACAGATCTGGTGTAGCCTATACTAGCCTATCTCCCCAGCCTATACTTATATACAGATCTGGAGTAGCCTATGTGAGCCTATACTAGCCTATCTCCCCAGCCTATAGTTATATACAGATCTGGTGTAGCCTATGTGAGGCTATACTAGCCTATACTTATATACAGATCTGGTGTAGCCTATGTGAGCCTATACTCCCTATCTCCCCAGCCTATACTTATATACAGATCTGGTGTAGGCTATGTGAGCCTATACTAGCCTATCTCCCCAGCCTATACTTATATACAGATCTGGTGTAGGCTATACTAGCCTATCTTCCCAGCCTATACTTATATACAGATCTGGTGTAGGCTATGTGAGCCTATACTAGCCTATCTCCCCAGCCTATACTTATATACAGATCTGGTGTAGCCTATGTGAGCCTATACTAGCCTATCTCCCCAGCCTATACTTATATACAGATCTGGTGTAGGCTATAATAGCCTATCACCCCAGCCTATACTTATAAACAGATCTGGTGTAGGCTATACTAGCCTATCTCCCCAGCCTATACTTATATACAGATCTGGTGTAGGCTATACTAGCCTATCTCCCCAGCCTATACTTATATACAGATCTGGTGTAGGCTATTTGAGCCTATACTAGCCTATCTCCCCAGCCTATACCTATATACAGATCTGGTGTAGGCTATACTAGCCTATCTCCCCAGCCTATACTTATATACAGATCTGGTGTAGGCTATGTGAGCCTATACTAGCCTATCTCCCCAGCCTATACTTATATACAGATCTGGTGTAGGCTATGTGAGCCTATACTAGCGTATCTATACTTATATACAGATCTGGTGTAGGCTATACTAGTCTATCTCCCCAGCCTATACTTATATACAGATCTGGTATAGGCTATACTAGCCTATCTCCCGGGCCTATACTTATATACAGATCTGGTGTAGCCTATGAGAGCCTATACTAGCCTATCTCCCCAGCCTATACTTATATACAGATCTGGTGTAGGCTATGTGAGCCTATACTAGCCTATCTCCCCAGCCTATACTTATATACAGATCTGGTGTAGGCTATGTGAGCCTATACTAGCCAATGTCCCCAGCCTATACTTATATACAGATCTGGTGTAGCCTATGTGAGCCTATACTAGCCTATCTCCCCAGCCTATACTTATATACAGATCTGGTGTAAGCTATACTAGCCTATCTCCCCAGCCTATACTTATATACAGATCTGGTGTAGGCTATGTGAGCCTATACTAGACTAACTCCCCAGCCTATACTTATATACAGATCTGGTGTAGGCTATGTGAGCCTATACTAGCCTATCTCCCCAGCCTATTCTTATATACAGATCTGGTGTAGGCTATACTGCCTAACTCCCCAGCCTATACTTATATGCAGATCTGGTGTAGGCTATACTGCCTAACTCCCCAGCCTATACTTATATACAGATCTGGTGTAGGCTATACTAGCCTATCAACCCAGCCTATGCTTATATACAGATCTGGTGTAGGCTATAATAGCCTATCACCCCAGCCTATACTTATATACAGATCTGGTGTAGCCTATGTGAGCCTATACTAGCCTATCACCCCAGCCTATACTTATATACATATCTGGTGTAGGCTATGTGAGCCTATACTAGCCTATCTCCTCAGTCTATACTTACATACAGATCTGGTGTAGGCTATACTAGCCTATCTCCTCAGTCTATACTTACATACAGATCTGGTGTAGGCTATACTAGCCTATCTCCCCAGCCTATACTTATATACAGATCTGGTGTAGCCTATGTGAGCCTATACTAGCCTATCACCCCAGCCTATACTTATATACAGATCTGGTGTAGGCTATGTGAGCCTATACTAGTCTATCTTCTCAGTCTATACTTACATACAGATCTGGTGTAGGCTATACTAGCCTATCTCCTCAGTCTATACTTACATTCAGATCTGGTGTAGGCTATACTAGCCTATCTCCCCAGCCTATACTTATATACAGATCTGGTGTAGGCTATGTGAGCCTATACTAGCCTATCTCCCCAGCCTATACTTATATACAGATCTGGTGTAGGCTATACTAGCCAATGTCCCCAGCCTATACTTATATACAGATCTGGTGTAGCCTATGTGAGCCTATACTAGCCTATCTCCCCAGCCTATACTTATATACGGATCTGGTGTGGGCTATGTGAGCCTATACTAGCCCATCACCCCAGCCTATACTCATATACAGATCTGGTGTAGCCTATACTAGCCTATCTCCCCAGCCTATACTTATATACAGATCTGGTGTAAGCTATACTAGCCTATCTCCCCAGCCTATACTTATATACAGATCTGGTGTAGCCTATACTAGCCTATCTCCCCAGCCTATACTGATATACGGATCTGGTGTAGGCTATACTAGCCAATGTCCCCAGCCTATACTTATATACAGATCTGGTGTAGCCTATGTGAGCCTATACTAGCCTATCTCCCCAGCCTATACTTATATACGGATCTGGTGTGGGCTATGTGAGCCTATACTAGCCCATCACCCCAGCCTATACTCATATACAGATCTGGTGTAGCCTATACTAGCCTATCTCCCCAGCCTATACTTATATACAGATCTGGTGTAAGCTATACTAGCCTATCTCCCCAGCCTATACTTATATACAGATCTGGTGTAGCCTATACTAGCCTATCTCCCCAGCCTATACTTATATACAGATCTGGTGTAGGCTATACTAGCCTAGCTCCCCAGCCTATACTTATATAAAGATCTGGTGTAGGCTATGTGAGCCTATACTAGCCTATCTCCCCAGGCTATACTTATATACAGATCTGGTGTAGGCTATGTGAACCTATACTAGCCTATCTCCCCAGCCTGTACTTATATACAGATCTGGTATAGCCTATGTGAGCCTATACTAGCCTATCTCCCCAGCCTATACTTATATACAGATCTGGTGTAGCCTATGTGAGCCTATACTAGCCTATCTCCCCAGCCTATACTTATATACAGATCTGGTGTAGGCTATACTAGCCTATCTTCCCAGCCTATACTTATATACAGATCTGGTGTAGGCTATGTGAGCCTATACTAGCCTATCTCCCCAGCCTATACTTATATACAGATCTGGTGTAGCCTATGTGAGCCTATACTAGCCTATCTCCCCAGCCTATACTTATATACATATCTGGTGTAGGCTATGTGAGCCTATACTAGCCTATCTCCTCAGTCTATACTTACATACAGATCTGGTGTAGGCTATACTAGCCTATCTCCTCAGTCTATACTTACATACAGATCTGGTGTAGGCTATACTAGCCTATCTCCCCAGCCTATACTTATATACAGATCTGGTGTAGCCTATGTGAGCCTATACTAGCCTATCACCCCAGCCTATACTTATATACAGATCTGGTGTAGGCTATGTGAGCCTATACTAGTCTATCTTCTCAGTCTATACTTACATACAGATCTGGTGTAGGCTATACTAGCCTATCTCCTCAGTCTATACTTACATTCAGATCTGGTGTAGGCTATACTAGCCTATCTCCCCAGCCTATACTTATATACAGATCTGGTGTAGGCTATGTGAGCCTATACTAGCCTATCTCCCCAGCCTATACTTATATACAGATCTGGTGTAGGCTATACTAGCCAATGTCCCCAGCCTATACTTATATACAGATCTGGTGTAGCCTATGTGAGCCTATACTAGCCTATCTCCCCAGCCTATACTTATATACAGATCTGGTGTAGGCTATAATAGCCTATCACCCCAGCCTATACTTATAAACAGATCTGGTGTAGGCTATACTAGCCTATCTCCCCAGCCTATACTTATATACAGATCTGGTGTAGGCTATACTAGCCTATCTCCCCAGCCTATACTTATATACAGATCTGGTGTAGGCTATTTGAGCCTATACTAGCCTATCTCCCCAGCCTATACCTATATACAGATCTGGTGTAGGCTATACTAGCCTATCTCCCCAGCCTATACTTATATACAGATCTGGTGTAGGCTATGTGAGCCTATACTAGCCTATCTCCCCAGCCTATACTTATATACAGATCTGGTGTAGGCTATGTGAGCCTATACTAGCGTATCTATACTTATATACAGATCTGGTGTAGGCTATACTAGTCTATCTCCCCAGCCTATACTTATATACAGATCTGGTATAGGCTATACTAGCCTATCTCCCGGGCCTATACTTATATACAGATCTGGTGTAGCCTATGAGAGCCTATACTAGCCTATCTCCCCAGCCTATACTTATATACAGATCTGGTGTAGGCTATGTGAGCCTATACTAGCCTATCTCCCCAGCCTATACTTATATACAGATCTGGTGTAGGCTATGTGAGCCTATACTAGCCAATGTCCCCAGCCTATACTTATATACAGATCTGGTGTAGCCTATGTGAGCCTATACTAGCCTATCTCCCCAGCCTATACTTATATACAGATCTGGTGTAAGCTATACTAGCCTATCTCCCCAGCCTATACTTATATACAGATCTGGTGTAGGCTATGTGAGCCTATACTAGACTAACTCCCCAGCCTATACTTATATACAGATCTGGTGTAGGCTATGTGAGCCTATACTAGCCTATCTCCCCAGCCTATTCTTATATACAGATCTGGTGTAGGCTATACTGCCTAACTCCCCAGCCTATACTTATATGCAGATCTGGTGTAGGCTATACTGCCTAACTCCCCAGCCTATACTTATATACAGATCTGGTGTAGGCTATACTAGCCTATCAACCCAGCCTATGCTTATATACAGATCTGGTGTAGGCTATAATAGCCTATCACCCCAGCCTATACTTATATACAGATCTGGTGTAGCCTATGTGAGCCTATACTAGCCTATCACCCCAGCCTATACTTATATACATATCTGGTGTAGGCTATGTGAGCCTATACTAGCCTATCTCCTCAGTCTATACTTACATACAGATCTGGTGTAGGCTATACTAGCCTATCTCCTCAGTCTATACTTACATACAGATCTGGTGTAGGCTATACTAGCCTATCTCCCCAGCCTATACTTATATACAGATCTGGTGTAGCCTATGTGAGCCTATACTAGCCTATCACCCCAGCCTATACTTATATACAGATCTGGTGTAGGCTATGTGAGCCTATACTAGTCTATCTTCTCAGTCTATACTTACATACAGATCTGGTGTAGGCTATACTAGCCTATCTCCTCAGTCTATACTTACATTCAGATCTGGTGTAGGCTATACTAGCCTATCTCCCCAGCCTATACTTATATACAGATCTGGTGTAGGCTATGTGAGCCTATACTAGCCTATCTCCCCAGCCTATACTTATATACAGATCTGGTGTAGGCTATACTAGCCAATGTCCCCAGCCTATACTTATATACAGATCTGGTGTAGCCTATGTGAGCCTATACTAGCCTATCTCCCCAGCCTATACTTATATACGGATCTGGTGTGGGCTATGTGAGCCTATACTAGCCCATCACCCCAGCCTATACTCATATACAGATCTGGTGTAGCCTATACTAGCCTATCTCCCCAGCCTATACTTATATACAGATCTGGTGTAAGCTATACTAGCCTATCTCCCCAGCCTATACTTATATACAGATCTGGTGTAGCCTATACTAGCCTATCTCCCCAGCCTATACTGATATACGGATCTGGTGTAGGCTATACTAGCCAATGTCCCCAGCCTATACTTATATACAGATCTGGTGTAGCCTATGTGAGCCTATACTAGCCTATCTCCCCAGCCTATACTTATATACGGATCTGGTGTGGGCTATGTGAGCCTATACTAGCCCATCACCCCAGCCTATACTCATATACAGATCTGGTGTAGCCTATACTAGCCTATCTCCCCAGCCTATACTTATATACAGATCTGGTGTAAGCTATACTAGCCTATCTCCCCAGCCTATACTTATATACAGATCTGGTGTAGCCTATACTAGCCTATCTCCCCAGCCTATACTTATATACAGATCTGGTGTAGGCTATACTAGCCTAGCTCCCCAGCCTATACTTATATAAAGATCTGGTGTAGGCTATGTGAGCCTATACTAGCCTATCTCCCCAGGCTATACTTATATACAGATCTGGTGTAGGCTATGTGAACCTATACTAGCCTATCTCCCCAGCCTGTACTTATATACAGATCTGGTATAGCCTATGTGAGCCTATACTAGCCTATCTCCCCAGCCTATACTTATATACAGATCTGGTGTAGCCTATGTGAGCCTATACTAGCCTATCTCCCCAGCCTATACTTATATACAGATCTGGTGTAGGCTATACTAGCCTATCTTCCCAGCCTATACTTATATACAGATCTGGTGTAGGCTATGTGAGCCTATACTAGCCTATCTCCCCAGCCTATACTTATATACAGATCTGGTGTAGCCTATGTGAGCCTATACTAGCCTATCTCCCCAGCCTATACTTATATACATATCTGGTGTAGGCTATGTGAGCCTATACTAGCCTATCTCCTCAGTCTATACTTACATACAGATCTGGTGTAGGCTATACTAGCCTATCTCCTCAGTCTATACTTACATACAGATCTGGTGTAGGCTATACTAGCCTATCTCCCCAGCCTATACTTATATACAGATCTGGTGTAGCCTATGTGAGCCTATACTAGCCTATCACCCCAGCCTATACTTATATACAGATCTGGTGTAGGCTATGTGAGCCTATACTAGTCTATCTTCTCAGTCTATACTTACATACAGATCTGGTGTAGGCTATACTAGCCTATCTCCTCAGTCTATACTTACATTCAGATCTGGTGTAGGCTATACTAGCCTATCTCCCCAGCCTATACTTATATACAGATCTGGTGTAGGCTATGTGAGCCTATACTAGCCTATCTCCCCAGCCTATACTTATATACAGATCTGGTGTAGGCTATACTAGCCAATGTCCCCAGCCTATACTTATATACAGATCTGGTGTAGCCTATGTGAGCCTATACTAGCCTATCTCCCCAGCCTATACTTATATACGGATCTGGTGTGGGCTATGTGAGCCTATACTAGCCCATCACCCCAGCCTATACTCATATACAGATCTGGTGTAGCCTATACTAGCCTATCTCCCCAGCCTATACTTATATACAGATCTGGTGTAAGCTATACTAGCCTATCTCCCCAGCCTATACTTATATACAGATCTGGTGTAGCCTATACTAGCCTATCTCCCCAGCCTATACTGATATACGGATCTGGTGTAGGCTATACTAGCCAATGTCCCCAGCCTATACTTATATACAGATCTGGTGTAGCCTATGTGAGCGTATACTAGCCTATCTCCCCAGCCTATACTTATATACGGATCTGGTGTGGGCTATGTGAGCCTATACTAGCCCATCACCCCAGCCTATACTCATATACAGATCTGGTGTAGCCTATACTAGCCTATCTCCCCAGCCTATACTTATATACAGATCTGGTGTAAGCTATACTAGCCTATCTCCCCAGCCTATACTTATATACAGATCTGGTGTAGCCTATACTAGCCTATCTCCCCAGCCTATACTTATATACAGATCTGGTGTAGGCTATACTAGCCTAGCTCCCCAGCCTATACTTATATACAGATCTGGTGTAGGCTATGTGAGCCTATACTAGCCTATCTCCCCAGGCTATACTTATATACAGATCTGGTGTAGGCTATGTGAACCTATACTAGCCTATCTCCCCAGCCTGTACTTATATACAGATCTGGTATAGCCTATGTGAGCCTATACTAGCCTATCTCCCCAGCCTATACTTATATACAGATCTGGTGTAGGCTATGTGAGCCTATACTAGCCTATCTCCCCAGCCTATACTTATATACAGATCTGGTGTAGGCTATACTAGCCTATCTTCCCAGCCTATACTTATATACAGATCTGGTGTAGGCTATGTGAGCCTATACTAGCCTATCTCCCCAGCCTATACTTATATACAGATCTGGTGTAGCCTATGTGAGCCTATACTAGCCTATCTCCCCAGCCTATACTTATATACAGATCTGGTGTAGGCTATAATAGCCTATCACCCCAGCCTATACTTATAAACAGATCTGGTGTAGGCTATACTAGCCTATCTCCCCAGCCTATACTTATATACAGATCTGGTGTAGGCTATACTAGCCTATCTCCCCAGCCTATACATATATACAGATCTGGTGTAGGCTATTTGAGCCTATACTAGCCTATCTCCCCAGCCTATACCTATATACAGATCTGGTGTAGGCTATACTAGCCTATCTCCCCAGCCTATACTTATATACAGATCTGGTGTAGGCTATGTGAGCCTATACTAGCCTATCTCCCCAGCCTATACTTATATACAGATCTGGTGTAGGCTATGTGAGCCTATACTAGCGTATCTATACTTATATACAGATCTGGTGTAGGCTATACTAGTCTATCTCCCCAGCCTATACTTATATACAGATCTGGTATAGGCTATACTAGCCTATCTCCCGGGCCTATACTTATATACAGATCTGGTGTAGCCTATGAGAGCCTATACTAGCCTATCTCCCCAGCCTATACTTATATACAGATCTGGTGTAGGCTATGTGAGCCTATACTAGCCAATGTCCCCAGCCTATACTTATATACAGATCTGGTGTAGCCTATGTGAGCCTATACTAGCCTATCTCCCCAGCCTATACTTATATACAGATCTGGTGTAAGCTATACTGGCCTATCTCCCCAGCCTATACTTATATACAGATCTGGTGTAGGCTATGTGAGCCTATACTAGACTAACTCCCCAGCCTATACTTATATACAGATCTGGTGTAGGCTATGTGAGCCTATACTAGCCTATCTCCCCAGCCTATTCTTATATACAGATCTGGTGTAGGCTATACTGCCTAACTCCCCAGCCTATACTTATATGCAGATCTGGTGTAGGCTATACTGCCTAACTCCCCAGCCTATACTTATATACAGATCTGGTGTAGGCTATACTAGCCTATCAACCCAGCCTATGCTTATATACAGATCTGGTGTAGGCTATAATAGCCTATCACCCCAGCCTATACTTATATACAGATCTGGTGTCGCCTATGTGAGCCTATACTAGCCTATCACCCCAGCCTATACTTATATACATATCTGGTGTAGGCTATGTGAGCCTATACTAGCCTATCTCCTCAGTCTATACTTACATACAGATCTGGTGTAGGCTATACTAGCCTATCTCCTCAGTCTATACTTACATACAGATCTGGTGTAGGCTATACTAGCCTATCTCCCCAGCCTATACTTATATACAGATCTGGTGTAGCCTATGTGAGCCTATACTAGCCTATCACCCCAGCCTATACTTATATACAGATCTGGTGTAGGCTATGTGAGCCTATACTAGTCTATCTTCTCAGTCTATACTTACATACAGATCTGGTGTAGGCTATACTAGCCTATCTCCTCAGTCTATACTTACATTCAGATCTGGTGTAGGCTATACTAGCCTATCTCCCCAGCCTATACTTATATACAGATCTGGTGTAGGCTATGTGAGCCTATACTAGCCTATCTCCCCAGCCTATACTTATATACAGATCTGGTGTAGGCTATACTAGCCAATGTCCCCAGCCTATACTTATATACAGATCTGGTGTAGCCTATGTGAGCCTATACTAGCCTATCTCCCCAGCCTATACTTATATACGGATCTGGTGTGGGCTATGTGAGCCTATACTAGCCCATCACCCCAGCCTATACTCATATACAGATCTGGTGTAGCCTATACTAGCCTATCTCCCCAGCCTATACTTATATACAGATCTGGTGTAAGCTATACTAGCCTATCTCCCCAGCCTATACTTATATACAGATCTGGTGTAGCCTATACTAGCCTATCTCCCCAGCCTATACTGATATACGGATCTGGTGTAGGCTATACTAGCCAATGTCCCCAGCCTATACTTATATACAGATCTGGTGTAGCCTATGTGAGCCTATACTAGCCTATCTCCCCAGCCTATACTTATATACGGATCTGGTGTGGGCTATGTGAGCCTATACTAGCCCATCACCCCAGCCTATACTCATATACAGATCTGGTGTAGCCTATACTAGCCTATCTCCCCAGCCTATACTTATATACAGATCTGGTGTAAGCTATACTAGCCTATCTCCCCAGCCTATACTTATATACAGATCTGGTGTAGCCTATACTAGCCTATCTCCCCAGCCTATACTTATATACAGATCTGGTGTAGGCTATACTAGCCTAGCTCCCCAGCCTATACTTATATACAGATCTGGTGTAGGCTATGTGAGCCTATACTAGCCTATCTCCCCAGGCTATACTTATATACAGATCTGGTGTAGGCTATGTGAACCTATACTAGCCTATCTCCCCAGCCTGTACTTATATACAGATCTGGTATAGCCTATGTGAGCCTATACTAGCCTATCTCCCCAGCCTATACTTATATACAGATCTGGTGTAGGCTATGTGAGCCTATACTAGCCTATCTCCCCAGCCTATACTTATATACAGATCTGGTGTAGGCTATACTAGCCTATCTTCCCAGCCTATACTTATATACAGATCTGGTGTAGGCTATGTGATCCTATACTAGCCTATCTCCCCAGCCTATACTTATATACAGATCTGGTGTAGCCTATGTGAGCCTATACTAGCCTATCTCCCCAGCCTATACTTATATACAGATCTGGTGTAGGCTATAATAGCCTATCACCCCAGCCTATACTTATAAACAGATCTGGTGTAGGCTATACTAGCCTATCTCCCCAGCCTATACTTATATACAGATCTGGTGTAGGCTATACTAGCCTATCTCCCCAGCCTATACTTATATACAGATCTGGTGTAGGCTATTTGAGCCTATACTAGCCTATCTCCCCAGCCTATACCTATATACAGATCTGGTGTAGGCTACACTAGCCTATCTCCCCAGCCTATACTTATATACAGATCTGGTGTAGGCTATGTGAGCCTATACTAGCCTATCTCCCCAGCCTATACTTATATACAGATCTGGTGTAGGCTATGTGAGCCTATACTAGCGTATCTATACTTATATACAGATCTGGTGTAGGCTATACTAGTCTATCTCCCCAGCCTATACTTATATACAGATCTGGTATAGGCTATACTAGCCTATCTCCCGGGCCTATACTTATATACAGATCTGGTGTAGCCTATGAGAGCCTATACTAGCCTATCTCCCCAGCCTATACTTATATACAGATCTGGTGTAGGCTATGTGAGCCTATACTAGCCTATCTCCCCAGCCTATACTTATATACAGATCTGGTGTAGGCTATGTGAGCCTATACTAGCCAATGTCCCCAGCCTATACTTATATACAGATCTGGTGTAGCCTATGTGAGCCTATACTAGCCTATCTCCCCAGCCTATACTTATATACAGATCTGGTGTAAGCTATACTAGCCTATCTCCCCAGCCTATACTTATATACAATCTGGTGTAGGCTATGTGAGCCTATACTAGACTAACTCCCCAGCCTATACTTATATACAGATCTGGTGTAGGCTATGTGAGCCTATACTAGCCTATCTCCCCAGCCTATTCTTATATGCAGATCTGGTGTAGGCTATACTGCCTAACTCCCCAGCCTATACTTATATACAGATCTGGTGTAGGCTATACTAGCCTATCACCCCAGCCTATGCTTATATACAGATCTGGTGTAGGCTATAATAGCCTATCACCCCAGCCTATACTTATATACAGATCTGGTGTAGCCTATGTGAGCCTATACTAGCCTATCACCCCAGCCTATACTTATATACATATCTGGTGTAGGCTATGTGAGCCTATACTAGCCTATCTCCTCAGTCTATACTTACATACAGATCTGGTGTAGGCTATACTAGCCTATCTCCTCAGTCTATACTTACATACAGATCTGGTGTAGGCTATACTAGCCTATCTCCCCAGCCTATACTTATATACAGATCTGGTGTAGCCTATGTGAGCCTATACTAGCCTATCACCCCAGCCTATACTTATATACAGTTCTGGTGTAGGCTATGTGAGCCTATACTAGTCTATCTTCTCAGTCTGTACTTACATACAGATCTGGTGTAGGCTATACTAGCCTATCTCCTCAGTCTATACTTACATTCAGATCTGGTGTAGGCTATACTAGCCTATCTCCCCAGCCTATACTTATATACAGATCTGGTGTAGGCTATGTGAGCCTATACTAGCCTATCTCCCCAGCCTATACTTATATACAGATCTGGTGTAGGCTATACTAGCCAATGTCCTCAGCCTATACTTATATACAGATCTGGTGTAGCCTATGTGAGCCTATACTAGCCTATCTCCCCAGCCTATACTTATATACGGATCTGGTGTGGGCTATGTGAGCCTATACTAGCCCATCACCCCAGCCTATACTCATATACAGATCTGGTGTAGCCTATACTAGCCTATCTCCCCAGCCTATACTTATATACAGATCTGGTGTAGCCTATACTAGCCTATCTCCCCAGCCTATACTGATATACAGATCTGGTGTAGGCTATACTAGCCAATGTCCCCAGCCTATACTTATATACAGATCTGGTGTAGCCTATGTGAGCCTATACTAGCCTATCTCCCCAGCCTATACTTATATACGGATCTGGTGTGGGCTATGTGAGCCTATACTAGCCCATCACCCCAGCCTATACTCATATACAGATCTGGTGTAGCCTATACTAGCCTATCTCCCCAGCCTATACTTATATACAGATCTGGTGTAAGCTATACTAGCCTATCTCCCCAGCCTATACTTATATACAGATCTGGTGTAGCCTATACTAGCCTATCTCCCCAGCCTATACTTATATACAGATCTGGTGTAGGCTATACTAGCCTAGCTCCCCAGCCTATACTTATATACAGATCTGGTGTAGGCTATGTGAGCCTATACTAGCCTATCTCCCCAGGCTATACTTATATACAGATCTGGTGTAGGCTATGTGAACCTATACTAGCCTATCTCCCCAGCCTGTACTTATATACAGATCTGGTATAGCCTATGTGAGCCTATACTAGCCTATCTCCCCAGCCTATACTTATATACAGATCTGGTGTAGGCTATGTGAGCCTATACTAGCCTATCTCCCCAGCCTATACTTATATACATATCTGGTGTAGGCTATGTGAGCCTATACTAGCCCATCACCCCAGCCTATACTAAAATACAGATCTGGTGTAGCCTATACTAGCCTATCTCCAAAGCCTATACTTATATAGAGATCTGGTGTAGGCTATACTAGCCTATCTCCCCAGCCTATACTTATATACAGATCTGGTGTAGCCTATACTAGCCTATCTCCCCAGCCTATACTTATATACAGATCTGGTGTAGGCTATACTAGCCTATCTCCCCAGCCTATACTTATATACAGATCTGGTGTAGCCTATACTAGCCTATCTCCCCAGCCTATACTTATATACAGATCTGAAGTAGCCTATGTGAGCCTATACTAGCCTATCTCCCCAGCCTATAGTTATATACAGATCTGGTGTAGCCTATGTGAGGCTATACTAGCCTATACTTATATACAGATCTGGTGTAGCCTATGTGAGCCTATACTCCCTATCTCCCCAGCCTATACTTATATACAGATCTGGTGTAGGCTATGTGAGCCTATACTAGCCTATCTCCCCAGCCTATACTTATATACAGATCTGGTGTAGGCTATACTGGCCTATCTCCCCAGCCTATACTTATATACAGATCTGGTGTAGGCTATACTAGCCTATCTCCCCAGCCTATACTTATATACAGATCTGGTGTAGCCTATACTAGCCTATCTCCCCAGCCTATACTTATATACAGATCTGAAGTAGCCTATTTGAGCCTATACTAGCCTATCTCCCCAGCCTATAGTTATATACAGATCTGGTGTAGCCTATGTGAGGCTATACTAGCCTATACTTATATACAGATCTGGTGTAGCCTATGTGAGCCTATACTCCCTATCTCCCCAGCCTATACTTATATACAGATCTGGTGTAGGCTATGTGAGCCTATACTAGCCTATCTCCCCAGCCTATACTTATATACAGATCTGGTGTAGGCTATACTGGCCTATCTCCCCAGCCTATACTTATATACAGATCTGGTGTAGGCTATGTGAGCCTATACTAGCCTATCTCCCCAGCCTATACTTATATACAGATCTGGTGTAGCCTATGTGAGCCTATACTAGCCTATCTCCCCAGCCTATACTTATATACAGATCTGGTGTAGGGTATAATAGCCTATCACCCCAGCCTATACTTATAAACAGATCTGGTGTAGGCTATACTAGCCTATCTCCCCAGCCTATACTTATATACAGATCTGGTGTAGGCTATACTAGCCTATCTCCCCAGCCTATACTTATATACAGATCTGGTGTAGGCTATGTGAGCCTATACTAGCCTATCTCCCCAGCCTATACTTATATACAGATCTGGTGTAGGCTATACTAGCCTATCTCCCCAGCCTATACTTATATACAGATCTGGTGTAGGCTATAATAGCCTATCACCCCAGCCTATACTTATAAACAGATCTGGTGTAGGCTATACTAGCCTATCTCCCCAGCCTATACTTATATACAGATCTGGTGTAGGCTATACTAGCCTATCTCCCCAGCCTATACTTATATACAGATCTGGGGTAGGCCATGTGAGCCTATACTAGCGTATCTATACTTATATACAGATCTGGTGTAGGCTATACTAGTCTATCTCCCCAGCCTATACTTATATACAGGTCTGGTGTAGGCTATACTAGCCTATCTCCCGGGCCGATACTTATATACAGATCTGGTGTAGGCTATACTAGCCTATCTCCCCAGCCTATACTTATATACAGATCTGGTGTAGGCTGTGTGAGCCTATACTAGCGTATCTATACTTATATACAGATCTGGTGTAGGCTATACTAGTCTATCTCCCCAGCCTATACTTATATACAGATCTGGTGTAGGCTATACTAGCCTATCTCCCAGGCCTATACTTATATACAGGTCTGGTGTAGCCTATGAGAGCCTATACTAGCCTATCTCCGCAGCCTATACTTATATACAGATCTGGTGTAGGCTATGTGAGCCTATACTAGCCTATCTCCCCAGCCTATACTTATATACAGATCTGGTGTAGGCTATACAAGCCTATCTCGCCAGCCTATACTTATATACAGATCTGGTGTAGGCTATGTGAACCTATACTAGCCTATCTCCCCAGCCTATACTTATATACAGATCTGGTGTAGCCTATGTGAGCCTATACTAGCCTATCTCCTCAGCCTATACTTATATACAGATCTGGTGTAGGCTATGTGAGCCTATACTAGCCTATCTCCCCAGCCTATACTTATATACAGATCTGGTGTAGCCTATGTGAGCCTATACTAGCCTATCTCCCCAGCGTATACTTATATACAGATCTGGTGTAGGCTATGTGAGCCTATACTAGCCTATCTCCCCAGCCTATACTTATATACAGACCTGGTGTAGGCTATGTGAGCCTATACTAGCCTATCTCCCCAGCCTATACTTATATACAGATCTGGTGTAGGCTATGTGAGCCTATACTAGGCTATCTCCCCAGCCTATACTTATATACAGATCTGGTGTAGGCTATGTGAGCCTATACTAGCCTAACTCCCCAGCCTATACTTATATACAGATCTGGTGTAGGCTATGTGAGCCTATACTAGCCTATCTCCCCAGCCTATACTTATATACAGATCTGGTGTAGGCTATGTGAGCCTATACTAGCCTAACTCCCCAGCGTATACTTATATACAGATCTGGTGTAGGCTATGTGAGCCTATACTAGCCTATCTCCCCAGCCTATACTTATATACAGATCTGGTGTAGGCTATGTGAGCCTATACTAGCCTATCTCCCCAGCCTATACTTATATACAGATCTGGTGTAGGCTATGTGAGCCTATACTAGCCTATCTCCCCAGCCTATACTTATATACAGATCTGGTGTAGGCTATACTGCCTATCACCCCAGCCTATGCTTATATACAGATCTGGTGTAGGCTATAATAGCCTATCACCCCAGCCTATACTTATATACAGATCTGGTGTAGCCTATGTGAGCCTATAGTAGCCTATCACCCCAGCCTATACTTATATACATATCTGGTGTAGGCTATGTGAGCCTATACTAGCCTATCTCCTCAGTCTATACTTACAGACAGATCTGGTGTAGGCTATACTAGCCTATCTCCTCAGTCTATACTTACATACAGATCTGGTGTAGGCTATACTAGCCTATCTCCTCAGCGTATACTTATATACAGATCTGGTGTAGGCTATGTGAGCCTATACTAGCCTATCTCCCCAGCCTATACTTATATACAGATCTGGTGTAGGCTATACTAGCCAATGTCCCCAGCCTATACTTATATACAGATCTGGTGTAGCCTATGTGAGCCTATACTAGCCTATCTCCCCAGCCTATACTTATATACGGATCTGGTGTAGGCTATGTGAGCCTATACTAGCCCATCACCCCAGCCTATACTTATATACAGATCTGGTGTAGCCTATACTAGCCTATCTTCCCAGCCTATACTTATATACAGATCTGGTGTAGGCTATACTAGCCTATCTCCCCAGCCTATACTTATATACAGATCTGGTGTAACCTATACTAGCCTATCTCCCCAGCCTATACTTATATACAGATCTGGTGTAACCTATACTGGCCTATCTCCCCAGCCTATACTTATATACAGATCTGGTGTAGGCTATACTAGCCTATCTCCCCAGCGTATACTTATATACAGATCTGGTGTAGGCTATACTAGCCTATCTCCCCAGCCTATACTTATATACAGATCTGGTGTAGGCTATACCAGCCTAGCTCCCCAGCCTATACTTATATACAGATCTGGTGTAGGCTAAGTGAACCTATACTAGCCTATCTCCCCAGCCTATACTTATATACAGATCTGGTATAGCCTATGTGAGCCTATACTAGCCTATCTCCCCAGCCTATACTTATATACAGATCTGGTGTAGGCTATGTGAGCCCATACTAGCCTATCTCCCCAGCCTATACTTATATACAGATCTGGTGTAGGCTATGTGAGCCCATACTAGCCTATCTCCCCAGCCTATACTTATATACAGATCTGGTGTAGGCTATGTGAGCCCATACTAGCCTATCTCCCCAGCCTATACTTATATACAGATCTGGTGTAGGCTATGTGAGCCTATACTGGCCCATCACCCCAGCCTATACTTATATACAGATCTGGTGTAGGCTATGTGAGCCTATACTAGCCTATCTCCCCAGCCTATACTTATATACAGATCTGGTGTAGCCTATGTGAGCCTATACTAGCCTATCTCCCTAGCCTATACTTATATACAGATCTGGTGTAGGCTATGTGAGCCTATACTAGCCTATCTCCCCAGCCTATACTTATATACAGATCTGGTGTAGGCTATGTGAGCCTATACTAGCCTATCTCCCCAGCCCATACTTATATACAGATCTGGTGTAGGCTATACTGCCTAACTCCCCAGCCTATACTTATATACAGATCTGGTGTAGGCTATACTGCCTAACTCCCCAGCCTATACTTATATACAGATCTGGTGTAGGCTATACTAGCCTATCACCCCAGCCTATGCTTATATACAGATCTGGTGTAGGCTATAATAGCCTATCACACCAGCCTATACTTATATACAGATCTGGTGTAGCCTATGTGAGCCTATACTAGCCTATCTCCCCAGCCTATACTTATATACGGATCTGGTGTAGACTATGTGAGCCTATACTAGCCCATCACCCCAGCCTATACTCAGATACAGATCTGGTGTAGCCTATACTAGCCTATCTCCCCAGCCTATACTTATATACAGATCTGGTGTAGGCTATACAAGCCTATCTCCCCAGCCTATACTTATATACAGATCTGGTGTGGGCTATGTGAGCCTATACTAGCCTTTCTCCCCAGCCTATACTTATATACAGATCTGGTGTAGGCTATGTGAGCCTATACTAGCCTATCTCCCCAGCCTATACTTATATACAGATCTGGTGTAGGCTATGTGAGCCTATACTAGCCTATCTCCCCAGCCTATGCTTATATACAGATCTGGTGTAGGCTATGTGAGCCTATACTAGCCTATCTCCCCAGCCTATACTTATATACAGATCTGGTGTGGGCTATGTGAACCTATACTAGCCTATCTCCCCAGCCTATACTTATATACAGACCTGGTGTAGGCTATGTGAGCCTATACTAGCCTATCTCCCCAGCCTATACCTATATACAGATCTGGTGTAGCCTATGTGAGCCTATACTAGCCTATCTCCCCCGCCTATACTTATATACAGATCTGGTGTAGGCTATGTGAGCCTATACTAGCCTATCTCCCCAGCCTATACTTATATACAGATCTGGTGTTGGCTATGTGAGCCTATACTAGACTAACTCCCCAGCCTATACTTATATACAGATCTGGTGTAGGCTATGTGAGCCTATACTAGCCTATCTCCCCAGCCTATACTTATATACAGATCTGGTGTAGGCTATACTGCCTAACTCCCCAGCCTATACTTATATACAGATCTGGTGTAGGCTATACTAGCCTATCTCCTCAGTCTATACTTACATACAGATCTGGTGTAGGCTATACTAGCCTATCTCCCCAGCCTATACTTATATACAGATCTGGTGTAGGCTATGTGAGCCTATACTAGCCTATCTCCCCAGCCTATACTTATATACAGATCTGGTGTAGGCTATACTAGCCAATGTCCCCAGCCTATACTTATATACAGATCTGGTGTAGCCTATGTGAGCCTATACTAGCCAATCTCCCCAGCCTATACTTATATACAGATCTGGTGTGGGCTATGTGAGCCTATACTAGCCCATCACCCCAGCCTATACTCATATACAGATCTGGTGTAGCCTATACTAGCCTATCTCCCCAGCCTATACTTATATACAGATCTGGTGTAAGCTATACTAGCCTATCTCCCCAGCCTATACTTATATACAGATCTGGTGTAGGCTATACTAGCCTATCTCCCCACCGTATACTTATATACAGATCTGGTGTAGGCTATACTAGCCTAGCTCCCCAGCCTATACTTATATACAGATCTGGTGTAGGCTATGTGAGCCTATACTAGCCTATCTCCCCAGCCTATACTTATATACAGATCTGGTGTAGCCTATACTAGCCTATCTCCCCAGCCTATACTTATATACAGATCTGGAGTAGCCTATGTGAGCCTATACTAGCCTATCTCCCCAGCCTATAGTTATATACAGATCTGGTGTAGCCTATGTGAGGCTATACTAGCCTATACTTATATACAGATCTGGTGTAGCCTATGTGAGCCTATACTCCCTATCTCCCCAGCCTATACTTATATACAGATCTGGTGTAGGCTATGTGAGCCTATACTAGCCTATCTCCCCAGCCTATACTTATATACAGATCTGGTGTAGGCTATACTAGCCTATCTTCCCAGCCTATACTTATATACAGATCTGGTGTAGGCTATGTGAGCCTATACTAGCCTATCTCCCCAGCCTATACTTATATACAGATCTGGTGTAGCCTATGTGAGCCTATACTAGCCTATCTCCCCAGCCTATACTTATATACAGATCTGGTGTAGGCTATAATAGCCTATCACCCCAGCCTATACTTATAAACAGATCTGGTGTAGGCTATACTAGCCTATCTCCCCAGCCTATACTTATATACAGATCTGGTGTAGGCTATACTAGCCTATCTCCCCAGCCTATACTTATATACAGATCTGGTGTAGGCTATTTGAGCCTATACTAGCCTATCTCCCCAGCCTATACCTATATACAGATCTGGTGTAGGCTATACTAGCCTATCTCCCCAGCCTATACTTATATACAGATCTGGTGTAGGCTATGTGAGCCTATACTAGCCTATCTCCCCAGCCTATACTTATATACAGATCTGGTGTAGGCTATGTGAGCCTATACTAGCGTATCTATACTTATATACAGATCTGGTGTAGGCTATACTAGTCTATCTCCCCAGCCTATACTTATATACAGATCTGGTATAGGCTATACTAGCCTATCTCCCGGGCCTATACTTATATACAGATCTGGTGTAGCCTATGAGAGCCTATACTAGCCTATCTCCCCAGCCTATACTTATATACAGATCTGGTGTAGGCTATGTGAGCCTATACTAGCCTATCTCCCCAGCCTATACTTATATACAGATCTGGTGTAGGCTATGTGAGCCTATACTAGCCAATGTCCCCAGCCTATACTTATATACAGATCTGGTGTAGCCTATGTGAGCCTATACTAGCCTATCTCCCCAGCCTATACTTATATACAGATCTGGTGTAAGCTATACTAGCCTCTCTCCCCAGCCTATACTTATATACAGATCTGGTGTAGGCTATGTGAGCCTATACTAGACTAACTCCCCAGCCTATACTTATATACAGATCTGGTGTAGGCTATGTGAGCCTATACTAGCCTATCTCCCCAGCCTATTCTTATATACAGATCTGGTGTAGGCTATACTGCCTAACTCCCCAGCCTATACTTATATGCAGATCTGGTGTAGGCTATACTGCCTAACTCCCCAGCCTATACTTATATACAGATCTGGTGTAGGCTATACTAGCCTATCAACCCAGCCTATGCTTATATACAGATCTGGTGTAGGCTATAATAGCCTATCACCCCAGCCTATACTTATATACAGATCTGGTGTAGCCTATGTGAGCCTATACTAGCCTATCACCCCAGCCTATACTTATATACATATCTGGTGTAGGCTATGTGAGCCTATACTAGCCTATCTCCTCAGTCTATACTTACATACAGATCTGGTGTAGGCTATACTAGCCTATCTCCTCAGTCTATACTTACATACAGATCTGGTGTAGGCTATACTAGCCTATCTCCCCAGCCTATACTTATATACAGATCTGGTGTAGCCTATGTGAGCCTATACTAGCCTATCACCCCAGCCTATACTTATATACAGATCTGGTGTAGGCTATGTGAGCCTATACTAGTCTATCTTCTCAGTCTATACTTACATACAGATCTGGTGTAGGCTATACTAGCCTATCTCCTCAGTCTATACTTACATTCAGATCTGGTGTAGGCTATACTAGCCTATCTCCCCAGCCTATACTTATATACAGATCTGGTGTAGGCTATGTGAGCCTATACTAGCCTATCTCCCCAGCCTATACTTATATACAGATCTGGTGTAGGCTATACTAGCCAATGTCCCCAGCCTATACTTATATACAGATCTGGTGTAGCCTATGTGAGCCTATACTAGCCTATCTCCCCAGCCTATACTTATATACGGATCTGGTGTGGGCTATGTGAGCCTATACTAGCCCATCACCCCAGCCTATACTCATATACAGATCTGGTGTAGCCTATACTAGCCTATCTCCCCAGCCTATACTTATATACAGATCTGGTGTAAGCTATACTAGCCTATCTCCCCAGCCTATACTTATATACAGATCTGGTGTAGCCTATACTAGCCTATCTCCCCAGCCTATACTGATATACGGATCTGGTGTAGGCTATACTAGCCAATGTCCCCAGCCTATACTTATATACAGATCTGGTGTAGCCTATGTGAGCCTATACTAGCCTATCTCCCCAGCCTATACTTATATACGGATCTGGTGTGGGCTATGTGAGCCTATACTAGCCCATCACCCCAGCCTATACTCATATACAGATCTGGTGTAGCCTATACTAGCCTATCTCCCCAGCCTATACTTATATACAGATCTGGTGTAAGCTATACTAGCCTATCTCCCCAGCCTATACTTATATACAGATCTGGTGTAGCCTATACTAGCCTATCTCCCCAGCCTATACTTATATACAGATCTGGTGTAGGCTATACTAGCCTAGCTCCCCAGCCTATACTTATATAAAGATCTGGTGTAGGCTATGTGAGCCTATACTAGCCTATCTCCCCAGGCTATACTTATATACAGATCTGGTGTAGGCTATGTGAACCTATACTAGCCTATCTCCCCAGCCTGTACTTATATACAGATCTGGTATAGCCTATGTGAGCCTATACTAGCCTATCTCCCCAGCCTATACTTATATACAGATCTGGTGTAGCCTATGTGAGCCTATACTAGCCTATCTCCCCAGCCTATACTTATATACAGATCTGGTGTAGGCTATACTAGCCTATCTTCCCAGCCTATACTTATATACAGATCTGGTGTAGGCTATGTGAGCCTATACTAGCCTATCTCCCCAGCCTATACTTATATACAGATCTGGTGTAGCCTATGTGAGCCTATACTAGCCTATCTCCCCAGCCTATACTTATATACATATCTGGTGTAGGCTATGTGAGCCTATACTAGCCTATCTCCTCAGTCTATACTTACATACAGATCTGGTGTAGGCTATACTAGCCTATCTCCTCAGTCTATACTTACATACAGATCTGGTGTAGGCTATACTAGCCTATCTCCCCAGCCTATACTTATATACAGATCTGGTGTAGCCTATGTGAGCCTATACTAGCCTATCACCCCAGCCTATACTTATATACAGATCTGGTGTAGGCTATGTGAGCCTATACTAGTCTATCTTCTCAGTCTATACTTACATACAGATCTGGTGTAGGCTATACTAGCCTATCTCCTCAGTCTATACTTACATTCAGATCTGGTGTAGGCTATACTAGCCTATCTCCCCAGCCTATACTTATATACAGATCTGGTGTAGGCTATGTGAGCCTATACTAGCCTATCTCCCCAGCCTATACTTATATACAGATCTGGTGTAGGCTATACTAGCCAATGTCCCCAGCCTATACTTATATACAGATCTGGTGTAGCCTATGTGAGCCTATACTAGCCTATCTCCCCAGCCTATACTTATATACAGATCTGGTGTAGGCTATAATAGCCTATCACCCCAGCCTATACTTATAAACAGATCTGGTGTAGGCTATACTAGCCTATCTCCCCAGCCTATACTTATATACAGATCTGGTGTAGGCTATACTAGCCTATCTCCCCAGCCTATACTTATATACAGATCTGGTGTAGGCTATTTGAGCCTATACTAGCCTATCTCCCCAGCCTATACCTATATACAGATCTGGTGTAGGCTATACTAGCCTATCTCCCCAGCCTATACTTATATACAGATCTGGTGTAGGCTATGTGAGCCTATACTAGCCTATCTCCCCAGCCTATACTTATATACAGATCTGGTGTAGGCTATGTGAGCCTATACTAGCGTATCTATACTTATATACAGATCTGGTGTAGGCTATACTAGTCTATCTCCCCAGCCTATACTTATATACAGATCTGGTATAGGCTATACTAGCCTATCTCCCGGGCCTATACTTATATACAGATCTGGTGTAGCCTATGAGAGCCTATACTAGCCTATCTCCCCAGCCTATACTTATATACAGATCTGGTGTAGGCTATGTGAGCCTATACTAGCCTATCTCCCCAGCCTATACTTATATACAGATCTGGTGTAGGCTATGTGAGCCTATACTAGCCAATGTCCCCAGCCTATACTTATATACAGATCTGGTGTAGCCTATGTGAGCCTATACTAGCCTATCTCCCCAGCCTATACTTATATACAGATCTGGTGTAAGCTATACTAGCCTATCTCCCCAGCCTATACTTATATACAGATCTGGTGTAGGCTATGTGAGCCTATACTAGACTAACTCCCCAGCCTATACTTATATACAGATCTGGTGTAGGCTATGTGAGCCTATACTAGCCTATCTCCCCAGCCTATTCTTATATACAGATCTGGTGTAGGCTATACTGCCTAACTCCCCAGCCTATACTTATATGCAGATCTGGTGTAGGCTATACTGCCTAACTCCCCAGCCTATACTTATATACAGATCTGGTGTAGGCTATACTAGCCTATCAACCCAGCCTATGCTTATATACAGATCTGGTGTAGGCTATAATAGCCTATCACCCCAGCCTATACTTATATACAGATCTGGTGTAGCCTATGTGAGCCTATACTAGCCTATCACCCCAGCCTATACTTATATACATATCTGGTGTAGGCTATGTGAGCCTATACTAGCCTATCTCCTCAGTCTATACTTACATACAGATCTGGTGTAGGCTATACTAGCCTATCTCCTCAGTCTATACTTACATACAGATCTGGTGTAGGCTATACTAGCCTATCTCCCCAGCCTATACTTATATACAGATCTGGTGTAGCCTATGTGAGCCTATACTAGCCTATCACCCCAGCCTATACTTATATACAGATCTGGTGTAGGCTATGTGAGCCTATACTAGTCTATCTTCTCAGTCTATACTTACATACAGATCTGGTGTAGGCTATACTAGCCTATCTCCTCAGTCTATACTTACATTCAGATCTGGTGTAGGCTATACTAGCCTATCTCCCCAGCCTATACTTATATACAGATCTGGTGTAGGCTATGTGAGCCTATACTAGCCTATCTCCCCAGCCTATACTTATATACAGATCTGGTGTAGGCTATACTAGCCAATGTCCCCAGCCTATACTTATATACAGATCTGGTGTAGCCTATGTGAGCCTATACTAGCCTATCTCCCCAGCCTATACTTATATACGGATCTGGTGTGGGCTATGTGAGCCTATACTAGCCCATCACCCCAGCCTATACTCATATACAGATCTGGTGTAGCCTATACTAGCCTATCTCCCCAGCCTATACTTATATACAGATCTGGTGTAAGCTATACTAGCCTATCTCCCCAGCCTATACTTATATACAGATCTGGTGTAGCCTATACTAGCCTATCTCCCCAGCCTATACTGATATACGGATCTGGTGTAGGCTATACTAGCCAATGTCCCCAGCCTATACTTATATACAGATCTGGTGTAGCCTATGTGAGCCTATACTAGCCTATCTCCCCAGCCTATACTTATATACGGATCTGGTGTGGGCTATGTGAGCCTATACTAGCCCATCACCCCAGCCTATACTCATATACAGATCTGGTGTAGCCTATACTAGCCTATCTCCCCAGCCTATACTTATATACAGATCTGGTGTAAGCTATACTAGCCTATCTCCCCAGCCTATACTTATATACAGATCTGGTGTAGCCTATACTAGCCTATCTCCCCAGCCTATACTTATATACAGATCTGGTGTAGGCTATACTAGCCTAGCTCCCCAGCCTATACTTATATAAAGATCTGGTGTAGGCTATGTGAGCCTATACTAGCCTATCTCCCCAGGCTATACTTATATACAGATCTGGTGTAGGCTATGTGAACCTATACTAGCCTATCTCCCCAGCCTGTACTTATATACAGATCTGGTATAGCCTATGTGAGCCTATACTAGCCTATCTCCCCAGCCTATACTTATATACAGATCTGGTGTAGCCTATGTGAGCCTATACTAGCCTATCTCCCCAGCCTATACTTATATACAGATCTGGTGTAGGCTATACTAGCCTATCTTCCCAGCCTATACTTATATACAGATCTGGTGTAGGCTATGTGAGCCTATACTAGCCTATCTCCCCAGCCTATACTTATATACAGATCTGGTGTAGCCTATGTGAGCCTATACTAGCCTATCTCCCCAGCCTATACTTATATACATATCTGGTGTAGGCTATGTGAGCCTATACTAGCCTATCTCCTCAGTCTATACTTACATACAGATCTGGTGTAGGCTATACTAGCCTATCTCCTCAGTCTATACTTACATACAGATCTGGTGTAGGCTATACTAGCCTATCTCCCCAGCCTATACTTATATACAGATCTGGTGTAGCCTATGTGAGCCTATACTAGCCTATCACCCCAGCCTATACTTATATACAGATCTGGTGTAGGCTATGTGAGCCTATACTAGTCTATCTTCTCAGTCTATACTTACATACAGATCTGGTGTAGGCTATACTAGCCTATCTCCTCAGTCTATACTTACATTCAGATCTGGTGTAGGCTATACTAGCCTATCTCCCCAGCCTATACTTATATACAGATCTGGTGTAGGCTATGTGAGCCTATACTAGCCTATCTCCCCAGCCTATACTTATATACAGATCTGGTGTAGGCTATACTAGCCAATGTCCCCAGCCTATACTTATATACAGATCTGGTGTAGCCTATGTGAGCCTATACTAGCCTATCTCCCCAGCCTATACTTATATACGGATCTGGTGTGGGCTATGTGAGCCTATACTAGCCCATCACCCCAGCCTATACTCATATACAGATCTGGTGTAGCCTATACTAGCCTATCTCCCCAGCCTATACTTATATACAGATCTGGTGTAAGCTATACTAGCCTATCTCCCCAGCCTATACTTATATACAGATCTGGTGTAGCCTATACTAGCCTATCTCCCCAGCCTATACTGATATACGGATCTGGTGTAGGCTATACTAGCCAATGTCCCCAGCCTATACTTATATACAGATCTGGTGTAGCCTATGTGAGCGTATACTAGCCTATCTCCCCAGCCTATACTTATATACGGATCTGGTGTGGGCTATGTGAGCCTATACTAGCCCATCACCCCAGCCTATACTCATATACAGATCTGGTGTAGCCTATACTAGCCTATCTCCCCAGCCTATACTTATATACAGATCTGGTGTAAGCTATACTAGCCTATCTCCCCAGCCTATACTTATATACAGATCTGGTGTAGCCTATACTAGCCTATCTCCCCAGCCTATACTTATATACAGATCTGGTGTAGGCTATACTAGCCTAGCTCCCCAGCCTATACTTATATACAGATCTGGTGTAGGCTATGTGAGCCTATACTAGCCTATCTCCCCAGGCTATACTTATATACAGATCTGGTGTAGGCTATGTGAACCTATACTAGCCTATCTCCCCAGCCTGTACTTATATACAGATCTGGTATAGCCTATGTGAGCCTATACTAGCCTATCTCCCCAGCCTATACTTATATACAGATCTGGTGTAGGCTATGTGAGCCTATACTAGCCTATCTCCCCAGCCTATACTTATATACAGATCTGGTGTAGGCTATACTAGCCTATCTTCCCAGCCTATACTTATATACAGATCTGGTGTAGGCTATGTGAGCCTATACTAGCCTATCTCCCCAGCCTATACTTATATACAGATCTGGTGTAGCCTATGTGAGCCTATACTAGCCTATCTCCCCAGCCTATACTTATATACAGATCTGGTGTAGGCTATAATAGCCTATCACCCCAGCCTATACTTATAAACAGATCTGGTGTAGGCTATACTAGCCTATCTCCCCAGCCTATACTTATATACAGATCTGGTGTAGGCTATACTAGCCTATCTCCCCAGCCTATACATATATACAGATCTGGTGTAGGCTATTTGAGCCTATACTAGCCTATCTCCCCAGCCTATACCTATATACAGATCTGGTGTAGGCTATACTAGCCTATCTCCCCAGCCTATACTTATATACAGATCTGGTGTAGGCTATGTGAGCCTATACTAGCCTATCTCCCCAGCCTATACTTATATACAGATCTGGTGTAGGCTATGTGAGCCTATACTAGCGTATCTATACTTATATACAGATCTGGTGTAGGCTATACTAGTCTATCTCCCCAGCCTATACTTATATACAGATCTGGTATAGGCTATACTAGCCTATCTCCCGGGCCTATACTTATATACAGATCTGGTGTAGCCTATGAGAGCCTATACTAGCCTATCTCCCCAGCCTATACTTATATACAGATCTGGTGTAGGCTATGTGAGCCTATACTAGCCAATGTCCCCAGCCTATACTTATATACAGATCTGGTGTAGCCTATGTGAGCCTATACTAGCCTATCTCCCCAGCCTATACTTATATACAGATCTGGTGTAAGCTATACTGGCCTATCTCCCCAGCCTATACTTATATACAGATCTGGTGTAGGCTATGTGAGCCTATACTAGACTAACTCCCCAGCCTATACTTATATACAGATCTGGTGTAGGCTATGTGAGCCTATACTAGCCTATCTCCCCAGCCTATTCTTATATACAGATCTGGTGTAGGCTATACTGCCTAACTCCCCAGCCTATACTTATATGCAGATCTGGTGTAGGCTATACTGCCTAACTCCCCAGCCTATACTTATATACAGATCTGGTGTAGGCTATACTAGCCTATCAACCCAGCCTATGCTTATATACAGATCTGGTGTAGGCTATAATAGCCTATCACCCCAGCCTATACTTATATACAGATCTGGTGTCGCCTATGTGAGCCTATACTAGCCTATCACCCCAGCCTATACTTATATACATATCTGGTGTAGGCTATGTGAGCCTATACTAGCCTATCTCCTCAGTCTATACTTACATACAGATCTGGTGTAGGCTATACTAGCCTATCTCCTCAGTCTATACTTACATACAGATCTGGTGTAGGCTATACTAGCCTATCTCCCCAGCCTATACTTATATACAGATCTGGTGTAGCCTATGTGAGCCTATACTAGCCTATCACCCCAGCCTATACTTATATACAGATCTGGTGTAGGCTATGTGAGCCTATACTAGTCTATCTTCTCAGTCTATACTTACATACAGATCTGGTGTAGGCTATACTAGCCTATCTCCTCAGTCTATACTTACATTCAGATCTGGTGTAGGCTATACTAGCCTATCTCCCCAGCCTATACTTATATACAGATCTGGTGTAGGCTATGTGAGCCTATACTAGCCTATCTCCCCAGCCTATACTTATATACAGATCTGGTGTAGGCTATACTAGCCAATGTCCCCAGCCTATACTTATATACAGATCTGGTGTAGCCTATGTGAGCCTATACTAGCCTATCTCCCCAGCCTATACTTATATACGGATCTGGTGTGGGCTATGTGAGCCTATACTAGCCCATCACCCCAGCCTATACTCATATACAGATCTGGTGTAGCCTATACTAGCCTATCTCCCCAGCCTATACTTATATACAGATCTGGTGTAAGCTATACTAGCCTATCTCCCCAGCCTATACTTATATACAGATCTGGTGTAGCCTATACTAGCCTATCTCCCCAGCCTATACTGATATACGGATCTGGTGTAGGCTATACTAGCCAATGTCCCCAGCCTATACTTATATACAGATCTGGTGTAGCCTATGTGAGCCTATACTAGCCTATCTCCCCAGCCTATACTTATATACGGATCTGGTGTGGGCTATGTGAGCCTATACTAGCCCATCACCCCAGCCTATACTCATATACAGATCTGGTGTAGCCTATACTAGCCTATCTCCCCAGCCTATACTTATATACAGATCTGGTGTAAGCTATACTAGCCTATCTCCCCAGCCTATACTTATATACAGATCTGGTGTAGCCTATACTAGCCTATCTCCCCAGCCTATACTTATATACAGATCTGGTGTAGGCTATACTAGCCTAGCTCCCCAGCCTATACTTATATACAGATCTGGTGTAGGCTATGTGAGCCTATACTAGCCTATCTCCCCAGGCTATACTTATATACAGATCTGGTGTAGGCTATGTGAACCTATACTAGCCTATCTCCCCAGCCTGTACTTATATACAGATCTGGTATAGCCTATGTGAGCCTATACTAGCCTATCTCCCCAGCCTATACTTATATACAGATCTGGTGTAGGCTATGTGAGCCTATACTAGCCTATCTCCCCAGCCTATACTTATATACAGATCTGGTGTAGGCTATACTAGCCTATCTTCCCAGCCTATACTTATATACAGATCTGGTGTAGGCTATGTGATCCTATACTAGCCTATCTCCCCAGCCTATACTTATATACAGATCTGGTGTAGCCTATGTGAGCCTATACTAGCCTATCTCCCCAGCCTATACTTATATACAGATCTGGTGTAGGCTATAATAGCCTATCACCCCAGCCTATACTTATAAACAGATCTGGTGTAGGCTATACTAGCCTATCTCCCCAGCCTATACTTATATACAGATCTGGTGTAGGCTATACTAGCCTATCTCCCCAGCCTATACTTATATACAGATCTGGTGTAGGCTATTTGAGCCTATACTAGCCTATCTCCCCAGCCTATACCTATATACAGATCTGGTGTAGGCTACACTAGCCTATCTCCCCAGCCTATACTTATATACAGATCTGGTGTAGGCTATGTGAGCCTATACTAGCCTATCTCCCCAGCCTATACTTATATACAGATCTGGTGTAGGCTATGTGAGCCTATACTAGCGTATCTATACTTATATACAGATCTGGTGTAGGCTATACTAGTCTATCTCCCCAGCCTATACTTATATACAGATCTGGTATAGGCTATACTAGCCTATCTCCCGGGCCTATACTTATATACAGATCTGGTGTAGCCTATGAGAGCCTATACTAGCCTATCTCCCCAGCCTATACTTATATACAGATCTGGTGTAGGCTATGTGAGCCTATACTAGCCTATCTCCCCAGCCTATACTTATATACAGATCTGGTGTAGGCTATGTGAGCCTATACTAGCCAATGTCCCCAGCCTATACTTATATACAGATCTGGTGTAGCCTATGTGAGCCTATACTAGCCTATCTCCCCAGCCTATACTTATATACAGATCTGGTGTAAGCTATACTAGCCTATCTCCCCAGCCTATACTTATATACAATCTGGTGTAGGCTATGTGAGCCTATACTAGACTAACTCCCCAGCCTATACTTATATACAGATCTGGTGTAGGCTATGTGAGCCTATACTAGCCTATCTCCCCAGCCTATTCTTATATGCAGATCTGGTGTAGGCTATACTGCCTAACTCCCCAGCCTATACTTATATACAGATCTGGTGTAGGCTATACTAGCCTATCACCCCAGCCTATGCTTATATACAGATCTGGTGTAGGCTATAATAGCCTATCACCCCAGCCTATACTTATATACAGATCTGGTGTAGCCTATGTGAGCCTATACTAGCCTATCACCCCAGCCTATACTTATATACATATCTGGTGTAGGCTATGTGAGCCTATACTAGCCTATCTCCTCAGTCTATACTTACATACAGATCTGGTGTAGGCTATACTAGCCTATCTCCTCAGTCTATACTTACATACAGATCTGGTGTAGGCTATACTAGCCTATCTCCCCAGCCTATACTTATATACAGATCTGGTGTAGCCTATGTGAGCCTATACTAGCCTATCACCCCAGCCTATACTTATATACAGTTCTGGTGTAGGCTATGTGAGCCTATACTAGTCTATCTTCTCAGTCTGTACTTACATACAGATCTGGTGTAGGCTATACTAGCCTATCTCCTCAGTCTATACTTACATTCAGATCTGGTGTAGGCTATACTAGCCTATCTCCCCAGCCTATACTTATATACAGATCTGGTGTAGGCTATGTGAGCCTATACTAGCCTATCTCCCCAGCCTATACTTATATACAGATCTGGTGTAGGCTATACTAGCCAATGTCCTCAGCCTATACTTATATACAGATCTGGTGTAGCCTATGTGAGCCTATACTAGCCTATCTCCCCAGCCTATACTTATATACGGATCTGGTGTGGGCTATGTGAGCCTATACTAGCCCATCACCCCAGCCTATACTCATATACAGATCTGGTGTAGCCTATACTAGCCTATCTCCCCAGCCTATACTTATATACAGATCTGGTGTAGCCTATACTAGCCTATCTCCCCAGCCTATACTGATATACAGATCTGGTGTAGGCTATACTAGCCAATGTCCCCAGCCTATACTTATATACAGATCTGGTGTAGCCTATGTGAGCCTATACTAGCCTATCTCCCCAGCCTATACTTATATACGGATCTGGTGTGGGCTATGTGAGCCTATACTAGCCCATCACCCCAGCCTATACTCATATACAGATCTGGTGTAGCCTATACTAGCCTATCTCCCCAGCCTATACTTATATACAGATCTGGTGTAAGCTATACTAGCCTATCTCCCCAGCCTATACTTATATACAGATCTGGTGTAGCCTATACTAGCCTATCTCCCCAGCCTATACTTATATACAGATCTGGTGTAGGCTATACTAGCCTAGCTCCCCAGCCTATACTTATATACAGATCTGGTGTAGGCTATGTGAGCCTATACTAGCCTATCTCCCCAGGCTATACTTATATACAGATCTGGTGTAGGCTATGTGAACCTATACTAGCCTATCTCCCCAGCCTGTACTTATATACAGATCTGGTATAGCCTATGTGAGCCTATACTAGCCTATCTCCCCAGCCTATACTTATATACAGATCTGGTGTAGGCTATGTGAGCCTATACTAGCCTATCTCCCCAGCCTATACTTATATACATATCTGGTGTAGGCTATGTGAGCCTATACTAGCCCATCACCCCAGCCTATACTAAAATACAGATCTGGTGTAGCCTATACTAGCCTATCTCCAAAGCCTATACTTATATAGAGATCTGGTGTAGGCTATACTAGCCTATCTCCCCAGCCTATACTTATATACAGATCTGGTGTAGCCTATACTAGCCTATCTCCCCAGCCTATACTTATATACAGATCTGGTGTAGGCTATACTAGCCTATCTCCCCAGCCTATACTTATATACAGATCTGGTGTAGCCTATACTAGCCTATCTCCCCAGCCTATACTTATATACAGATCTGAAGTAGCCTATGTGAGCCTATACTAGCCTATCTCCCCAGCCTATAGTTATATACAGATCTGGTGTAGCCTATGTGAGGCTATACTAGCCTATACTTATATACAGATCTGGTGTAGCCTATGTGAGCCTATACTCCCTATCTCCCCAGCCTATACTTATATACAGATCTGGTGTAGGCTATGTGAGCCTATACTAGCCTATCTCCCCAGCCTATACTTATATACAGATCTGGTGTAGGCTATACTGGCCTATCTCCCCAGCCTATACTTATATACAGATCTGGTGTAGGCTATACTAGCCTATCTCCCCAGCCTATACTTATATACAGATCTGGTGTAGCCTATACTAGCCTATCTCCCCAGCCTATACTTATATACAGATCTGAAGTAGCCTATTTGAGCCTATACTAGCCTATCTCCCCAGCCTATAGTTATATACAGATCTGGTGTAGCCTATGTGAGGCTATACTAGCCTATACTTATATACAGATCTGGTGTAGCCTATGTGAGCCTATACTCCCTATCTCCCCAGCCTATACTTATATACAGATCTGGTGTAGGCTATGTGAGCCTATACTAGCCTATCTCCCCAGCCTATACTTATATACAGATCTGGTGTAGGCTATACTGGCCTATCTCCCCAGCCTATACTTATATACAGATCTGGTGTAGGCTATGTGAGCCTATACTAGCCTATCTCCCCAGCCTATACTTATATACAGATCTGGTGTAGCCTATGTGAGCCTATACTAGCCTATCTCCCCAGCCTATACTTATATACAGATCTGGTGTAGGGTATAATAGCCTATCACCCCAGCCTATACTTATAAACAGATCTGGTGTAGGCTATACTAGCCTATCTCCCCAGCCTATACTTATATACAGATCTGGTGTAGGCTATACTAGCCTATCTCCCCAGCCTATACTTATATACAGATCTGGTGTAGGCTATGTGAGCCTATACTAGCCTATCTCCCCAGCCTATACTTATATACAGATCTGGTGTAGGCTATACTAGCCTATCTCCCCAGCCTATACTTATATACAGATCTGGTGTAGGCTATAATAGCCTATCACCCCAGCCTATACTTATAAACAGATCTGGTGTAGGCTATACTAGCCTATCTCCCCAGCCTATACTTATATACAGATCTGGTGTAGGCTATACTAGCCTATCTCCCCAGCCTATACTTATATACAGATCTGGGGTAGGCCATGTGAGCCTATACTAGCGTATCTATACTTATATACAGATCTGGTGTAGGCTATACTAGTCTATCTCCCCAGCCTATACTTATATACAGGTCTGGTGTAGGCTATACTAGCCTATCTCCCGGGCCGATACTTATATACAGATCTGGTGTAGGCTATACTAGCCTATCTCCCCAGCCTATACTTATATACAGATCTGGTGTAGGCTGTGTGAGCCTATACTAGCGTATCTATACTTATATACAGATCTGGTGTAGGCTATACTAGTCTATCTCCCCAGCCTATACTTATATACAGATCTGGTGTAGGCTATACTAGCCTATCTCCCAGGCCTATACTTATATACAGGTCTGGTGTAGCCTATGAGAGCCTATACTAGCCTATCTCCGCAGCCTATACTTATATACAGATCTGGTGTAGGCTATGTGAGCCTATACTAGCCTATCTCCCCAGCCTATACTTATATACAGATCTGGTGTAGGCTATACAAGCCTATCTCGCCAGCCTATACTTATATACAGATCTGGTGTAGGCTATGTGAACCTATACTAGCCTATCTCCCCAGCCTATACTTATATACAGATCTGGTGTAGCCTATGTGAGCCTATACTAGCCTATCTCCTCAGCCTATACTTATATACAGATCTGGTGTAGGCTATGTGAGCCTATACTAGCCTATCTCCCCAGCCTATACTTATATACAGATCTGGTGTAGCCTATGTGAGCCTATACTAGCCTATCTCCCCAGCGTATACTTATATACAGATCTGGTGTAGGCTATGTGAGCCTATACTAGCCTATCTCCCCAGCCTATACTTATATACAGACCTGGTGTAGGCTATGTGAGCCTATACTAGCCTATCTCCCCAGCCTATACTTATATACAGATCTGGTGTAGGCTATGTGAGCCTATACTAGGCTATCTCCCCAGCCTATACTTATATACAGATCTGGTGTAGGCTATGTGAGCCTATACTAGCCTAACTCCCCAGCCTATACTTATATACAGATCTGGTGTAGGCTATGTGAGCCTATACTAGCCTATCTCCCCAGCCTATACTTATATACAGATCTGGTGTAGGCTATGTGAGCCTATACTAGCCTAACTCCCCAGCGTATACTTATATACAGATCTGGTGTAGGCTATGTGAGCCTATACTAGCCTATCTCCCCAGCCTATACTTATATACAGATCTGGTGTAGGCTATGTGAGCCTATACTAGCCTATCTCCCCAGCCTATACTTATATACAGATCTGGTGTAGGCTATGTGAGCCTATACTAGCCTATCTCCCCAGCCTATACTTATATACAGATCTGGTGTAGGCTATACTGCCTATCACCCCAGCCTATGCTTATATACAGATCTGGTGTAGGCTATAATAGCCTATCACCCCAGCCTATACTTATATACAGATCTGGTGTAGCCTATGTGAGCCTATAGTAGCCTATCACCCCAGCCTATACTTATATACATATCTGGTGTAGGCTATGTGAGCCTATACTAGCCTATCTCCTCAGTCTATACTTACAGACAGATCTGGTGTAGGCTATACTAGCCTATCTCCTCAGTCTATACTTACATACAGATCTGGTGTAGGCTATACTAGCCTATCTCCTCAGCGTATACTTATATACAGATCTGGTGTAGGCTATGTGAGCCTATACTAGCCTATCTCCCCAGCCTATACTTATATACAGATCTGGTGTAGGCTATACTAGCCAATGTCCCCAGCCTATACTTATATACAGATCTGGTGTAGCCTATGTGAGCCTATACTAGCCTATCTCCCCAGCCTATACTTATATACGGATCTGGTGTAGGCTATGTGAGCCTATACTAGCCCATCACCCCAGCCTATACTTATATACAGATCTGGTGTAGCCTATACTAGCCTATCTTCCCAGCCTATACTTATATACAGATCTGGTGTAGGCTATACTAGCCTATCTCCCCAGCCTATACTTATATACAGATCTGGTGTAACCTATACTAGCCTATCTCCCCAGCCTATACTTATATACAGATCTGGTGTAACCTATACTGGCCTATCTCCCCAGCCTATACTTATATACAGATCTGGTGTAGGCTATACTAGCCTATCTCCCCAGCGTATACTTATATACAGATCTGGTGTAGGCTATACTAGCCTATCTCCCCAGCCTATACTTATATACAGATCTGGTGTAGGCTATACCAGCCTAGCTCCCCAGCCTATACTTATATACAGATCTGGTGTAGGCTAAGTGAACCTATACTAGCCTATCTCCCCAGCCTATACTTATATACAGATCTGGTATAGCCTATGTGAGCCTATACTAGCCTATCTCCCCAGCCTATACTTATATACAGATCTGGTGTAGGCTATGTGAGCCCATACTAGCCTATCTCCCCAGCCTATACTTATATACAGATCTGGTGTAGGCTATGTGAGCCCATACTAGCCTATCTCCCCAGCCTATACTTATATACAGATCTGGTGTAGGCTATGTGAGCCCATACTAGCCTATCTCCCCAGCCTATACTTATATACAGATCTGGTGTAGGCTATGTGAGCCTATACTGGCCCATCACCCCAGCCTATACTTATATACAGATCTGGTGTAGCCTATACTAGCCTATCTCCCCAGCCTATACTTATATAGATATCTGGTGTAGCCTATACTAGCCTATCTCCCCAGCCTATACTTATATACAGATCTGGTGTAGGCTATACTAGCCTATCTCCCCAGCCTATACTTATATACAGATCTGGTGTAGCCTATACTAGCCTATCTCCCCAGCCTATACTTATATACAGATCTGGAGTAGCCTATGTGAGCCTATACTAGCCTATCTCCCCAGCCTATAGTTATATACACATCTGGTGTAGCCTATGTGAGGCTATACTAGCCTATACTTATATACAGATCTGGTGTAGCCTATGTGAGCCTATAGTGCCTATCTCACCAGCCTATACTTATATACAGATCTGGTGTAGCCTATGTGAGCCTGTACTAGCCTAACTCCCCAGCCTATACTTATATACAGATCGGATGTGGCCTATTTGAGCCTATACTAGCCTAACTCCCCAGCCTATACTTAATTACAAATCTGGTGTGGCCTATATGAACCTATACTAGCCTATCTCCCCAGCCTATACTTACATACAGATGTTGTGTAGTCTATGTGAGCCTATACTTATATACAGATCGGGTGTGGGCTATGTGAGCCTATACTAGCCTGTCTCCCCAGCCTACACTTACATACAGATCAGGTGTAGCCTATGTGAGCCTATTTTAGCCCATCGCCTCAAATCTAAACGCAGACTGAAAATTACCCAGAATTTTGTAATTTGATGGGTCTGTAAGTACGTAAATTAATTACAATGGTTTAAAATTCACTAAATATAGAATAAAGTATAGGGAAAATTTTTTGTTTGGTATTATGCAGAGTTTACCTAAAATTTATTTTTAAGTAGGAAATCAGGAAATAAAAAATATGTGTTTTGGATTATTTTTATTAAACTTACTCATTTCACATAATTATTTTACTTAAATTTTAGACAGTAAAGCAATGTTGAAATACTGAACCGATTTATGAATGAGTGAAACAATCAATTCGAAGTAATTAAATTTTATAATGGGGATGTGTTTTCAGTTTTGTATTTCTTGACATACAATGAACCAGTAGGCATTTTCATTTTAAGTCTGTTGCTTCTTCTCCATATTTTAAGGGTTCATTGTGTCTCCTATCGGGTAAAATGTGCTTATAAGCAGAGAAGCTTCTCTCCATGTCACATGAAGTAACAGAAGCATATTTTAGAATAGGAATCTTATTTGCAGAGAAATGTTTGGCAAATCGACACTGTCGCTATTTAGCGCTTTAGACACGGACACAAGTGTAGAGTACCCTGGATACCTGTTTAGAACAGCTTTGAATTTTTCACCTACCTTCCTTCCTGCAACTACACTAAGCTTCTGTGATGCACGTTCCATTAAATCCATAGATTCGTGAAGAAGGGAACCCAATGCTTCCAACTGCTTGATGGTGCTGGGCAACCAGCCGAAGTTACTTTTGATGTAAGCACAGGAGCTTGCCACTTTAGATGTCCTGAGATTCACGTATGGAAACAGCTAGGTAGGTACTTCTCAATAGAACATATTCACCACTGACTGGACTCCTGCAAAATATTTAGAATAGAAGTTCACAGCTTCTAATCACCTAAGTACTGGCTTAGGAGGCAAAGGGACATGTTGGAGATGATTTTTATAGCACTGAATTCTGTGCGGTGCTTTCACGAAGATTTTTTTGTTGCTGATATCATCTTATTCACACGGGGAAAATTACTTCTTATTACTTCAGCAACATGTTGCAATGAATGGGCTAAGCAGGTGACGTGGTAGAGAACCTTAAGGGCAGTAGCAGCTTTAACCATGTATGCTGCAGCATCTGAATACACAATTAAGACCTTTTCCTCACACACACCCTCTGGCCAAAGAATCTTCATCCCATCATTTACAAATCTTGCAATGGTAGAATGATTTGTTTGTTCTAACACTTGCAACAGATTAGAAATGGTTTTGCTGGACTTTTGGAATCTAGTTTTCCTACTACTAAATTTGCTATGTGCCGACCCACGTCATGTAGTTTCATCATACCAAACACAGGAGCCTCCAATTTCATTCCGTATATGAGCAACTGCTTCTCCATAACACACATGAAGATACTTTTTCCTCAGAGTAGATTCGTCAGGAATAACTTTCTTGCAATATTTTTCTAGAAAGGAACGAAATTGAGAAAATTGAAGTTTATGCTAGCTGCAACCATTGCACTGCACAAGTCTTTAAAAATCATTTCCAGACAGTTCCTGTTGCATTTGTGTCAACAGAACTTGCTTTCTAGAAGATGTAGGTGTTTGTTGCGTATGTGAAGAGCACTATGCTGTTCCAATTGAGATTTCATGGAATAGCCAATTCTTTTACCACATGCTTGACAGACTATTACTTTTCCATCGGTTGTAAAGGCACTATCTAATTTCACCCATGAACTCAACTTGCAGCATAGCGAGGACGCAACTGGTGCCATTTTACTAAGACTTGCAAGAACTAACTGCAGTATTATCGCCTCGCTATATTGATGGTTGTCCAGCAGGTCACTTTGTTTCCTTGCAACTATTATATTACAAGATGCCGACTACAGTGACAATGGTAACAATCAACTTCTCCAGTCCTTGTAAATGCCCAAAGCGCTACGAGAAACGTGACACTGGAGTTTAACATTGTCGAGCGGCACCTGCTTTGATATAAACAGACAACAATCAGAACGAGGCGAAGCAGTTATTATCGCATTCTTAATTTAACTTGCATCCTTTTTGCAGATTGGTTTTTGTTGCTTTCAGCAAAATTTGTGAAAACAGTAGTTTATGTGACTACAATATTTTTTAAAAAATAATAAAATTGTAACGAAACTCAGAAAATATGTACGTTTTATGTAACATGGCTAAAATATGTAAAAAAATGTAAAATAAAAATTTGTAAGGGGGTCCCAAATGACGTAATTCAACATTTTTACTTCTCATTGAAATATTATGCAGGATTTAAAATATGTAGTTACATAAAAATCCGGGCTCTACTGATCACCCATCTTGGCTACTCTGATTCAGAGTTTGTCCTCAACTTCTAAGTCTTAGGGTGTATAAGTTCTCCATACAAGAGGGTAACAGAGGAAGAAGAAAAGGAAGCAACAGAAGACCCACCAATTGCCTATTCACAACAATGTTCATTGTTTCAGTGCAAGTTAATGTTGATTTATATCTAGTTGTAATGGGGAAAGGACTATGAATATGAAATTAATAAATCTACAACAATGCTGAGATTGTAATATCTATTTGTATTAAATGCTTGTCATAAATACATGGGCAAACAAGAGGTATTGTCCTTATGGTCTAAACATGTCAAACTAATGCTTTAAAAAATGTGTAGATGGACATTAAATATGAACGTAAACCATACAAGAACGGGGGGGAAAAACACTGTAAAAGAATTAAAATGTTTTTAATTTCTCCTGCTTTTTGCGACAATATGACAGTTCACAAAACTATATATTTTAGTGATATGAGGTTATGATCAGCAGAAATCCATTTAGCTTCTGATGCAATGAAAATACATAAAAGAATCTGAGTGATTGAAATTAAAATGTTATTTCTTAAAAGCATGGGTTACTTACACTTATTTTATGTTTAATTACAGTTTGAATGGTATCTGCCATTGAAAGAGGTGCAGTTCTGATGTAATGGCATACTTTTTAATGTTAAATGTTTATGATTTACAGTTATCAATGTTAATGATTCCTAAGAATACTTTTATAAACAATTGCTATTTACACAAATGAATCTACCATATGTACATAGACACAAAAAAATACAATTACAGCCATAACAAATAAGAAATAAAACAGAAAATTAAAAGAACTTCTATAATTGAATGTACAAATTACAGCTGAAATATTGCTACCCAGTCCAACTCAGAATTGTTTGAAGTTGCGAAGTACAAACATAAAAATGTAATTTGATGCTTTCTTAATTGGGTACTATGTCAAATAATTCTCTAAAAAGCAGAACAAATTCTGCACTTTGATAGCATACTGTGTCGACGAGAGACTGCATAAAGAATCCTTGTTATTAAATAAACTGACAGCAATATTCTTTTGCTGTTGTATTTCAACACTTTTTTCTCTTTCTTTTATCATATAAAACTTGATTTAATTTTCCACATTAGCCTAAAGCAATGAAGTTCACGGTAACTAAAAGAACTAAATAAAGGTACAAAAAATGTTAAATACTTGAGATGGAGTAGGTAATCTGTGAATATCTACAATTATTAAGTATTAAAACAAAGACAAAACATCAGTCGCATTGAAAGAAATTAAATACAATTATCACTTTTTACAACATACTTATGCATGATACCTCCTGTTCTCTTAATAATCTTACCAAAATGTTCCATTATGTATCTGCATATAAAAAAAATATAACTGTATACAGACAGCGATAGCCATATTAACAACACTATACATAAGTAGATGTCTTGGTCAAACTAAGCAGAGCAAGACAGCATTCTTTCTTTGGTATTCAACTGCTTCAGCATTTGCATTTTTTTACTTTATTTTATCATTTTAAATAAAATTAATTTCTAATACTATTAAATTGCAGTCAGTAAAGGCCTCGGAGACAAATAAAATAGGTTTTACATTTCTGCATTTTCTAAATAATTAAACTATATTAGCTAACACAGAGAGGACTTTCGGTTAGTTTTCCAGAAGAATGCTACGCTAATCTAAACCTACGTAGGGATGTATTTTAAGAGAGCTATTCCAGCAAACATGATTCTTAGACTTAAATAGCTGTCACTTTTGTTTACAAAATTGTAATACATGCAGATAAGAGAATCTGCTCTCTTTTTGATAATGAACAGAACAATGGGAACATTTTGACCTAAAATGAATCAATAACACCCCTTTTATTCTGTTGTATAATGTAAGGAACAGAGGAAAACATAAACCTAAGCTTTGGGTTCCAGTTTATTTATATCATACTGTAACTTATCAAATTTGCTGGAACCGGCGGTGATAATATACTACACAAACACAAGTACTACAGCACAACACACCTTTCCTATAGTATAAATATATCACATAATGATTAACATTCATTCATCGCTCTCAATTCACTTCTGCAACTGTTGGTCTGAAAGGAGAAAAAGTAACATAAAAATGGAATGAGAGTACACAGCTTATAGGGCTCTTTACTGTTTAGTTTGTATGTTTATCTTGATAGAGGAATAGCAACTTTTTGAATAAATTTCCACAGCTGAGTAAGATACACACTTGTCAACTTCCCAAAATTGAAACCCATAAAGCTTTCTACCACCCAGTAATGTAATAATGTGAAAATGTTCAGTGCAGTAAATACACCAAAATTAAACATTGTAATTGACTAATGTTCCCCACATGGTCCATGGCCTTTGGGGGCAACCTTTACCAAGTGATGACTGGACCCATTTTGAGTCCATTGCCTCCGATGGTACAGTAATGATGAGACTGGCGATGTGGACCTACAACTTTTATCACAGCCTGTGAAACACTTAGGACCTACTTGGGCACACTTTACGTGATCTAATCAGAGGTGAAGGCTGGATAGAGTCAACTTAGAACCACCAACCGAGAGTCGGTAATCAAGTACAAAGCCTCAGCTTGTGAGCTGTGAACAAAACCACTGAGCAACTCCGCCACTCCAAAATTAAATGAAAATAAATCAAAATTCTGTTTTATAAGAATCCTTAAAGATATGCTAGTACTGTTTGTTTCTGTCAAGCATGCTAAAGTTTGTCCTGGTATTACAACAAACATGTATTAATGCAAAAAACACCACTTCCTAGGCTATACACAGATTTGCCATCCATATTTTACTCTTCCGGCGTAGGGATGTGGCAATCCCATTGCCCAGCCTTTGGGCCGCAATCAGCCAACCAAATATCTAGGGGAATAGCCAAACCACCCTGTCCCAGGGGACATAAACATGGGTCCTGGTACTCCAGGTTGGGGGTTTAGCATGGGGCCAATGGCCCTACCTTGTAAAAATAAAATCTGTTAAAAACAAATAAAGAGCAAAAGCTGGACGGACCCAATGGTTGACAAACTGGGGAGGAAAACAGTCAATGATTTATGGAGCTTGGAACTTAAGAAGCATAAATTGGATTGAAGGAATTTTAAAGGGGGAAGGATTGGATATGAATGGAGTAAAGAATCTTGCAAGCAACCATGTGAAATGGAAGGCTCTTTTAAAAACCTTGACACCAGAAGGTACAAGAGGATCAACGTATTTTACGATGTGGAATCAGGGCTAAAAAATTCAATGTCATAGCCAGGATTGGAACCAAGGATCTTCCGCTTATCAAGCGGCTGCTTTGCCCACACACTGCTTGTATGTTTGAAAGCATCAGCAGTAAATTTGTTGGCATTAATAATTAATAAGTATTTTACATTCATAACATGAACTATAAACAAAAACCTGTCACAAAAACTGTGACCCTGCAACTATAAAATAAGAATAGGATAAACAATTTATATCAGGAAGTTGACTTGACCACCCATTTACTGCTAATTACTACAGGTTGCTAGTGGTGCAACCAAATTTTAAATCTGTATGCTACACATTTTCCTGCAGCCCAGAGAAGGGAGACTATGATCATGATGAAAGACATACAGATAAGCTGTGATCTATCATAGCTCTGTATACCAATTAGTGTTATAATCTTAAGCAATAAAATTTAATGCAATGTCAAGTTCACAGTAAAAATCTGCAATTTTAATCTGTCTATAAAGCTGCAAAAATTTCTCCTTTGCCATAAAGCTGCAATCCCATACATTTTATGGGCCAACTGTAAAAGCTGGCAAGTGTGTATACGTCATTAGTCACAGAAGAATATACAAGAATTAGTCACAGGAGAGTATACAAGATACATGCTTAATAAAGGATTATCCATTTAAAGATTAAAGTTTATAGTTAAGGTTGTAAATACCAAAGAAGTTAATTTTGTTATTACACAAAGAAGAGTTAGAGTTAAATGTTAATGTAAAAAATGTTAACACAATGCTGAACATAAAACATATCTCATAAGCATGTTACATTATGCACATATTTTCAGTGTTAGTAATTACACATTTAGTCATTCTAAGCTAATTAATACATACTGAAACAAATGCATAATGCTTATGGGGGAGATAGTTTTAGGCAGCATAGTGCTTCTGATGTATTTGCATTGAATTTAATTAAGACTGCAGCACATCTTCTATGCACAGAAAATCATACACAAGATATAATTTATTATGTAATTCATTATTCTTACTTTTCCAAGAAGAAAGAGGTTGTAAATGTTTAACTTTGGATTCTAGTATTTCCTGTATAATAAAGAACTTGTATAAAATTATTATACAGTATTAGCAATAATATAAATATCAGTTATTCCAAATGCATTACGTCTATGTTGGAGGATGAATGGGAGCTATGCAATGTTTTATAAACTATGATTCATCATAATTGCTACTTATTCATAATGAAGAACTGTGTTTAAAATTCAATGAGTTAAAAAGTTATAGACTGCCTCCGTAGTGCAGTTGGTAGCGCACTTGTCTCTGGCGCGGAGGACCCGGGTTCGAACCCCGGTACCAGCATAGGGATTTTATCTCCTCTGGGAGGTCTGGCACAGGGTGCAGGGGGACCAATTGAGTAGCTACTTGATGGAGAAGTAGCGGCCCCAGGTCTAGAAGACCGCATAACTGGCCGGGAGGGCTTGGGGCGCTGACCACGTCCCACCCTCCAATACTGCACCTCATCAATGAAGCCTGTAGTGGGTAGAGGTGGGGGACGCAGCGGCTGGACGGTAGGCCTTGGCCCCTCATGGGCTGTTGTGCCAGGGTTTAGTTTAGTTTTAAAAAGTTATAGCTGGAAAGCAGAAATTATTAACATACTATTATTTTTTTCAACTGCTCCCTGGTGCAGTGGTAGCATGCCTGTCTCTGGCATGGGGGGCCTGAGTTCGATCAAAGACACCAGCAAGGGATTTTTCTCCACTGGAAGGTCTGGTCCAGGGTGCACTCAGCCTCATTAGGGGCCAATTGAAGAGCTACTTGATCAAGATATAGTGGCCCCTAACCGTGAAGACCACATAACCGGAAGGGAATGAAGTGCTGACCACATTCCACCCTCTAGTACTGCACCCCATGCATGATCCTGTAACGGGCAGAGGTAGCGGATGCAGCAATCGGGTGGTAGACCTTGGCCCATTAAGGACTGTTGCACTGGGATTTGCTTTTTTTAAATTTTTTTTTTTTTTTTAGATATGAACAACCAGTAATTTTTAACCACTAAAAATGGGTATCTATTACTTATTTCAAACCAAGAGAATTATAAATGGTTCATAGTTTAAATGATTATTAGTACATCAAGCACCTGAACGAAATTATTATTAATGCAATAAAACATATTGCTGGTTACGTGTATTGAGTATAATAGTGTGTAAATGGCACTTGGACATCATGCTCCTATAACTACCATGCATCTAATTTAATTGAATCTTGAGTTGATGTATAATGTCACTTACTTAAAATTTAAGTTTGCTTTCCATACAAAAAGAAGCTGAAGTTAAAAGCAAATGCTTTCAAAACATGTCCAATTAAATTTCAAATAAGTAAAGTTATGATGCATCAATGAACTCAAGATTGAATTAAGTTATTGCTATCATTAAATTTGCATCCAATTTTTGAATACCATATTAATTATTCATAGCATGCATACTCCTTTTAATTTAAAAACACTATAAAAGCATCAAGAAGAAAGGGCATAGAACTTTAATGATTTCCTGTGCAGAGGATCGTATAAACAATGCTTGTTGTAAGTACCTATATATTTTATATAGAATAATCAGTTAAAATTCCTTTCAGATCTGTCATTATACTTTGGAATGAGCAAATCATTAGTCAAATCAACCATTTATTTACTGCATCACATGTAAACATGCGAGATAAAAAGAGAATTAAGGAAGAGGGGAGCGAGAAACTGGGATCCAGAAGGTATCATCTGGGTATACCTGGCCCATGCATGCTCAGGTGCAAGGAAGGACAGAGAGGAAAAGGTGCCACCTACAAGTCACTTTACAAAGCTAAAGCTGTTAAAAGTATGGACACAGCAAGCAGCTTAAGCCAGAAGTGACATAACACATTAGAAACATACATCACGACATCAATTAGGAAACCACTATAACAGAGAATGTTTAACTCAACCCACATCAGAAGTCAGCTGTAGAAATTTATTTTTTCAACCAATTTCAAAGCTGCTATTTTTGGTAACAATTTTTTGCAGACTTTAAGGGAGCTCCAACAGTTGTGTGTTGCTTATTTTGCCGTATTTTTCTGATTATTGTGCCTCTGTTCAAGCTATGCCCTTAAACATGACAGTTTTTAATCCCATCCATAACATTTGGACTTATGCTGTTCCCTTAATTTCTATCTAATAAACATTCATGCTCAGCGTTACCACATAATCCTCGGTTTGTGCTCAAAGAGGTCTAAAGGGGCAGCAAATATTTAAATTTCTTGTTTGCTATTTGGAAAACATACAAGGGAGAGACATTTCATATAAGAGGCTGGTGAAATATGCTGTCTAACTACACATCTGTGCACAGCACAATCTTGCAAATACAGCTGAAACATAGTTACTACATCCGACGAGGATCTGCACATCATCTACAATCTTAATATGAAATGCCTCTAATTATACTTGAGTGACAGTCTTAATGGTGCAATGACCCTGGATCAAAGTAACCCTAATGGCAAAGTCTTACAATAAAGTTGCAGAAGGTTAGAACCTATCCTGAATGGCAATGACTGCAGTTCTGGGTACCAGCCCCTTCTGGTCTCCACGGCAACAAAGTAGCCATTTTCCATCCACTTCTAATACGACACGGAGACGTTCCCCTTCATTAAATGATAAGTGACCATTGTCTGATGGTAGCCGATGGCACAGAGTTCGAACAAACCTGTGAAGAAAAAGAATAATTTGTATATTCATTTAAATAATTAGCAAATTTCCTACATTTAAGCATCTAACATAATGTTTATGTCCTAGCTTGACAAACTTGTTCCAAAAAGGTAAGCAAGTTCACCACAACAGGAGAAGGCAGAATAACAATACCCTGGAAGAACTAACCTGGCATTTGAAAGTCACATTGCTCATGTGGCTCATAAGTGTTGGGTAAGGGACTCGGCTTATCACATTCAATCGCATTACAAATACACCATGTGACTATCATGTGACCAGAGTTGTGTACTCATCCATGTTCACTAAACCCTGGTGCGACAGCCCATGAAGGGCCAAGGCCTACTGCCCAGACACTGCATCCCCCACCTCTGACCTCTACAGGCGTCATTAGTGAGGTGCAGTACTGGAGGGGGGGAAGTGGTCAGCGCCCCGAACCCTCCCAGCCAGCTATGTGGTCTTCTCGACCTGGGGCCGCTACTTCTCCATCAAGTAGCTCCTCAATTGGTCCCACGGAGACCTAACGAGGCTGAGTGCACCCCGTGCCAGACCTCCCAGAGGGGATAAAATCCCCATGCTGGTACCAGGGATCGAACCCGGGTTCTCCACGCCAGAGGCAAGACTCATCCATGTTGCAATATGTAATAATTTCACAGTGAAAGAAGGTGACTTGCGGACAAATTACAACAGTGTATCTGGAGGGATTGTACTTTTATTATTTCACATACTTTATATAGTTTACCGCTGCATATTTCAGTGTTTTGTTGCATTCTTAAGATTTTGATGGCCTTGGTTATGCTGCATTTTGTTTAAATATGACTTATAGTCCTGGTAAAGCCATAAAACGTGTATTGGGTACAGGAATAACCTTGAAAAGCCAGGCCCAGGAGATGGTATGTGCCGCAAGAGAATACTTTGAAAAAGAAAAGGCAAATGGTGAACCTCTTATTATGGTAGAACCACTGGCCATGGACAGCGAGTGAAAAAATGGCAACACTGTGATAGATCGGCCGGCAGGCAGCTGTAACGTCAAGTGCCAGGTTAGTTCTCCCAGGATATACCTAAGCACATTTTCCAAGGGTAAATTGCTCAAAATATCAATTCCTCACTATAGGTTATAGCAGGGGTAGGCAAATCTGTACAGCTGATGATATAGCGTAATATCACCACCAGGGGCAAGCAATACATCGCTCTCCCTTCTTCACTCAACACATGTTCAAAAGAAAACAAGTAGTGGTGTACACTGCATCAATAGACTCTTTCAAAACTACAAAAATGCAAAGAAACCTTCCTATTCCAAGATGAGTGGGAAGAATATGTTTGCTGCACTATGGGTGTAAATGTGAAATGTCTATTCTATTTGAAAGTTTTGATTGGTGTTTACATTCAAACATTAAATGACATTATGAATGTTGTTACAAAGACTACAACAATCACAAGCACGAAATCTTAGGGTATTTTAAAATAACATTACAAAACCAATCTTTGTTTACAAAGTTGTCCAAGAACCAATTTCACTGGTTACGAACTAGTTTCCAAAAAGTTGGAAATTCAGCACCACAAGTGTGAAGGATTTTCTGTCATGTTGGATCACTTAGTTACTGCGCATGCTCAGATAACAGAACTGATTCTGGATTGTGTTGGAACAAACCTTGTATAGCCTACAATGCGTGCTGAGGTTATTCAGAATCACAGATTAATAATGGTTCTAGTAATGTTGCAACTATACAAAATTCCAGACTATTTCTGAGAGCGTGCTCTATTGCGCATGTGTGTAAGAAAATGGTATTAGTTTGGAAGGCATCCAGAACACGTTCAGAATCACTTGGAACAAATCATAAGTTTATAAAACCTTAAGAGCCATTGTGTAAAACTATAGTTACAATTTGAGGTTGCAAATTTACAAACACAATTTTGAAATCAGAATTACAAATACGGCTAGTTTACTTTTATGTAGAGAATTTTATGACATTTCCATCTTTCCATTCATTTGCTACACATATTAGTGCTATGTGTGAGCAATAATTCTGTTCTAAACTGAAGATTGTGAAATCTAAAAGCAGATTGCGATTGACAGATGAGAAACTACGTGCTCTGTTGTATGTCAGTACTTCTGCATTAATGTTAAATGTATGCAAAATCATAATGCTCCCGATGAAGTAAAGAATACATTAATGAAAGTTACCTCTGATTGCTGTTAGCATCTGTCTTCTGCCTGTTGAGTGATGAGGATGCAGCTCTCCTGGGTAACTCCGATTTACCACTTCCATGACTATTTCTGCTGCCCTGAACTGTGCTAGCTGGCCTATATGGGAGACTGCTGGGACGTGTTGCATGGGTTCGCGATGACATTCCTTGTTCCTCGGAGCTCAACTGATCTAGCCTGCTGCAACGTGTTACTGCTGTAGGTTGTCGCTTCACTACTGGTGTTACATTCCCCACTGTCTTTGCAACTGGTTGCACCTTTCCATCACTAACTTGACTATTTTGAATTTTGAACTTGGTACCAGTATTATTTGGCCTTCTCAGTTGTGATGACCCAGTAGGTGTTGGAGGTGTTGTTACTTTCTTTGTTGCACCTCGCTGTGTGGATGGCACTGGTATTCCAGATGCTCTGACAGGAGACGTGACTAACCGAGGAATCTTGGAGCCACCCTTACTACTCGTGATACTTGCATTGTTGCTGCTTCCTCCAACAACACTCTCCCCATTTTGATTGGGGGAGGGAGAACCAGGAGATACCTTTTCATTTGTTTCCTTTCCACTGAGCATCTCCCATTTCATCTGTAGCCTTCTAAACTTACCACCGCCACTTACAGCGCCAGCTTTTCTGTCACACGATGCTTCCGCTTCTTCTGCTTCCATTAACTTGGGTGGTCGAGAATCGCTGGTTTCAACTGCTGGTAGAGGAGAGGCTGAACTGTCTCGTGCAAGAGTTTCATTACTGTCGTCACTGTTAGAGGATGTTGAAGTTTGCCTCTTCCTCGTAACTCTTCCATGAGGCTGTTTCTCCAGACTGTCTGAATATTCCTCTTCTGTGTCCTCAGCTGCTAGGCGGTCAAAGGCCTGAAACAGCTTTGAACCAAGTTGGATCCCACTCCAACGTTTTTTCACTGTGCTTGCTATGTCAGTCACAAGAGAGAAGCCCCCATGGGCTGTGGTGTTGTCTACACATGACCTAGGCCTGGGTTTGTCCTCCAGTGGCTTATGATTGCAAGATGAGTCCACTAGATCAGGAAGTGGAGGACTTTCAGATGTAGCACTACAGCTGGGATGATGTGCTGGTTCATCACCTCGTAACTGTGCCTCAGACGAGTTCTGTTTCCTGTGATACCACGTACTGTGACCTTCCTCATCTCCTGATTGACTTAGGCTGCTCTGAATTGATCGAACCAACTTCATGAGGGTCCAGGGCTTGGTGGAGGTAGGTGATGCTGAAGATGCTGTCTGTAAAAACATAACACAAACCAAGAATTTCATTAACAAACCCATTAAGTAGGTAATAGTAGCAATGACATAATTTCCAAATTTATTTTTATTCTCTTTGATCCAATGGCATCAATACTCTGCTCTAAATACTGAATTATATGAGGGTTGAATGAAAATTAATGCCTCCACTATTCCTTTTCACATAATTGGATACATTTCTGATAATGATGAACAAGTTTTCTGAAGCCATCATCCGCCTGCGGTGCCGTAGTAGTAAAAGCGGGCATTAAACACAACAACAATGAAGCCATCATGGAAGAAGTCGACACTCTGTTTCTGCAACCAGCATCTCCATCATCAGGAACAATGGAAGTCAGACAGTGCTAAATCTGGACTGTGTGGAGGATGCTGTGTGGCAGTAAGATCAAGTACCTGAAGTTCTGCTGTGGTGGCATGTGAAGTGTGTGGTTTGTCATTGTCATGCTGCAGGAAAGCATTTCCCTTTTCCTTTAAAAAAATGTGATTAATGTGATCCATATGTTCTTGTGATTACTTGAAATTTCTCTGAGTGATATGACGATTGTCCTGAATCAATGTCAACCTTTTGCTTGTGAAACTCGATGGTTGCTGTCGGTGGACTTCCAGCTCTTTGTTTGTCATACAAGTCAGATAATCCCACATCAACATCTTTAATTTACTTACCCAATGATGCTAAATACTCAATCAACACAATCACCATAAACAGCTTGCATTTTCTGATGGATCTCCTTTGCGGTGACACCTTCTGCTGCCACGAATTCCAAGAATTGCTTAAATCGCATTGACCGACCGTGCAGGGTTCCATGCTTTGCATTTTAACAACACTACTGTTCAATTCGAAGGCTTCCTGCCAATTAGAACTGTAGAGGAGAGTCTACTGAACAAGACAGTACCTGCTGCACACCAGTGCTACCATTTGTTAAGGAGTTATAAAGATGGAGACATTATATTAAGATTAAAAGGAGAAGCATTATATATAGTGATATCCTGATCATTGTGAAGGTTTTTAGTTGCTTTTATATATTCAGGTAGACAACAGTAGTACAACTACAAGTAAGTGATTGTCTATCTTTCTTTCATAGAAGTTTGAAAACAGTGTTGTTGTAATTAATTTAATTTAAAAGGTGAGTTAATTAATAACACTGAACAACACTTACAACTGTTGTAAATGTTGTTCAGTGTTATTAATTAACTCACCTTTTAAATTAAAGTGATTGTCTACCGGAATATATAAAAGCAACTAAAAACCTTCACAATGAAGACATTACTTTTCATTCAACCCTCGTAGATGAAATGATGAGCCTTTTAAAATAAAAGTATTATAATATTGTAAAATATTGTGGCACATGGTGCACAACAAAGGATGGCCAGGGCTAAGCTACTTCACACCACATACCAGGCTGGCGAGCAAACAAAGGCACTCAAGGTCAGGTTGCCTTGTGCGACTGTTTGTGTATACAGGACTAACAATGGACGCGGCACATATCAAAGCCACTCATGGTCAAACATGTGACAACAATCAGAGCAGCAGAACCAAAAGGGGTTTTCTCCAGATGATTTGAGAAGTGACCAGTGGCCGGCTTACTTGAAGAAGTTCGCCAAAAGCCCATGTGACATAATCACTGCTATATAAGGAGGCAAGGCAACCATGGAAGAGAGAGTTACGGCTACAGACATGAGTGGGTCAGTGTCAGTGAGTGTGAGATAGCTGTGTGTGTGGAGTATGGTCGTCATGAAAGGTATTTCACGTCGAAGTGAAGAAGATTTAACAAACATCAAGTGATTTTATCATCAGGGTTAGTGTATGAGAGACAAGAGAAAGTGAAGATACACAGTGGAAAGACTGAACCAAGGTTATGAGAAGGAAACAGTTGTGAGTTGTAATAAAACAAAAGACTAAGCTGTGTTAACGTCAATAGAAGAGAACTGTGTTTTTGTGCAAAAGTTTAGAATAAAAATGAAGGGATAGAAAAGTAACCGGACTGATTTTATCACATTATTGTACTACCTATGAAAACAGATCTAGTATTTATGAAGTGGACTGTGAATATTGCAGCATAGTTATACAGTAAAAACAAAACAAATGCTAAAAACCTGGCTAAAAGAATATCTCATAAATATGTTATCTAATGCCAGCAGATTGGCACTGAAGCCATAAGCCTTCGGATTTTCCAATATTTTTCTTCAATGGAACTGATGGTGGATAGTTTGTCACAAGTCATAAGGATTTTGAATGCAGCAACTGTAATGATAGATAAAAGATAATGGCAAATCTGAAGGCATGTTTCATATATAATTTGAGCAATACCTAGAAGTTTAAAATCATATTTCAAAGTGAAAGTTTACATTTATTGCAAAAGGTTTATGAGCCATGTGCATTTATTTGGTACATTTTATTTTAAAGCAGAAGACAGCTTTCAAGTGATATATTATAAAGTAAAATCCTGAATATAGATTAATTTAGAGTAATGAGTGTTTGAAAATCCTTAAAATTGATTAGTTTCGAGGAATAAATACTGTAAACGAGCCTGGAACAGAACGTTAATGAAAAATTTTTTAGATTTAAGACATCTGTAATTATTTTTTCTAAATTTAATTTAATTTTTCAGTACAATTTACACAGTACAGTAAAAAAAGAATCAATTTTCTTTCTGACAAAGGTAAATTGACATTTTTTTATGTTATTTACATACTTGTGGACTTGTTACATCTGGCTGTGGTAGGGAACCCATGCGTCGTAAACTGAGGTGTAGCTGGCGAACTTCAAACAGCAGATCCAACTTGAAGGGGAGAAGTGACAAGGGTTGTAGGGAGGCCAGCAGCTGATCTGTTAGAGCTCTTACTGAAGCTCCTGCAGTGTTGGCTAACAAAAGTAAACCCTCTGCTGCATAGTGCTTGCGCAGCACACTCTCCCTTGTTCGCAGATATCCAACCCAAGCATCAAGTGAACGAACACTGTAAAATATATTTCATTGTTGCATTATTTTAAAAACAATTATTTTATTACATTCTTATGACTTTCTCTACTTCTACAAACTGTTCTTACAAAACTCACTCTCCTATCCATTTCTTGTTAATTTTGTTTATTACTTATAGGTATGAGGATACAGTACACTATAGCAATGGTTGCTATGTAATGATTTCAAAATTCCACGCCCAACCACAAGAAAAATAAATAACTTACTACTTGATAAAAGTATATGTATTCAAACCCAATAACTAAGAATATCTTGGAAATAGTGTGAGTAATACATAATTTTGAACCTCTCTATACTGCATAAAATTAGAAATATCTGTATATCTAGATATACAAACATTGAAAGTAAATGAAAACTTACTTCAGAAGACCGAACACAAAAGCGTTGAACTTCATGAGGCCCTCAGTAAGAACATCCTCTCCATTCAATCTCAAGACTAGATCATTCAAAGGCTTCGTCATGGGTCCTTTAAAAATACATGTACAATAACTACATGAGGCAGCAATAAAGTTACAACAACAATAACAACAATAATAATAAATAAATAATATTTATTTCATTTAGTTTATCATACATATGATTTTGTACATGTCAGATACAATTACATATTTACATTTCCTTCAAATTGTATAAACATTTATTTATTAAATACATCCTCAACTTTATTTCAAATAGCTGTTTAGAAACAGTTACAGATTTAATTTCCAGCAGTAGTTTGTTCTTTGCAATTTCAAAGAGAAATAAAATTACAACTGCCAGAATTTTCTCTCTCATATTTAAGTTAAAAAATTGCTTTACATTAATACATCTGACAGGGAAGTTAATGGAAATATGTTGCTGACAGAACTTCAAATTTGCATCAGATGCTATACAGTTTGAAGTTCTGTAATCACTGAGTTTATGGGTGCTGAGATTTAAGCTTAGACTAACATAGGAGATACATAGCAGGTTTTATTACTAGCTGTAGGATTTATTATGGATAATATCAGATCATTTACACATGTGCTGACAAAATGAGGCTCATACCTTGCTGTGCTGATGCTTCTACAACCTGCCACACAGAGTTATGGATTGATCCAAAAGCAGTGTCCAGCATTGGGCGAAGACCGTCACTGAACACTGCGTATAATGCAGGGCAAAGTTTGGAGAGAGCCAGATGGGCACAAGCTGGTGTATGAGAGGAGTCCCCAAGCATGTGACAGTGAGCCTGATTTTCAGCTGCCGAGAAATGGCAAATTATCTGCTCCACAGCATCGCTGACAGCCGTCACCAGTACTGGAAATCAAGAACATTTCTTATTCTTGAGAGAATCAATACAACAGTGTAAAACATGCAACATTTTCAGCACATAGGTATATTCTTTGTAAGCATTATATTATTCTGGACTTATAATAATTAATGTGAAGATTCGGCATTTATAATATACATAAAGTACTTATTTGTTATTGAGTTCTAAATAAAAATGCTGCTATGAGATATTTATGCATCTACTTCATTGTAAAACAAACCCTCAATCTTTCATTTATTCAGCACTGATATTCTTGACATATGTTGCATTAACAATAGTGCCCTCCTAAGCCAAAACGAAGTCTCTCAAAATTTTATACTTTCACTGCTGCAGGTTTTTTAAATTAAACTACATAAATTTAACTACATCTAGCTGTAAGTTATTTAAATGCAGTTTGTTTTCTGCAGTAAGGCATTTATAATTTGGATTTGTAGTTTTTGTTTAGGAAAAATGCAGATTGGACACGTAACTACATAATTATTTCAATTCAGCATTTAGAAAGAATATAAATTGAGATATGTCTTTTTAAATATTAGCAACTAAAACTTCACTTAGTTAAAACACTGATGCAAATAATTACCATGATTAAAAGCAATACCTTCTGTGAAGAAAATGGGAAAGTACAAAGAAACTAACAATTGCTAAATAAAACAGGAATATTCATAAAGAATTATTTCTTATTGTTTAATATTACATTATTTCTTGCTTCACTGTGTTACTTAACTCTGAGTATTGACTGTAAAGAACTTACGTCTCTTCTGCGCTAGGTCAACTGGCACAGGCCGCTGAGCTGCACTAGCCACCCTTAAAGCTTCTGATGTTGGGCTGCCAAAACCTTCAGGACTGCATTCTGCCTCCTCGTGAATAGGCATGTCCAGCAATGGAGGGTTCAGCTTACACTGAAAAGTGATCAACTAATAAGTAGGTCAGATTTCATGGGCTTCCTGAGACAATTCAGAAAGCATTTATAGTCATTTTTATAAATGTGAAGATAAGACAAGAGTAACAACTTGTTATACAATAGCATAAGGAGTTGGGGTGGCAGGACTGGCATGCATGTATTATACGAGTAGTCCAGACCGCTAACCTTACACTGTATTCAAGTGCTTTGCAGCTATACCTTCGCCAGCCTTACTTGAAACTGCAATATAAACAACAGCACGTGTTTGAGTAACACTTCATTGGTTGATCGCACCGCACAACTTCCATGTCAGCAGGCGCAAATGAAAATATAGTCCCTTAACTATACCTGAATTAACGTAACTTGGGTATTCTGACAGTTCCCTCAGTGTGCACTACAAAAGTGATAGGTGAGTGGCACAGTGGTCAGTTATCATGACAATCAGGTTTGACCTTGAATATAGACTTCGTGACGGGTCACTAAGTCTATTGGCTACTTCAAGGTCAAACCTGGTTGTCATGACAACAGACTGCTGTGCGACTCCCCTATCACATGCATAGCGCATGCTGAGGGAACTGTCAGAATACCAAAGTTATGTTAATTCAAGCATAACATACAATGTAGCATTAAATGTAAAATAACTACAAGAATTATTTGCAAAAACAGTTTGAAAATCTCATAGTAAGAATAAATGGAATACATTAATATGCAAATTCAGTATTTATTGTTATTGTTGACATTATTATGTTACTGTTGGCATTATCATAATGATTATTATGCTTCACGGGTGATCAGCCGTGTGAGGTTTAAAAACAGTTTTAAACCTCACACGGCTGATCACCCGTGAAGCTGTAATAAATAACGTGCGCCGTGAAAGCTTTAAATCTTACATTATCATCATCATTATCATCATCATCATCATTATTATTATTAATTTTTTTATTTTTTTTTATTTTTTTTTATTTTTTATTATTCTTATTATTCTTCTTATTATTCTTCTTATTATTCTTCTTATTATTCTTCTTATTATTCTTCTTATTATTCTTCTTATTATTCTTCTTATTCTTCTTCTTATTCTTCTTCTTATTCTTCTTCTTATTCTTCTTCTTATTCTTCTTCTTATTCTTCTTCTTATTCTTCTTCTTATTCTTCTTCTTATTCTTCTTCTTATTCTTCTTCTTATTCTTCTTCTTATTCTTCTTCTTATTCTTCTTCTTATTCTTCTTCTTATTCTTCTTCTTATTCTTCTTCTTATTCTTCTTCTTATTCTTCTTCTTATTCTTCTTCTTATTCTTCTTCTTATTCTTCTTCTTATTCTTCTTCTTATTCTTCTTCTTATTCTTCTTCTTATTCTTCTTCTTATTCTTCTTCTTATTCTTCTTCTTATTCTTCTTCTTATTCTTATTATTATTCTTATTATTATTCTTATTATTATTCTTCTTATTATTATTCTTATTATTATTATTATTATTATTCTTATTATTATTATTCTTATTATTATTATTATTATTATTATTATTATTATTATTATTATTATTATTATTATTATTATTATTATTATTATTATTCAGAATACATGCTGTGATATAAAATGCATGTGCACACAGGCATATAATGAAGTGAAGGAACGGAACACATGGTTTGTTCAAACTTGCATCTGTGGGTTACATAGAGCATCACCAAGGAAAACCATTACGAAGTGGTGAAAAGCAAATTGTTTATTGTTTTAAATGTATTTGCATTATGCACATATTAAGTTGTGCCATATTACTGTCAATCCGTGGAGGAATACAATTTTGCACTTTGTTTACATTACAGTTTAAAGTAAGAATGGTGAAGGTATAGCTTTGTGGTGTGAAATTTAGGTTACATTTATTGCTGTGCATCAAACATACTTACTACCTTTCTGACGAAAGAGTGCATTTGTCAGGCAAGGGTACCTCTGTGACCTGGCCAGGTAAACATGGGACCTGTCCATGCTACACAATGGGAATGGTGGCACAATGGCTTACCAGTTATGTTTCTCCACTAGTTTCCCCTGCCTGTCGTCTGCATTTGTTCATCAGACAGGTAGTATACTTGTATATGCCAATCCTGTCCCTATCTCGGCTGCTGTCGTGGCAGCTCATGTATTATCTTCCAGTTATACCTTAATAGCTTCAGTTTCATCATAAATGGACATCCAATAAATTCAGTTTTTCATAGAGATTGCTAAAAGGTTATTTTGTGAACATTACAAGAGTTATCCAACACTACCATTTTCAAGACAACCTGGAATACTCTGTAGTAAAAAATTAGTCTGAAATGCCTTCAGCTTTTCAGGATCATTTGCTTTTTGCAACATGAATGGAGCTTGGCCTGCATGGTGACTATCAGCTAAGCTAATTTTGGACCTAAAGATTGATATTTATGCATTGAGTAAGATAGACTATGCTATAAGGCTTGGATCAAATATTCCTGTCTACCTAACTTATGAGGTCCAAATTCAAATAAGTATAGGATTTTGGAGATCCATTGCAAGTTTTTGGAAAAAATTACTGAGAAACAGAGTACAGGACTCTTTAACCGATAAGTGTATAGAAAAAATTTAAAGAATTATACAGTCATTTATCTTCACAAAGATATAAAAGATGAAAGAAAAAAATTAAAGGCATAAAATCCTTCCTTATCCAAAATGCCTTCTATTCGCTAGAAGTGTATAAAAGCAGTAGTGGTTATATACCTCTCCTGGACTTTTAGATGTATATATGTATATATACTGGGTGTCCCAAAACACACAGTATGTTATGCAGGATGGCAAACTGATCAGTTTTTGAAGAGGAACCATTGACCAGAAATGCATGGTTTGGACGCTGGTGAGCATTGAAGTATGAGAACGAACAGTTGTGACAATTTGTTAAGATTTATTTTGCTATCTTAATATGGGAAGTATGCAACCCTTTAGCCATCTGTGTACTGGGATGAAGACCTGAGCATAACAACATTACTGCACATGCGCTACATTCCTCCATAGAGTCCTTGGTGCGCATCCTACTGCATTACTTGTGTAGTTTCCAGTACAGTAACTTTTTTAATAGCAGTGGGACATGTACCAGTGCACAGCTGCGGAAATGGCTGACATGAGCTCCAGCACACTGATGTAAATGTGTGGAATCACCCCAACATTGCATATTAAAATTGATTCATAGAGGTGGGCCAGTTCCATGGCCACATGGTCACCAGATCTGACAGCTCTCGACTATTTTCTGTGGAGTTGTATCAAGAGTATGATGTATGGCACTCCTGTAACATCAGCGGAGGACCTTATGTCTCAAGTCCAGAGTGATTGAAAATTTTCAAAGACAACTGCACGTATTGGGTCATGTCATGTGCTTCGAACTGTGTACCTCCTACATCATTGCAGAGCCTATAACGGCGGTGGTGAGCCTCATGCACACTCTCACACTTCGATGCACCACAACATCCAAACCATTATTTCTGGACAGAGGTTCCTATTTGAAAACCAATCAGTTTGCTGTCCCATGCAACATACTAAGCATTGTCAGTGTTTTTTTGGGACACCCTGTATTTGTTAAATATAGAGTTTAAAGGCTAAATTTAAATATGTATTTTTTTAATGTTTTTGATGAACCACTGTAAAAGATATTTATATGGTGAATAAAGTCTGATTCTGTGCTTCAGTGACTGCTTCAATGGCTGAAACATACCGGAGTGCAAGAAAACAAATGACTACCATAAAACATCTGGCATTAGAAAATAACACATGTGTGTAAGCTAAAGGCAGAAAGGAGAATTATTCTAGCATAATTACTAATGTATTCATAAACCTTATGCTTTGCCTTTAAAGGAATTTATACTTTTTTATCACTGAATATTGTACTATTCAATTTATATGGTCGGGGAGGGAGGGGGGGTGGTTGAACAAATGCAGACTACAACAGAATTTAGAAAATATACATAATGGGGATAAAAATATACATTTTATTACATATGTGTAGTGCTCCTAAGAAAGTATAGTATTTAGGTGAAGGATACATTAGCAGCATAAAAATATCACTTTTCTAGGTTCTAATGATACTGTAAAACTCAGGCCTATGATTGGATTATAGAGGGGAATGGGGAACAACAAAGGGAAAGAAATGTTGCTCTGTCTAAGTACGCTAGTTAGCAACTCGTGTACACAAAAGCCAACACTGTGACACAAAAGCAACAAATAGCAGCCATGCTACTTTAATACAACTATGAACACAAAAAGCTGAGCAAAGCAAGGTGAAGTATGGTATGTGGAAATAGTACAACAGTTCACATACCTCGCACAAAAAAGCCCTGTTGTATTACACTCACATGATTCTCTCTACCCATTACTGTTTATGTCTTCAAAAGCTTATTTTCTAGCTTTCTGTTAATTGAACTATACATTTATTGCAAGACTGTATTATACATTTTATTTTAAACAAAGAGGATAAAGAAGCTGAACCTATAGCTAATTCTTTAAAAAGTCATCTGTATACATTGGCTTTGAAATTACATAAACTTTCAATGACATCATGAGAAACAAAAAAATAGTGACTTCAGTGCTTCAAACAACATATAAATGGAAAATTCACAATAGCAAGAAATGTTGGTAATGTTGCCAAATACGAGCTTAGGGATCGTGTAAAGCAGGGTGCCAACATATGAGAAATGAAAGTAGCAAGTAGTAGTAAAGCATAATTTGAAAGATGTTGGAATTTATAGATGGCAATACGTAAAGATGAGAATTTTTTTTTTTTTAAATTAACGTCCTCCAACGTAATGTCATATCGGACGGTGAATGAATGAAATGGGTGAAATGATGCTCAAATGAGCCCGAGGTCCATGGAGCTTTAAGTTACCCGACATTCGTCTAAAGATGAGAATGGAGACAACTTCCGGCAATGCATGTACATAGGTAAGGTACATACAAAGAAAGCGAGAAACTCTATTCTCGTTCATAATGATACATTTCAGCAACTAGAAGGCAGGGAACTACTTTACTTACACATACATTCCTCAATTCAACCCAAAATATTTTCCAAATGAATGACTGAACACCACAATTACAGAATAAATGAGGATTCCTTCATGTTATGATCAAATTAATTTATAAAGCACATAACCTGAACTATGAAATCATAAGCTCATGCAGTTATGCAGCATGAGCTTCCTTAAACGGGAATATATATTCGTAAATATACATTCGTAAGTTGTGCAGGGATAGATAACCTTAAATGCAGTAATAATGGAGACTCTACTTGCTCCTACTGCATATTCCTCAATAAAACGCTTGATCATTAAAAAATTTTCTCATTCATACCTACAAGAAATAGAAACAAATGCCAAAGATAAAAAATGGATTACACTACTTTCCAACCCAGATATAATCCCCCAGAGACCAAGGAAAACAGCGGTTGCAGCCTTCCGACTATTGACAAATCACGACTGCTTAGCAAGTCATCTCTACAGAATAGGTATCTCAGCCTCACCAATATGTGTCCTGTGTAACGATCCAGCAGAAATGAACGAATACCATTTGAAGACCTGTGAAGCATTAAGATCAGAAGAAACTACAGTTCAAAAGTATTGGAAACCATGAATGCTAATGGCTTCATTGCCAGATGCAAGGCACTAGAAAACAACAACTTGCTCCTACTGCCAATTGCAAAGTTCGTCCTGTAATCTGTTTTTTGAGGGCAAAAAGTAAATGTGCAACTGAAATTCATTGCTAGTTGTACAGTATGTATGATAAAGACATGTCAAGACCAATGGTTTCTTGTTGGTGTAAATTGTTCATTGAAGGTGTAGAAATGAAAGAATGCGCCAATAACAAAAAGGACCAAAGTTGCTACATTGGCTGGAAAGGTTATGGCAACGATATTCTGGGATTCGAAGGGAGTACTGTTGATTCATTACCTGCACCATGGGACCACAATGAAAGCTACTTGCTATTGTGAGGTGCTGAGAAAACTCAGAAGTGCAATTCAAAACAAAAGGAGGGGAAAGTTCACCAAAACAGTTCTTTTGTTCTACGATAATGTTCACCTGCAGACTACTCGTGAAACTCAAGCCCTGTCTGAGCAGTTTTGATGGGATGTTTTCAGTCATTCGCCTTACTCACCTGACCTTGCGCCAAGTGATTACCATATTTTTTCGCAGCAGCAGGAACATCTCGGGCAAGATGCTTCATAAATGACAATGAGTTAAATCAAGAAGTGAAAGAATGGCTAGCCAGTTTGGTGGAGTGTGGTTTGCAGCTGGATTAAAACAACTGTTGTCACGGTACCAGGAAAGTATTAAGATTCAAGGAGATTATGTAGAAAAATAGTTACGAAATGTAGCTTTCAAAATATAGGCTTTTTAAAATACTTAAACGTTTTGTTATTTTTTAAAAAAATTGTGTAACTTACTATCAAAATACCCCTCATACAATGAAAAATGTAATAAAAATATTCCTGCAAATGTTTATCTTGATGTGTAGTAGACAGAAAAATAAGCTTTTATGAGAATGAATATTAAAAACAGAAGCACTATTAACTGTGAAATTACTTTAATTTTAAAATATGAATAAATTACTGTACACACTTAAAACTTCACTTACTTCAAGTTATGAAATCTTGGAATGTTTTCGAGACATTAAGAAACTGAGAACACTCATTCATATTTTAAAATTAAAATAAAATTAATAGTTTTGAGAACAGTTTGCAGGAAAAATGTAAAAATAAACAATTGCAGGTACAGAAAACCATGTGAATACACATCAGATTTGTTTCCATTATCCCAGCTGAATGTACAGTCTAGGCATAGTGAGAAATGCATTTTTCTGAATGTTAATGAAAGCGAGCAGGTATTGCATGCCATGTTAGTGATTGCGATACGAGCCACTACCAACCTGGTAAGGCTTATGTCCTGCCCCAGAAGCTGACACATTTGGAGAGTTTGGAGGTGTGGTATAATGGGAAGCCCTATCAACATCAGCTGTTGTGCCTGTTTCTCGGATATGAACACAGACATTATCAGCGAAGCTTACAGTCTTCTTCCTGTTTGTGCAGCCATCACAAGGGTGTGCTCTGTGCTCAGGAGTATTGTTAGGTGTGCGAACTTCGTTCTGTTTCGCCGAGAGGAATCGGCTCACCTGCTGCCTCAGCCGTGTCATGTCTGTTTCGTCATACTCTTTCAAACTTTCACCTGAGCAGATCACTGAAAGCCCACTAAGCTGCAAGAAGTCTTCCAACCGCAGAATCTCCTCACCACAACATTTTGCTTCACTCTCTGGTGTCTTTGGTAATGGTGGAGTTGGTGGCCGCACCTGGGAAGCAATCAACAGTCCTAATTTATGTGGCTTTACAGTGTTAGTGATGTTCTTTTAGTTATACACTTTTAGATCACTATAGTCAGAAGAAACAAAGCATGAATACTATGCAGCTATTGACTCCATGCTTAACAACATTTAGTTTTGAAGTACAAAATTATTAAATTTTCATTTTAAATCTCTGATTACAAATGTATCAACCATTACTGTTTATGCATTAATAACTCGCAGGTAATGCTATAATAAGCAATTCTCTCAATACCCTAATTATAATCATTACAGCCCAGATTTTAAGGTTTTTCTAAGAATAAAAATAGACAGACAACAAAAACACAAGAAAAGCATGGTAACTTATTTTTTTTACATCAACCAACTTACTACTGGTGTTTTTAAATGCTGCATGTGTGCAATGTTTGAGAGGTGGAATAAAGACTGAAAAATTCAATGCCCTAGCTGGAATTTAGAGCAGCCGTGCATGAAGCGGAAGATCCATGGTTCAAATCCTGGCTATGGCATTGAATTTTTCAGTCCGGTTTCTACCTCTCAAGGCATGGTAAACTTAGTAAAGGCATTATAAATTTTAAAAAGTCAAAATAGTTCTACATTCAGTAACCAATATTTGGGTTAAAAATAATACATATTAATACATTTTTATTATTGCACATTACCAAAAAGCGTAAGTGTAAATGTTGCTGTGCTAGACTCTGCTAGTATCAAATAATGATTTACACAAACAAAATGAAAACAATGACTATTTGCTAGGTGTGAAATAGCTGATGGAAGCAACCTTATTTTATCACCACTCTTTGAAGTGAGAGCAACCGGTAGTGGGAGAATCCAGGAAGGTCATGGGAGATGCAAAACCCATATGCTCCATTAAGTTTTAAATGAAAGACCCTGTACATGGTCATTGACCGCCTTTGCTATGAAGTTTATTTACCAATGATTGAAGTTAGGCATCATAATTAAATGTTATCTGCTTTCATGTGACAGAAAGCGGCTATCACTATTCATGAAAATATTTTCCCTACACATTGGGAGAATAAGAGTGGTAGAGAAAGTCAAGAGTCTCCCCCCCATCCTTCTGCTCCTAAAACAGATGCAGGTGACTTATTACTTTTACCCCACGACTGTTGAAGTCATACACAATAGAAAATGCAAAATGAAGTATTTGAGTCACCCTATAGACACTTTTAACTTCGCTTAACTTATTTTTTTATCTGGACGTGTTTCAAAGACCTTCGTCTTCATTATCAACTTTCTCAATTGATTCTCAGAGGAAGAATCTGATGTTTACATCCAGCAACCTAGATAGCAGCACAACCACAACCACAACAGATTCTTCCTCTTCAAGCACCAGTTGAGAATGAAGATGATGGTCTTTGAAAAGGTAGACTCAAATACTTCCAAAAGTCATTTAAAAGTTTCACTGTTTATATAACTTCATATACATTAAGTGGAATGTAAAATGAAATAATTTTATACCTCAAAACCAAGATGTCCATCCTCTAAGCTGCTATCTGTACCAGCATCCACACCTTCATCATCGTATTCTTCTTCCATTTCATCCACATCCTTTTCACATGAGATCCTCTTCCTTGCTTCCTCGTTGACTGCTTTTCCACTGACCTTCCTTGGTGAAGCAGCACAGTCAATGAAATCAGCATCCTGCAGAGATCTTCTTTTGTTCTTAGTTTCCTGAGATGCATCTCCTCCGTTCCCTAACTCAAACATGCTATACCTCTTACTGTTAGCATTGTTCTTGTGTGCCTTGCAGTTGTAACGGACACCAGTAATGCCACTATTTTCCATGGATTTGCGCAAGATACCTCGAGGAAGTGGAGGTCTAGGCGGAGTTGAGAAATGATTGTTACTGGCAGAGGTTTCATTACCTCTTGCCTCTGCCCCACCAGATGGAAGGGAGATTGAGCGCTTGGGTAGCGGAGGAGCAGGAGTTTGCTGAACAGCACTGGATGGTTTTTGGTTCATCACCAAACTAGACTCGGAGCTCACACTATCATAACGATACACAAACAAGGGGTTGTAGTTGTTACTGGGGGCGTGGTTGGTGGAAGAGTCTGAAAGGATGGTGGAGGAACCACGGTAACCTGAGGAAGGCTGTGTTGCCGTGCTGGAAGAGGAGGATACATTAGTCTGCTTACCGTCCCCACCAACAAGGGACCCACAATCACAGCTCACGGGCCTCTGTGATGGGACTTTACCTGATCGCAGAGGAGGAGAAACACAGAACAAAGGCCGCACTGAGTCTTCATTCCTTCCCTTAAGGTGATGCACCACTTCTGGAACCTCAGCTAGGATCTGGCGATATTCCCTGGGGAGTAGGAATGTGAGGGAATCCCAGTCCTGAATGTGTGCAAAACCTCTCTTTCGCAATGCCTCCATATCGTTGCAAGAGAATGGTCTTCTTGCTTTTCCTGGATTTGGAGCATCACTACCACCATTTCCTGTTCTTGCCTGAGCTTTTGGTGGTTTTTCTGTTTCTGAAGGGGGAGGCTGAGGAGGAGAGAACTTCTGGGGCATGAGAAACACTTTTGCTACATCTAACTCCTTTCTCTTGTCCTTCAGAAATCCTAGGTCTGGTAGAGCATAGTTAGGATAGAATACATAGACAGGCTTTTTCATTTCTTCAATAGTTTCCCCTTTTCCTCCCAGACCCTTGGTGGAGGGTAATATTATCTTGACTAGTGATGTTCCATTAGGACTCTCCAGAAGCTTGAACGGAGCAGATTTAAGAGTGTTTACATCTGCATACCCTGATGTCTGTATGCTACGGTGCATTAAATGTACTGGAACTTGTGTGGCATTATTTCTAGTGGTTGCTATTGAGATTGGGCTTCCTAAGCTTTTCTTTTGAGATGGAGAAAGATTCTGTAGCTTTGTGGGCTCTGTTACTTCTTCACTTGAGCTGTATGTACTGATGCTTTCTCCTCCTGAAACAGAAGGTGAAGACCCAGTGCTCCCAACACTCCCTAATCTCCTTGTTTGTGTCCCTTTCCCTAGCCATCTCTTTCCCACAACAATATTAATGTCATCTCGTTCAATACTGTTATTATTGTTAACATTGAACAATATATTTTTTGTGGCTATATTAATGCCACCATTATACTTTGGTTTTAATGACTTGTTGCTATAAGCATCACACTGACTAGAATTTGGACGACTTTCATCATCCTGTTGTTGATCGCTGCTGAGACAACTGTTTGCACCAAGATCAAGTGTAGCAGTAGACGATCCTTCCTCTATCTTAGAGACACTCTCTGACAACTGCTCCACAGATTCTGATCTTTCCGAGTCCTCTCTCCCCTCATCTTCTTCCTCAATCAGTTCATGCTGTCTGACATAGTATGCAGATTCTTCTCGACCATTGTGTCTGCAAGGTTCAACCAGACTATCCTCGAAGCAACATGTTGAGTAATCTGTACCAGCAGTTACTGTGTCTTCTGCCCTAATCCAGTTATCTGTTGCACCTTCTGCCAGAGCTTTCGTTTGGTTGTTGTCATTTTCAACTGTCCCTGGAGAGAAATTCAACTTAGTTTCATTTCCATTATCACAAACTTCACTACTGTCATGCAGCTCACAGCGACAGTCATTCAAACAGCTACATGCATTCACTTCGTTGGCTTCATTATGACTACCATCTCCAATAACAGGGCATGGCCTTTTTCTCACTGCTGAGTTGTGAGTGTATGAGTCACTTTCCCCTTCTTCTGACTGGCTGTTATTGGATGTTGGCCAACATTCACTGGCTGATGACTGATCCATTGCATAACACATTCCTTCATTGCTGACACTCTTTTGTTTCATGAACAGCTTCACAAGGCTGAAGTTATGCTGCTTACGACTGCCGCCTCCACTGCAACTGCTTGCGCCATCTACTGAGCTATTTGTTTCTGAGTGTGCTGAGAGCAAACTGCTGCTGTTGTGGTGCTGTGTAACATCATATAACTTAATTGGCCTTGTTCTGGGTTCTGATTCCATGCTTGAACTCATAGCACTACTCAATTTGCTGCTCACAAGACACCTGCGCCGCTGACGTGAGAGATTAGGCATGCTCTGACTCTTAAGGGCAGTGGCATCTACAGGTTGGAAGTTGGTGTTAACCTCAGGACAAGTATTGTTGTTGCCAGATGGATGACGAGTTAGCTGGACTTCACTTGATCGCTTCTTCAGCTTGCTCCAAGTTGTATATACAGAATCAGAACGTGCCATTGATGTATCCAAAGGACGAGAACCACCTCCAGTACTGCTACAACGGACGCCAGAAGGATGCACAAACCTAGTACTGGACCAGTTGTTACTCTCAGAAGTTGTAGCCTCGCTTTCTCCTGAAACATTAAAATGCACCAATAAGCAATTATGATACACTCAATGCTGTGAATATAAAGTTAAAGTCAGTTTAATATATGGAGGATCATTCCATAAGTTCTGGCAACTATAGGATATTTGATAATGCAACAAGAAGAGAAATCCACGCTGTGCATTGCACCATGAAGACAGCATGGATCTCAGTGCTAATGGAAAATAGGGATAGAGGACAGGAGTTAACAGCACAAGTTGAAATGAAAAACATGCAATGAAAGTCTATGTAAATTTATTGTGCACGAGTACAAAAGAATGAACATCAATCACCACTTCAATGCACCAACTGTTCTTCAAAGTACCTCCCCAGAACATCCACGGAGCATTGTCAATAATGAAGAAGGTATTGAATGCCATGGGTATTGCCATCCACATGTGCCAGTTATTGCCAATCTGCCATTAGGATATCTGCCTGTTTGTAAAGCAATTGGACAAGGCTCTATCCCCCAAGGCTTGAACATGAAATTGAGTGACATTCCAGCCACCGAGCACAGCGATTTTCACATATGATCACTGTTTCAACCTGTCATAGCAGACTGAATGTTTTCGGAAACCCACCCCAGCCCCGCTTCATCCACCACAAATCCCACATGTGGTTGCCTGGGATCGAACCTGGGCTGCTTTGGTGAAAAACAAATGGCCTAACCACTCAGCTACGGTGTGGCCCACAATTAGCTTGTGAAACATGTTTTTCTTATCAAATAAGTATGTGATGTAGTGTCAAACATTGACTCAATGATTAACTAAATTATAATTAGAACTTCCTGGATTAAAAGTTGTGTAATGTCCATGAAATTGTTTAATTAATTATTCATTTCCTGATGATGGCTATACAGTTTAATATGCCTGAAAGCTCGAACAATTTCATAGATGTTACATTGCTGGTAACCCAAGAAGCTCTAATTAATAATCATCGCCATGAAAGCTTCACATCTTATAACTAAATTATATTTGTCAAGCTTGTTAAATCGTGCCCATCATTGCTAACAAAACATCACATAGAACTACAGCAATATAATGCATACCTGCTTCATGGTAATCTGAATCTTCAGAATACAGGGTCATGCTGCCTTCAAATGCAATGGTATAGTTATCCTTATTGGCTTGACATGTGAGCATTATATCATGTTCTGTTAGGAGGTCGCAGTCCAATGAATCTACACTGAAGTTTGTGGAGGGCAGAGGGCATTCTTTCACCGGTGAGAACAGCAGCTCTGATTTGCATATGGACATTGTATCTGTGGAACCTGCTGAATCTTCACCCTGTAATGGAAAACCAAACACATTTATAGACCTTCAATAAACTCTAGGCTGAAGAAAGCAAGGAAAAAATATGAAAAAGCTGTCTTTCTCATTGGCTGATAAAGTAAAATCTCTTATCTGTCTTGTCAGCGAAAACCCATATTAAGAAAAAATTTTTTTTTCCTTGTAAGATAAAATTTAAGCCAAAATGCAAGCATCTTAGTTTTACAAAATTAATATCCAATCACTTTCTGTCCTTACTAGAAATTAATAAGTAATATTAATAATAATTGTAATACCAGCCAGTTTCCATCATGAAGAAATAGCGCATAGGATGGAAAATGTCTTGTTTTCTACCACTGAACAGAGGGGAGAATAGGGGTTTGGATGCTTGCTGCCACAGCCTTCACTACAATGTGGGAAGAGAGGGGTGAGACAGGGGAATGCAGTAATAAGCATGCCAAGGCCTCGGAATCCCATGTCGCTATACTCTCACAAACTTCTCCAAAATGTACCATATGAATATGACTGGCTACATGGCAATAGCACGTGGAGTTAAAAGCAAGAAACAAGTGTTTTAATTGTACAATTATTATGGTCCTCAACAGCTGTATTAGTATTATTTATTTCATGGTGTACAGTGTACCAAGAGTTACTAGTGCTAATGTTTCAAAATGGACGGACAATGTGTAGTAAAACAATTAGTGAAATGACCATTCTCACAGTTGAAATACAAGGATAAATTAGTAATAGTAAACTAGGGAAGGCCTACTGCAGCTCTTCACGCTTCCAGTGTGAGAAGGGAAAAAATAAGAATGCTTAGAAAAGGTATTTTAATATAAATGATTATGATAAGTGTGTGTGGCTGATCGGTTTATGTGAATTAAATAAACTTTATTGCTGACCATGCTTGTTCCTTGCAACCGAGAAAATGCCCTGGAATATGGGTTTTGCAAATTTAGCATATTTAATCCCAGCTTTGGATAAACATAAGAGATCCACAATGCATATAAATTCTTTTACAGCTTCAAAAACTTTCGATACTAAACAGGCAGGCCATTCATTGAACTATCACAAAAAATTGTTGACCATTTGCACAGCGAAAGGATTAAAGAAAATAGAAATGTATTGAATAGATTGATAGATGCAGTTGTTATACTTCTCCAATCTGTGAATTTTATTAAGGAAACAAGACAATTCTTTGTTTCTCTTAATGGTTTACCTTCTTTGCTCATATTCCACTTCACATACATTTCAAATTATAAGTTGTATATCTGAAGATAGCAATTTATTATCTTTTCATGTAGTGTAGTACAAATCATAATGTATACTGTATTCATACTACATTTTATCTAGCTTTGACCTATCTAAATGCAGTTTAGAAAAATAAATACAAACACATAAGCACAAAAGTATAGCGTGGACCTACAGTGTTCTACCAAAGTACGTGCCTAACGGAAGGTTAATCAGCAACCCCTTATTGTCCAGATCTGGTAGGTCTAGTAATAGCCCAAGTCACAATCCCAGCATACGCCACTGATGTTTACCCTGGCTGGTCACAGATTGGCATTGAACATGAGTGGAGTAACGAGAACATGTGCAGCAGCACTCTGAGCACTGCTGAAGGCAGACATATAGCAAAGTGTCTATCCAAGAGATGCTAGAATCCAGCTATGGAAGAAAAGTGAAGGTACCAGAGCAATCACACATAATTTTGTTGCTTTATTTTAACAGAAGCAAAGTATATATATAAGGAAATGTCTATCTGAAAGGAACACCTTGTGTAAGAGCACTAAATATATCTTTTTCGATATAATAATCAAGATATGTATGTACAATAAGATACACTAATTATATTTAAAAGTAACAGAAATCTAAAAACCAAAGTACAATTGTCTCAAAACTCGGAGCATACACTGTCTACCCTGTCACTATGTCTATGGAGTGACTATATAGTTACGAAATATAACTCAATGTTGCAGTAAACCCATATATGAGGTCCCCATCATGCAACAGAGCTTACCTGTGAGCTAGTGTGGGGACTAATGGAAGAATCAAAATCAAACTTGGCCATCATGGAACCAGACACACTTGCAAACATTTCACCTTCACGTTCCGACTGCCAAAAGAAGAGAGAGGAAAATACAACATATAAACAAATTCTAATTCATGCTGTGAACATTACATCCTATATGTGCATTTACATACATAATTGGTAAGTACATTTGGTTTCTGACAAGGGAGTAATACCATTAAGAAATAACATGCGACTCTGGTAGTTCAATATCTGCAACTCTGATCCATAGATCTGTAATGGTAACAAAATATCTCTCTTACGTCCATCACCCATAAAAATCTAAGGAATCTGAAAAGAAAGGGAAGTTATATTGGGTCTTCAGATCTATTCCGCCTTTACCAACTGTCAGCTTAAATGAATGACATCATTATTAGTTCAGTGAGCCCTTTGCCCGCTAGTTATAGCGAAATCACTTTGCTTGTTATAAAGCTAATTGTTATACATATAACGGGCGATCCAAACGACTGAACCGGCTACCCTGTGTTTTGTCTATATGGGTCCTCTGCACTTGTTGCTGACTGCTGCAGTCATAGAACAGTGCGGATAAAGCCACACAGCATTTTTAAAGCTACTTTTAAAGGCTTTACTTATCAATATAATTATAGCAGATGCTGAAACTGGCCACTGTCACTGTCCATACATTTTTTGCACATCTTGGGAAATTATCTATTACTAGTTGTAGTTCACATTGAGAAATGTTGGCAATTTCTTGACGGATATTTTGTTTTAATTCTTCCAGGGTGTGTGGGTTGTCTCTCTACAACTTGCTTTTAGTTGCCCCAGAGATAGAAATCGCAGGGGGTTAAGTCAGGGAACCGAGGGAACCACAAATTTCTACTAATAATTCTGTCCAGACACACTTTTAATTGTTCTCATCAAAAGATTGGCTGAATGAGCTGTTGCAGAGTATGAGAAAAGGCAAAATCCCTGTCGGTTAATGCTATGAAAATCATAATAAATACACACTGTGCAGTAAAAAACAAATGCTGAGCCATAATACACTTTGTGACTAAGTACAGGACTAAATAATAAAGCACACTGGTAATGATGCAGCCACATGTTATCATGTCAACTCAATACTGCTTGTGAGCAGAGCAGAGAAAAACAAGTGGTGCTTGTGAACTTGTGTATATCAGCTGCTGGTGATGTGTTTCCGCGAGCGCAGTGGAAATACACTGTGTAGCGGTTCATATGTATTTGGATCTCTCTGTATGCCATTAGCAATATGCACTAAAGCTAAGCTAGCGAACTTCACCTCTTTTTGGACAGAAACGTTATGACTTCTGCACATAAATGGTTGTGCAACTTCCCCACCATCAGCCTCTCAGGTGAAAAGTTGCCACTGCGCAGCTAAGGGAATTGCTCTTGTCTTGCCTCACTAGCTATACTGATGTCATGAGCAGACAACTGGTTGGCATGAAAGGCCACATAAATCTGAAGACCAGGTATAAAGAAAACATATACTAATCATACAGTATATTTCAAGAAAATTGGGTAATGCTACACAAAGGAAGAGTACCAAGTAGTGCAGCATCACTCAGGTCATAACAGTGCTGACAACTACTATCATTGTGCCACAGCTATGGTGCAAAATACAGAAATCCTCATGGCTCCTACAAAAATGCTCTTTATTTACACTCTCTACAACATACCTGGTAGATAGAGAAGGTAATAGTACTCCAACCAAAAATTCAATATCAAGATTTCACCAGAAATACATGTTTTGATGTCAAATGAATCCAAAATGATATTTTAATATCAATGTTTTTGGGGGAATGCAGTGCTTCCTCTATTTACTATAGGTGAGTAGAGACTAAGTAATAAGGTGTTTTGCTTCTTTATAGCGAGTAATTTATTTTAACTTTTAGTTATTTACATCAACAGATAAAGATAACCAACTACCTGCTCAGTTGTGTGTGATGGAAAAAGTTTACTGGCTACCATAGATAAAATAAATGACCTATTTAGTTGTGTGTGATAGAAAAGTTCTTTTTGGCTATCAGGAAGAATTAAGGCATTCCATATTAATGCTACAAGAAGAATCATGATTCATATGCATAGGAGTGTATATTTCATGCACAGAAACTCAGCTGAAAAAATTTAACATGTCTTGTATTTGGCATACTGATGAAAGATGTGAAACTCAAAGCATGTTTGGTCTCTTTTCCTGCAAAATCATCAAGATACTCACCTGAATCTCTCCACAGCACATGGTTGGTAGAGTGGTCAGGATAGACTGTATGTCCTCAGTGCGGAAGTTCTCCATGTCTACCTCTGCAAGATTTGCGTCCAGGTTTTTGGCCATGTCGTCATAGTAGCTGAGATCATCACAAGCATAGGAAGTAGCCAAAGAAGAGAGAACGCTTGCATGGTGATGCAGCGACTGATGGGAGGCGGGCGATCCGTCCCGATAACTGCACACACACACACAATCAACATTTATTTACTATTATTTGAAATACTTCAAAGAACACTTACATATTTATTATTAATAAGAAAAGTGTTTAAAGAAAACAGTTAATAAATTCAGAAATAGATACGTTGTATCTCCTAAGATTATAGATAGATATTCCTTTAATGTGGCAGATACACCTTGTTTATGTATTGTAATTAGAGACAGCAAAAAGGAAAATATCCCAAAATATTATGAAATATACTGAGTGGAAGGGAAGTCTTTAGTCATTACTGTATTAATTTAAACCAGTGGTAGATCTCAGTATTTGGAACGCATTTTGTATCTTACGTTTTGTCTCTGACCATTTCCTACAGAGGTATTTTAGTTTTCTCAAAAACAACCTGGCAACACTGCAGATTGTGTGGGTGGTCACTTTCCCTAGCTCAGTACATAAACACTGTAACGGTGCATGTTGAAAACAAATTCATACCCTGCCTTTTTCTTCTGTGTTTACTGTACGAGTGTAGGCCAATCACAAGCGTTAGCTCCCAAAACATTAAACGAAAGTGAAAGTGCCCAACCTGTTTACATTTATAAACTAGGTCAATTCCCTGATCAACCTCAACACAATGTTGTTGACTTACCTGACATCTGAGAGAGCAACTCGGAGTATTCCTTCACGTCTTTTAAGTGATATTATTTTGACATCCTGTGTGATGTCCCATAATTACTACCAAAGCTATGACAGAAATAAGTTGTTCTACGCATCTTACAAGTAACAAACTGTTACCTTTGTACATTCTTGTGGAGTAACGCATCCAGTTTGAATAAATTATTTTTTCAAAATTGGCTGATCAAAGAACAAAATGCCATTCGACCTTTCTGTTTGTAATGCTTTTAAGAAGCACATATTAGAAAGAATGTAATGACTTCCCTTCAACCCTGTATATTTCAAAGCCAAGATATACTTTAAGGTTTTGGAGCATGTTCATTTCATTAGTTTAAACTTTAAAAGAATGGACTTCACAGATTTTGTCCACATTTATTAATAAAATATAAAAAATACAACTAATGAACATGGAGTTTATATTATTTATTTATGCCAACAAACTTATTGTTGGTGTTTTTAAACACACAAGCTGTGTGTGGGCAAAGTTTGACAGGTAGAACTGGAACTTAAAAATTCAATGCCACAACTGGGATTTGAACCACAGACCTTCCGCTTACCGGGCGGCTGCTCTACCACTGAGCTATTGTGACAAACTGCCAGAATGGCATTAAATTCTCAAACCAGTTCGTAATGAATGAATTAATGGAGTTAATATATTTTAATTATTGTTAAATCCTTAAACATAGAAAGAAAATAAATTATTGGTTGCTTCCTTGTTTAGTATTACTTACATATGCCACTAAAAGCACTGCTTTATGAAAATAAAAGGTCTTTAAAAATGCAGGGCATTTAATTTCACATGTGATGTTCACAAAGAGGAAATACTACAGTTTCTCATTTGTACCTGACCTGTTGGAAAGCATGATGTGGGTTTTTCCAGCCACATTTCCTGACAAAGTGGCTTGGACTTTGTAAATGTGTTTCACAGAAACTGCACGAGTATAATATATGGAGAGTATGGTTCATTGCAATCAGAAATCATTTTAAACATAGATCTTACAATAGATGAAGATTTTTACCAAAATATTATAAAATATGGAACATTCTGTTTGCACATATTAAATTCTATACATAGAAAAATGTAAAAATTCTTGTGTTATAATATGGCAAGGAAGGTTTAGGATATGAAATATAATGTTTTGCCTATCTCTAGCCATAAAGCACGTACTGGTAGGGCATGAAATCTACAAGAACTATTTCCATGCCAGTTATTTTCTGTCAGGTTCACTAGTGATCTACATAATTTTGAGCTCTATGAATAATTTATATAAGAATTTAATGTCTTATGGAGACAAATATGTTTTACTATTTAATCAAACATCAAAAAAATTGAAAATATTATATATGTATTATTAAGCATTAGAGGTGTAAGTTTTGTACATTATTATTTAATTTTTTAATTTCCTATCAATATTTACAGTCTTGCACATATTTTGCCAAATCCATTGATCAATATTAGCTAATTTCTTTAAAATTTTCAGAACTGATAGCTAGTAAAATAACAAGAACTGATCAATACACCATTTCTTTTTATAATTTTGGTTGAGCTGAAGTTTTGCATCTAAAGACAGGCTGATCGTTTTTATAGATGAAAATTGAGAGAGCTGGCATATCTTGATATCTGTTTTAGTTTACATTTTAGATTTATTGCAAACCAAAGGAATACAACAGTTCATGGTTTCATCTTTTTCTTTACCTGATTACCCTTCCCTTATGTAGGACTTACACCCCCTAGCACTTACAAGCCAGTTTCTCGGGTCAGACGCCTGTCGGGGAGCAGAGGAACCTGACACTGGACAGAGTGAAGGTGGTCAACCAAGCACCAGGTATGAGAGTGAGGAAGAGGATGATATGAAATGTAGGTGAAATTGATGATTGGAAAGGTGATAATGGAGCAATTGGTAGAATGAGTGGTGAAGAACCCAGAGAAAACCTGCCCTGGTGCTGCTTTGTCCACCACAAATACCACATGCCCGTCCCTGGAATCAAACCTGGGCCACCTACATGGTAGGCGAATGCTCTAACTGCTCAGCCATGGTGCCGCCTCATGGTGTCATCAAAAATAAATAATACTGTAGAATCCTGATTATTTGGGTTGCCATACTATCCAAACCAAATCTATAAAATGCTTAATTACTTTTTAAGGCGGTAATTCAAGTGACATATGAGTATACATTTTTAAAGTTACTAGCCCTGACACAAAAACATTAGATTACAAAATTAAGTACCGAGAAAGCTTAAAGTACGTATATGATTGTGATTAATTTTGGAAGCAGGTTTCCCTAAAACACCTCAGCCTAAGAACATTTTTTTGTGTACTTCCTATTTCATAATGATATGTACATTTTCAGTTAGATGTAGTACCTGTCTCACTAGATTAGCAACTGTTTTTAGTTATGACAGGCTCCAGAATCTGGTTGTTTTCCCAGTCTGTGATCTTGCATTCCAGTTAAATTCACTGCTTCCTTGGTTCATAAACAACATATGGATCCTGTTTGAATTAGCCCCATAGATTTTAAACGAATTCTGAATTTTTCATGTTCAATTATAAAACTAATAACTCATCTAAGTACAGGCTTGTTGGGCTTGATAAGCAAGTTACTTAGTTTTTCACAATTATTTGCTTGTGGATTTTATTAGTAACTGCTTTCATTTTTAGGGTTCATTTTGAATCCAAAGTTAAACTGTGTTTCCTGCAACTAAAGTGCTTATACCAGAGACAGATTCTAGACCTAAAAAAGGGGAAACAAGCTCTTAAAGTAGACTATTACTGTGTTATTGCTGATATTAACGCTTGTTTGAATGTATGTTACTGGAAACTTTAAAGGTAATGGGTTGAGATTGGGATGCAACTGATTCTTGGAGGCATTGTAAATTTCCAGGGCCAAAACTGAAGCTGTTAGGTATGTATCTTTTTTAGAAATCAGCACAAACCGTTGACAGACCACAGAACTGCCACACCTGCTATTGTATTTATAAAGCACAGTATGCATATGTACAAAGCATTTTGAATTCTGCAATGGGCGTGAAAAGAAAAGGGGCTGTGCTACCTTAAGAAATGAAGACGTTTAGCAATAAGTAGCTTACATTTGTTAACACAATATGCTCTAGCAGTCATCGGCATTATCCAAGTTTACACTTATCTGAGGTAAACTCGTCCACATTACCTGGGATAACTGGGGTTCTACTGTGTGAACAAAAGCTTTGAAGTATTAAAATGTGTTCATAAACAATTCAATTTGCTCATTGGTGAGGTATCTTTCAAAATATGTAACCTTTCCATAAAGGAATCAAGGATTCTCCTCTGGTTTGTATTGATGAATTTTTTGAGGGATATGGTTTAAACTGATGTTAAATTGTGAGCTTCTTGTTAACAATGCAGAAACTTGCTTTAAGTAGGCAGATGCCTATGTTGCTTAGTCTCCACCTAACCTGTAATTTACAGCAGCTATTCCCTGAAAACACAGTGGATATTGAAAACCAATACTTAATTACTCAAGGAAGTAAGCGCTTCATCAGCAGGTGCAAGAAAAGCAAAAGCCGGGCCCAGATTCTGGTGAGTTATCTTTTAATTGTTGCATCATAGGCATTGCTAATATGCACAAATATCCTTGTTATGGGTTCCACATTATGAAAAAGCATATTTATTGTGTCATTTTATACCATTTTCTATTCTAACGTATTTTTTTTTATTTTACATCATTAATCTGTCGTTTTCTTGTCCTCTAAGTCTTTATTTAGTCATTCTTTTGCATTTAAATTGAGCATATGTACATTTTAGATAATAACTTTCCAAACATTGGAAACTTCACCATTTAACCGAGAAATAAGGGTAACTTTGTATATACTTTACTTATATTCATGGAAAAAAGCATGTCATTCTAAAAAGAGTTGCTTGTGGATGGATGGATAGCTAGCAGGTGTAATTGCTGTTATGAATTCATGTCCTCTATTAGAGATGAGATAGGTCACTTTCCCTTTTTGTCATGAATAAGCATATATCTTCTAATGCAGCCAGCTACTACGTCAGTAAACAATTCCAGGTACACAGGGATATCTAAATTGGCAGTCGTGCTTACGATAGTAGTGCCAACCTTGGAATGTGTATTCCTGCTAGATTAAACCAAAGAAGTTGCTTAAAATAGTGGAACTTGAATGTTGTTTTCAGTTCACGCAGTATATTTAGCTTATAAAATGTAAACGTTTTCAATTACTCCATCTTTCTCTTACTGATTGTTTTTTACCTTTTCTATATTTTTCAAAAACCTTGCCAGCCTACTTTGGTGTCAAGTGATATATCCTCAAGCATTATATTGTGCAATTTCTCTAAGGAAAAGTCAGCTGTTACATTTCCTTATTCCTTTTACCTTGGTCCAGGCTAGTTCTGTAAGATTGAGACCACACATGTATGGGAACAAGCAAACGACAGTGTGGCCCAATAAAACTAAAAATGCAACCACTTTAAGAATCTCTTTAGGTTTGTTTGTTTGAATCATCCTATGACTCGTACAATTTTACATTAAGAGAAATTAGCAGCAAGTAAACATAGCGCAAATAACATTGGAGGTAAATTGGCAACATAACCAGCAGAACAGCATTTGCGCGGAAGGTTACAAAATCCGGGTTACACTACATGGAATGCCTCTCCTCTCCCCTTCATTCCCCTAAAACCATGAGCTGGTGAACAGACAGTAGTCAGATTGCTATTGTCCTTATGCTTGTCCTTGTGTTGTGTTATAGGCTGTTGGGTCCTTTTCATTATGTTTTATAATCTGAAAACTCAATGCTACAGTTTTGTAAGACTTACTTCAAAATAATTTATTTTTAGATTCTTCAAGAGCATAGAATAAATAGTATATATTTAAAATAGAAAATGATTATTCGGGTTTGTAGGCCGTGGTCTAGTGGAAAATGTCCTTCCAGATGTTTCGTTCGAAGCTGCGTCGAACATCCTCAGTGGTGTGATGTAGTACTGCTAGTCTCGGCAACGATTCAGCTTCGAATGAAACGTATGGAAGGACGTTTTCCACTAGACCACGGCAGGTAAGCCCGGATAATAATTTTCTATTTTATGGCACCAGGCGTGAAAGCTTACGCAATTTGATTAGTGTATATAGGTAATTGACTTATAACTTTCTATACATTTTAATAAAGTAAATAACTCTTATTTTAGGTCATATTTTAAATTAGTCCGTTTTTAAAATTTTTTGATACATTTTATGGGTCGTAAGATTTACAGGTCATCAAAATTTGACCCTGATCATAAGTACTATTAACGACATATATGTATCTCTAGCTTGTCTACTTGCGGCCAAGTAGTTGAATTAAAACAACAAATCCATACTGGCAGCTAGGTGCAAACGTGTGTTTGAAAGAGTTTCCATTGCAACGAACGCTTCCGCCGCTGTTACAGTGTCGATTGACGGAATAGTTAGTTGCCATGGAAACTCTTTGAGGCGCACGAGTGCACCTAGCTGTCAAAATGGACTTGTTTTAATTCAATTGTATTTGCATGTAAACACAATAACAGTGCCACCAATCTAGCGCTATTACTAAGTTACTTCGCTTGGTGGAGAAAGTGTTATTCTCTGTTGTCTTGAGAAGGAATTGAGATAGGTAGGCTGTTAAGACAGTCCGAGATCTGTTACCTAGGCCCTGTACAGACGGAGATATTTCTTGCACAAGAGATGGCGCCATGCAACACAATGTTACATCTTGCACCACTGATTTGTATGCCATCTAGCACAGACACACGGCACCACTTCAGTAACCTGTTTTAGGAAAATGGCTGATATAGGACATAAAAACTGCTGCTAGTATTGTTCATGTAATTTCACGTCACTGCATAAGAAGAAAACTGCGATGATGCAATAGAAAATGCTAGACCTAACCATGGATCATAAGGCATGACAAAGTTAGTCAAGAACTGCATAGTTTATGGAATAATACGCTTGTGCAAATACATGCAGTGGCCGTACTGGTCTTTTCTCTGACTGGACATAGTCCTTCAAAAACAAATTTTTAGAAGTACCACACACTAGGGTTGTAAATTTACTCTACCCCAAACTGCTTTTACGTTTGTTTTGTTCTGTTTACTTCACTAAACTGTAACAAAAGTGGTGCGCAAACTTTTCCTTATTTATGATGTCCACATTTGTTGAAGGCTTATATCCTTTAATGCATCACACACGTTTTCTAAAGCCCTCAGGCGCGGCTCCTCAGGGTAGGCAGGGTAGGCACTGCCTACCCTATCGTAATACATCAACAAATAATGTTTAACTATGATTCTGCATTTTATCATTTGAACCGTCATTTTCCCCTAAATTGCAGTTCAAGAAAAGTTTTCTCGGTTATAATGACCAGCGCATGGTCAAATCCTTTAATCTCAATTCCGATTCATCAAAACTGCGCTGCGTGTTTGAAACGCGCGGCAGAAATGATACGCATGGAACCTGGGTAGTGGAAAGCCGGCTAGCTTAACCTCTGCCTGCCCGGCCCCCTTTCCTCAGTACGAGGCCCTTGAACAGGGATAAGGATACATTCGGTCTGTATATGCAGAGTGGAGCATGCGTAGACGCGTCTGCCAGCAGTCCGAGCACTTGCCGGCCCAAATCCGAATTTATGCGACATTTTCCGAACAGCCATACTCCACGAACGAAGATCTCAGAGATCTGAATCTGTCGTTATCTCTGTGTAATACCAGTATGACCGACTTAATTAGTGAACTATTACAAATTTCGCTTTCGCGGCGCACTAACAATGAAAAGAGGAGTGTTTTAGCTATTTAACACAAAGCTGCAGTCAGACAATTTTTCAATTTCTTAATCTATTTTAGTCATGGGTGTAGCGAAACGGGGCCAAGGGGGGCCACGCCCCCCCCCCCCCTTGGAAGTTGGTGAACTTAATGTGCAGTCAGTTACTGACCTTTAAACTATTATTTTAATTTTGATGTAAAGAACAATTTTTGTTTAGCACAAATTAATACGGCTATCTGCAACAAATACTGTAAATTTTGACAGTAAAATAATGATTTAATATTATATGATTGCAAATTTCCAACATGTGCCCCCTCCCCCTGGAAAAAAGTCTGCCGACACTCGTGATTTTAGTTTTGGCGGTAATTCGTCGGTAAGTCACACTCATTCACTCTACTCTTATTAAACAACCAAACAATATATTGTTTGCGTTATCCGCAATGACTTCGCCCCCTATATTTGGATAAACGGGGTTTATTATTATTATTATTATTATTATTATTATTATTATTATTATTATTATTATTATTATTATTATTATTATTATTATTATTATTATTATTATTATTATTATTATTATTATTGTTGTTGTTGTTGTTGTTTGTTGTTACTGTTACACTTTGCCTACCCTAAAATTTTGACTGCGAGCCGCCACTGAAAGCCCTTTGTCTTGCATGTTTATTATGATAGGTACAAGAGCAACTTGCAGAGCACCGTTGGCCAACCTTGGCTCTTGTGCGCACATCACTCTCCTCCATCTACTTTGCTTTGTGCATGAAGCATTTACCATTCACTCATTCAGGTAACTAAGCATTAGTGAGGTTTGCTTTTGAGTCCCTCCCTCTTTCGCATACGGTTAGGCATCATTGTTGTAGAGGCATGCTACCTTGCTGTAAACTTAAATGAGCATATCTATGGCAACTTGGACCATTTCACGTTTTAGAATCGTATAGAAAATTTTAAATTAATAAACAAACTTAAGCAGTCAGCATAACACATAAAATTCAAATTGCAATCAACAGTGCTCATCGGAATGGCTACCAGATGGTAAGGAATATCCTCGTCCAATGGCGTGCCATTTGGGAGCAATTTCATGACATGTCAATAGATGGCATGAAATATTAGGCACACAATGACTTTAGGAAAAAAAAAAAAAAAAAAAAAAAATTAACCCTGTATTACCCGGTGTTGCTTTCAAGCAACAATACGTTTTATAAAAATTTATAACATCGTTTAATAGCATTTTTTATTTTGATATATTATTACTGATATAAAATATAATTTTTAGGTTGATTTCAATTATAAAATATATTTTTATAATTAACACTGTAGTGTTTTATAAGAAATAGAAGCAAAATCCATGCTACCGCGGACAAATCCCGTCATCTTTTACATGCAGCATCACACCAATTATTTTATGTGAACCCTCCCCGTCCAAAGGCTCATTTGACTCGGAACTCGCGACGTTCAGCTTTGAATGGATGGTCGGTTCATTACATCTCGCTTTAACAGGTGCGGCTATTCGAGTGGCTTGCCTTAAGGTATCCCTATAAGGCGTATAAAACAGTTTAGGATTAGAGGAAGACAGGCATAAGTAGCAAAAGAATTTGGGCAGTAAAGGGTTAAAAAAGAGATTTTCTATAAGGCGCCATCGCTTGTTCAAGAAATGTGTCCGTCTATACAGGGGTTTATGGAAGAGAAATGAATTGTCACTTACCCATAGTCCAAGAACCATTGGAAATCCGTGTTGTCCTGAATGAAGTCCACATCCTGTGAGGATGCGTTGCTAATGTAGCTCCCAGTTGTCTCGCCGTTCTTGTCCGTGGTATGATTGGAGTTACAGTCAGAGCCGGGACTGTGGACTGCAACGCTGGGAACATTCTTGGCGGCCGTAACCTCCTCTGTCATTCCTCTCTTGTGGATTCTGGGTGGGAAACCTGAAACAAAACGTTATTGTCTTCAACCTCCGAATTTCCTCGAGGGCGGACCGCCCATGCTATTACTGACATGCATAAATTTGGCAGAAACTCCGTACCTTTCACTCAGATTATGCAGTGTAGCGTATGGCAAACATGGTATTTAACCCTTATGTAGACGCGCCTGTTTCCATAACGTTAGTAGTCGCGCGGGGTGTTCTTGACACCCCAAACAAAAGCGGCTCTAACTTCATATTTGTGCAACATATTATGTTTGCTGAATAAATGATCCTTCAGAATGCTACCTCACCTTATACGAGTGTATTCCTTGTATTAATAAAGTAGCAAATTACTTTTTTAGGCCGTACAATATAATTTTTCTCACAACCTTTGGTAAAATTATTTGTTTCTGGTATTCTTTGTTCTGTACGGTTGATTTAAGCCATTACACATATCACTAAACTTTTATTGTCAACTAATACAACAGTTTTATGAATTTAATCGCTGTCACTGGCTGCAATGGGTGAGCTATCATAACACTTTTCACATACATTTTTCGTGTTTTAGACACATGGCTGGGACAGTGCGATTTAGCTTTTTTGTCTTTACTCATCTAATACCTCTTGCAGAAGTTTCCGCATTCTTTCATAAGGATCCATTGCTGAATTAACCACACACAGTGACAATATACAAGCAGCTGGTATCGAATACAACTAAGTTTTCTCAGCGCACAATAATGTAAAGAGTCGCGCGATAATTGTTGCGTATTTCTTGGAACTGGGGCTTCCATTATTGATTCTATTTTTACTCAAGGCTCGCACATAACTTCCTAGAAAAGTACCAAAGATCATGAAGGACACTCAAATCCATTATGTAATAATACATCGATAAGAATGACTGGGGTGTTCTGAACACCCCGCGCGACCACTTAAGGGTTAAGAATTATACACAATCTCACACAAAGAAAATCCTGTAAGGAAATAGTTCTCCAAAGCCAAATGTTGAGTTTATACTCGTTAAACATACAAAAGCTTCTCCAAAAACAAAATTCATTGCTACAATACCTACCAGAAATAAAATCGACTATCATAAATCAATATCTGCTAAGAATCCCTGATTAACATAACAATGTTTGGAAATTAACTATGCAATATTAAAATCATTACATAGCACAACATTTAAACAATCGAAAAAAAAAACCTAGTTTTTAAATGCTTGTATGATCTAGAAGAGTTATAAGATTAGTAACTTTTAATGTGCGATATGTGTTGTGTTATTGCACTGTTTCTTTTTACTCTGTGATTATGAAAGCACAAAATATTCTGTATATGTAGATCATCATTATGGATAATGAAATTGTTATTTTTCTTTACTTGTTTAAATATTTGTTTTGTACTGACGAAATTAAATTCTGTAAAGAATCTATACCTAGTGAATAAACTGAGGTGAATATGATGGCAAAGTTTTGAAGAAATTCCAACAAAGTTTACGTATTGTTAACACCGTACAACGTTGATATTCTGTTATCCACAAACACAAAAAAATTGTATCGTGTATTTGAAATAAAGTACTTCGCGACTGTTTCAAGAGTTCATCTTGTTTTTAATAATCTCAAAACAAGGAAGATTTCCAACATTGGTGAGTCTTATCGCAGTTTTTAAAGCAGAGTTTTCAAAGAATGCATTACATCTCTTCAAAAATCTCTATATGCGACATTCATTATAGGCACATTTCTCAAAGTATTTGATGGATCATGTCATGATTTAGGATCAAGATGATAATTCGCTCTGGTTGCTCAGTCATAATTATATTCTCCAATTGAAACAAAATTCTTCTAGGAGAATCGAAAAACTTCAAATCATTCCTCGGCCGATTCTAGCCTTTGCAGGCAAATCCGACCTTTGTGTACCAGAACTCATATGGATCTTAAAACATTAAGTCACTTTTGGCGTGCCAGTAGTTAGATTTTAATTTATTTCTTGACATATGAATTACTAAGACTTCATTAACTGAAGTTCAATTACGACAGGTAATTGTGATCTAATTATATGGACATTATTGTTGTTGAATGGTTCTGCAACGTGGATTAAGTAGCTTACAGAGTAAGACTGTAGAGTTCACTCTGTAAGTAGCAACGATATCTAATATTGGTTATAAAGCATTTATTTAAGAAGTGGCTGTCATATCAATATTACAGTATCAATATTTCTTTCTGTCTTTGTTTAGAAACTAAGTATAAGCTTTTGTTAGTTTTCACCGACTAAATTTAAGTTTGACCCACCAAGAAAATAACAAAAAATGCTCGAGTATAACAGGCATCGAGTTTCTCCATTCATCATTTTGCAGTCGATCTACATAACTACCTTTTATTCATATGAACACTTACTTTAGAAGCAGTTTTTAGGGGAGGGAATGTGAGGGATGCAGTATAACAGCGCAATGCTCATTGGCGTACGAGTTTTTTTGGCGTGGAAACTTTCAAGTGCACGTAGATGTCAGAATGACTGTTTTGTGTAAATCCTGTGAAATATTCGCACAAATCTTTCAGTTAGGCAATAGCGCCGCCATACTTATTTCATTATCGACACGAAGTGGCCACTGTTTAAAAAATAAATCGACTTAATGATGATATGCTACAATTTTTAAAACAGCCTTGTATGAATAGGTAAATTGAACTTTCATTTTCAATCGTTTTGAATATTACGTAATATTTTGTATTATAAAATGTATGCCAAGTATTTTTCCTCTAAACACAAAAACGACTTTAGCGGTATCTATGCGATTCTGTTTTGTTCGTGGAAACTGTGACAGACATCGTGTGGCCAACTTTACGGAAGACTCGTGTGCAGCTATGCATATTGTATCAAGGTGCTATATCACTCAAGTGATAAAGCACGATGCTTCTCGCCCAAGAGGAACAGGAAGTGAAAGTATTACGACACAAGATGATGTGCTCGGTATGATTTGTCACGGTGCTGTCACGCTTGGGCGAGAACATTTTCGCTGTAATGTTCGCCAGTCTCACCAAAGTCCGTTTAGAACTTTGAATACAATTACTACCGCCATGAAGCATTTCTAGTACCTCAGCATACTGCAATGTTAAACGTTTCCCTTAATTTGGGCTTCATGCTTGCTATTGTGGATAGAGTGGGGAACGTAAGAAACCCCTTCTACAATTAAGGGTAGACTAAATGGGGAAAATGCCCCTCTCCCAAACAAATTTAGTATTTTGCGCAGTTTTGTGATTTGGAATTTCCTCTTTAATTTTATATACATTTTATCATTGTGTGTGCGTGTGTGTGTGTGTGTGTGTGTGTGTGTGTGTGTGTGTGTGTGTGTGTGTGTGTGTGTGTGTCTGTCTGTCAGCATTACTAAAAAACGAAAAGTCGGTTAAAAACCAAAGTTGGTAGGTATTTAAGTTTAATGTCTTTCAAGGATCCGACACCAAACTAGCCTTTACATGGAAAAATTTTCGAAAATTTGTATTTTCTTGAAAATGGCTCTAACGATTTTGATCAAAATGCCATATTTTCTACCAAACTAGTAACCCCGTGGCACAACAGACCATCCGTACCAAGGTCTACCGCCCGACCGCTGCGTTCCCCACCTCTGCCCACCACAGGCGTCATGAGTGGGCTGCACTACTGGAGGTGGGACGTGGATAGCGCCTCGGTCTTCTCGAACAGGGGCCCCTACTTTTTAATCAAGTTGCTCCTCAAATGACCCCTCCGGGACCTAACGGGGCTGCGAGCACCCTGTGCGAGACCTCCTGGCGGGGGAAAAATCCCCACTCCGGTGCGGGGATCGAACCTGGGTCCCCTACGCCAGACAGGTGCGCTACCACTACGCTGCAGAGGACCAAACTAGTAGAATAATTAAAAATGTATCTATAATGTATTTACAATTAATATTAATTTTATAAAAGAACTGTATCGTAAGAAGCAATTTTTGAAACCAGTGAAAAAAAGAATAAAATATTTCGGGGGCTAATTTAGTGCATGAAATTTGGTGTACGTATCCATTAAACCCTGATTTTAGGATATCAAAATTTCAAGTAAATTTGGATTTCAGAAATTTTACTGATGGATATCCTTAAATGTATGATTATTATTACTACTTACATTAGAGGAATATCATGTGTGTACCCATAAGCCTTGTTTCTCCAGCCCTGCACTACACAATAACACAGTGGAATGCCCAAAGGACATTTATCCAACTGTTCTGTTAAACCTCCCTCCCTCCCGTCCCCCTCCATATGTTAATAATGCTTTTGATGTGAGCATTGATTTCAACTGACTAACAATCATAATAAATCCTTGGAAGATAACGTTCTGATAACCTTAATGATTATAAACGTTTATGATTATAAAATAAAATGTAAAGAATGTCACTTCGTCGCTAAATGAGGACTACAGCCACTGCAGATACATTATTGCGTGGTCTTTTCGGCATGGTAAACAGTGGACGGTGTTATTCTTGACAACTTGCAGGCGTGCCAACATAGTTAACACTCGGCATGGTAAACAGTAGACAGTGCTACTCTTGTCACCTTGCAGCGGTACCAACATAGTTAAGACTCGGCATGGTAAACAGTAGACGGTGCTACTCTTGTCGCCTTGCAGGCGTGCCAACATAGTTCAGACTCGACATGGTAAACAGTAGACGGTCCTGTTCTTGTCACTTTGCAGCAGTACCAACATAGTTAAGACAGTAGCCCGGCGAAGACGTGTGTATGAAACAATTTGGAGCTTCCTTAAAGGGCAGATGGACTACCCAGTATAATAAAATGTGACAAATTTGTTCATAACACAAATAGTAATACTTCAATTTATCGCAATACGTCATCTGGTTAACATGTTTGTGTTTTGGCAGTCTTATATTTCCTTTGGTCTAAACTGTTATTCTTTTATCTACGAGAAAATGACATAAAATGGCGGCAGTACGAATATGTATGAAACTGAATTCTAAGAGCCGGACGAAATTCTAGATCTAGAAGCTACGGAAAAGTTAACATTTGAATATCTACAAAAAAAGAAAAAAGAATGAAAGAAAATCCAGCATATAATAGCTTTATTTACTGTGTAAAGCAAACACTGCTAGCGAATTAACAAAATACTAAATTGACTGCCTCTGTGGTCTGATTGTTAGCATGCTAACTTTAAATCCGGAGGTCCCGGGTTTGATGTCCGGCTTGAGGGTGGGATCTTGTCTTCAGTCAAGATTATTCTCTATCTTCCCTATAATCTGAAAGTACGAATGTGTGAATTTAATGCAATAACACAAATATTAACACCGTAAGCCAGTGAAATTGATCATTGTTGCTGAGCAATTGTTTCAAAGGTAAAAAAGCTGCCGAAGGATGTTAAAGGCGGCATATAAATGAAAAAAAAATGAAAAAAAAAAAATAAGAATTTCTAATTCTCGCTGCACTAGTCTTGAACTTTCTCCTTAGGCTTGGGACCAATATATTATATTATTGCTACTTTACAAATTTCATGCCTGTCTAAAACAGTGTATGTCACTGTTAATAAGACTGTAGAATTGTTACTCGCAAAATAAAACCCTATTTTTAACACACATCATAAATAGTTATTACTTCTAGTAGAAGCTTCTTACAGACTCACGGCATCTTAATATATGGGGGAAACAGCTTATCGACAGTTCCCAAGAATTCAATATGGCCGGCATCGCACTAAACTGCAGTGGACATTACACCAAAAGCAGTACTGCCAACCTACATAATAAAAACATTTCTAACCTCAACTATCACAGGGTTAAAGTAACATGCTTTCAAACGATAATAATGCTTGAACATCTTTATCCCACAACACTAATGAACCTACTCATCTTCGGAAAATCTAGTTCTGCAATAACACTTCTGGATAAAATCACTTCTGAACGCCGAATATCGTAACATATTTAATGCACTACTGCGTACGGTATCTATAACTGCATATAATGCTTTAAAAATACAAGACAAAACCACGCACACACGAGCGATACAATGGCGTCCACAGATCCATTAGTTCATAAGGGTCTTGTTTTAAAACCTATCGGTCGGCTTCTCTGCAACGGTTCCAAAACAAGGGCTTCTGTGCCAACATAACGGATGTAATTACACCATCTATGGCCGTAGCTTTACCAAGGTTATATTTTACGAGCAGTTGGCGGTACTAATGCAACCTAACAGATGGAATGTAACCAGACCAGACACAGAGGCAGTTGGTTTTGGTGGTATTCCAATAAGCTATTTTCTCTATACCAATTTATGCATAAACACTATTACTTTAACCTATTAGATTGCTCAGCTGTTTTATCACTTCCTAAAAGTAACAAAAGACCTTATACTCTGACATTACCTCACCATTATGTAGAACAAGTGCGATCCACAAAAACAATCACAAGTCATTACTGCATCACTTCGCCGAGAACTGATTCATCTTAGGCGGCTTAGTCCCATGACCTCACTCAGCGGGAGTGTGGTGAGAGTGACGCAAGTTAACAGAGCGATAAACTCCACTATACGACATTATTGTGAAATGTGCAGCGTGACCTTGTGTCACAATCTTTCCGACAATTAAAGCAAAACCACAGCAATTTAGTAGATTTGTTCACTTGCTTCTTCATTTCCGTGAACTCTGAGACAAAACTGGTCTTTTTGACCAAAGTTTTTGTATCCAATGGAATTGCACATTCATTTTGGTCCAATACAAATGACAGTTCACGTAGCAAGCGTGAGAAAGAAACATGGCGGACGCAAATATTAATTTAGGACATTCCCAGAAGGTATACCTATCTACAGCTCATGTAATTTTGATTTTGTCGAATTTATTTTGATTAAAGTACAACAATAATAATCAATACTTGACTTACAAAACAAATTTTCAGCCATGTACACGAAAATAAGATTGGTAACCAATGGATGCAAAGGATAAGGAAATACAAATGGAATTAACAGAAGAAATAATACAAGAGAGCAAAGTTAAGAAAGTTAACACAACATTTCGAAGGTTGCCAGTTGAAAAAAAGAAGAAAACAACTACAATTTGGACAGAAGAAAAGAAAAAGTCACAGTGACAGGATGAAGAAATATTGGAAAGATTGAAAGGAAAAAGAAATGAATATAAATGCAGTGCGCGTAGATGGCCTGAAACAATTATAAATAAAAATAATATCGAGGTGCAACAGCCCTTTCCGCGCCAAGGATTACCGCTGTGCCCTCTACATCTGCCCATCACAGCGTCACGAGTGGGGTGCAGTACTGGAGGTGGGATGTGTTCAGTGCCCCGGTCCCTCCCCGCCGGTTATGCGGTCCTCGCAGCCAGGGATCGTTACTTTTCAATCAAGCAGCTCCTCAATTAGCCCCTCACGGACATAACAAGGCTGAGTGCACCCCGGGCCACGTCTCCCATCAGGAAAAAATCCCTACGCCGTTATCGGGAATCGAACCTGGGTCTCCTGTTTGGTAGGCAGCAGCGCTACCACCGTGCTTTAAAACACAATTTATTTCAACTAACTTTTTCTGGCATCAGCCACTACAGTCATGTAGCTTCAATTGTTTCAATGTTGTAATTTTTTAAAGTGCTGTAGGTATTCAGTTCTTTCTCGCGCTATCACGGAAAGAGTATGACATTTCAAGACCAGCATATAACGGCTAGTTTGGTAGTGGATACAGAAAGCCATGTGAGCATAATAGAAATTTTAGGTTAAGAATATAGCTAACTTGTTGATCAACTGGTCATTATCCCGTAATTTAAAAATGTCGCGAGCGAGCAACAAGTGGAAATTGAGACAGACAAGAGAGCGGCGAATTCAATAAAGTTGAAGACTTGACGCCAGAGTCACGTAGAGCAGAACAAGCTTCCTTTCCATACAGAGTAGTTACAATCAAGCAGGTCGTTCAGCAATAAATCACACGAACAGAACTGGGAACAGACTCGTTTACTTCTTGTATTGTGCTAAGGTTAAGAACCTTTCCCACGCGAAAGGGGACAGCTCTGCATGGAAACAGCGTTTTGTCTTGCACGTAATTATACCAAGCACCTGATGCCAAAATTCCACCTAAAACAGGAAACATCAAAGTTTACGTCATTTTGGCTTCAATGTAATGTGATTTTCTAACAAGGAATACGTCTGGCCTAGAATGTTCACAACCACATTAAAACGTGCTTATAATATATATTGTTTATCATAAAAACAAGTGATGATGCCGCCTTTAAGATCTATGATTACATCGATTCTTTCGCCTTCAGAACAATTGCTCATCGGCAGTGATGTTCACTCGTTTACTATTCTGTGTTTAGGTTTGTTTACATCCGGTTATAACAATATATTATGCAACGAAAGCACACTGGCTACAACTAAAATACGAGTATATTTTGCCGCTCTTTTCATAATATGCATAAGAGTATCTTAATTGCCATTATAGTCGAGTTTTATGCGACTATTTATATTCCACCATTAGTCAAGTTTAAAAGAATATTCTACGCTGTATGCTACTGTCACTGGTGTCCGACATTTTAATCACGCATTTGTTATTCGATTGTGCATACGAGAATCGATAATTGCACCTTAAACTTTTCATATGTTGGCCTTGATGCAATGACACAGAGCGCGTATATGCTATAACCTTAAAAAAACACAGACTTTCAAAAACGAAAAGACAAATTGAATGTTATTGGTGGATAACAGTATCTTTATGAAGAGGTGATTATGAGGTCCATTACAGTGGCATATACGCGCTAAATGGCATGGTCGAGCATGAATATTAAATTCTCACACAATACTTGCAGAATCTGGGAAGATGGGGAATAATCCTGGCTAATCCTCCTATCCTCCAGCCGGGAATAGAACACAGGCTCTCTGGATTTGGAAGCTAACAGTCTAACCACCAGACTGCAGAGGCAGTCATGATTGTCTTGCTTCCTACGATAAGCAACATTAATTACCTATTCAAATCCTTGGAGGACATTAACATGAACAATTGACATGTTACATGAAGATTACTTTTCCAGCCATAACGTTTATTTTTATATAGCTTCTACAAACTTCTAAGATTGGTCTTTTTAACTATTTAATGTTAATCGAGATAAATGTTTACAGAAATAATTTAATCACACATGTGTTTGTTGATACAAGAGGGAATACAGAAGCTTGAAGCGATGGCCAAATATACAAAGAGGTCGCTTTGAAATTCCTTGCTCTTCCCATGACATCACGAAGAAAAAAAAAGAAGAAAAAAAAACCGACAACAACAACAACCAGAATGGTGAGACACTTCAAAGACTGAGAAATTCAAACCAATATCACGAATACCTCCGAAATGATTGATGCCCCTAAAATGAAGTAAACTGTGTGGTTTAAAGAGAACGGTATTTTTTATGTAGTAAAATTTAATTCATCGCTTACAAGATTTCATAGGCCATTCGCAGACAATTCATGTACATATTTAAACATATGTATCTTAATCAAAATCTTGAGTCATTTTTGAGATAAAAAATAATGCATATTTTTCCAATTTTAAAGATGCTTTTTTGTAGCCTAGAAATATTTAATCTCACATGAAATATTTGGATAATACACACTAGTTCTTCTGCCTATTAGTACTTACGTTTCCAAAGAGTAATACGTTCTTCAAATGATACCAAAAGGTAGTAAGATACCAGAGTTATCACCCATATTCACAAACCCAAGGAGGAGTTGTGCGTTATATATTTTAACCCCCCCCCCTCCCCCCCCCCCCCCTGCGTCACAAGCTAACGAACAAGATTACCTTTCTGGCAGAACAGAAGTAAGAAATGCTACGTCACACTGCTCATAATGAGATAATTTAAGGATTAATATAATGAGATCAGAACAGCAACTTGCATCACGAATGGCCTAGGTCTTGGGGCTTATTTGACACACCTGGTAACTTTCAACTAATCTGCCGATTTGATGAGAACGTCACAACAGCATGTGCCTAGTGGTGGCCTCTGTTTCAAGGGAGTTTCTAGGTTCGAATCCCGTCTAGCGGCCAATGAAGATAAAACTTGCAAGATTACAAATTGACCTATAGAAAGCCTTAAGTCAGTGGAGTTAACAGGCGCCTATTGATTCTTGTGATTCAGACGAACAGAATCACTGGACACTTTTTTACTTTCCCTACTGCGTATAGTAAGTAGGGGAAGTATTGTACTCGACCAAACATTTCGATATCGATATTTCACCGGAAATATGTTTTGAGGCCCCGTGAATCCAAAAAAACAACTTTAGAAAAATGTCCGTGTGTGTGTGTGTGTGTGTGTGTGTGTGTGTGTGTGTGTGTGTGTGTGTGTGTGTGTGTGTGTGTGTGTGTGTGTTTAATGTCTTTCAAGGATGCGACATGAAGATTTTGAAGAAAATTTCTCCAGCCTAAACAAACCTTTACATGGTAAAATTTTCTAACGTTTTTTATTAAAATGCCAATGTTTAAGATATTTTTATGGCAAGTGAAATGTATATTTTGAACTTTCTGGGCATAACCTGTGTAGTCCTGTTTACTCTTGGTGACTTTTGCATAGCTGGTAAGCCCAAACCTTAATATAAAAAAGTAGATCTCGTTAAAACACACGTCATGGTGCAAATATATATATATATATATATATATATATATATTTTTTTTTTTTTTTTGTGGAGTAAACCATTTCGAAGATATTCCTTGTTATTTGTGTGAGCTTGTGTGTGTGTGTGTGTGTGTGTGTGTGTGTGTGTGTGTGTGTGTGTGTGTGTGTGTTTAATGTCTTTCAAGGATGCGACATGAAGATTTTGAAGAAAATTTCTCCAGCCTAAACAAACCTTTACATGGTAAAATTTTCTAACGTTTTTTATTAAAATGCCAATGTTTAAGATATTTTTATGGCAAGTGAAATGTATATTTTGAACTTTCTGGGCATAACCTGTGTAGTCCTGTTTACTCTTGGTGACTTTTGCATAGCTGGTAAGCCCAAACCTTAATATAAAAAAGTAGATCTCGTTAAAACACACGTCATGGTGCAAATATATATATATATATTTTTTTTTTTTTTTTTTTTTTTTGTGGAGTAAACCATTTCGAAGATATTCCTTGTTATTTGTGTGAGCTTTGCTATACTAAAGCTTTTCTGAAATGGAAGACGTTATTCATTTTTTTATCTCTTGGCCGCATAAGAACGTAATTTTAAAGCTTTAAAAGATTTTACTATTGCTCAAAGCCTACTCTTCCCACATTCCTCTTGTACCTACAAGAAAATAAACAATAAGATAATTTCTGCAAATGTTTATCTCGACTAACATAAGAAGATAGAGGGGCAATATTTAATAAGAATAGTTAATACAAAAGCAGAGAAAGTCATGTGAGTGGAACACAGAATTTTTTGCTTTACGTCGGTTTTATTTCTAAACTATGTAAAAGGCAAGATTGGCCTAATTGGATCATTTCAAGGCAGATAAAAAATGACAAAGATGAATAGCAAAAACTAACTATGGAAAAGTGAATCAACGAGAAAGATATCTCTGGTTCTTCAACTCTTCTCAGTTTGAAGAGGAGAAAAGGAAGATCTAGAGAATCGGAAACAGATCGTCCTACTCCAGCTCAGACAGCTGTCAGATTTAAGAGTACCAACCTGAAGTATCTTGGTAAGCATCTTAGGTGAGAGCCGAGCCACTCCCCGTGTAAACAATGTCTTTTAGTTGCCTGGGAGTCCCCACATATAAAGATAAAACCTGTGGGTTACTCATGCGACGCCTCTCGCGCCTTCAGAGACACAACGGGTCATGTAGGCTTCTAGGTAAATATAATATACTGTCCTTTATCTGTCACTTCTTCTTGGGGCCCTGCACAACGAAAATTAGCAACATAACGACGCAAAACTTCGATATAAACTTCAACACAATATGTGTCATTGGGATCGACAAATGCGAACTAAGCTGCAGCCAATAGCAAGAGAGTGTTAAACAGCTGGGCTAATATGGCGGCCTGAGAAGCGACCACGGCAAAAGAGGTTATGTGCGCATATCAAGATAAACAAGAGCTAATTAGCCGATTAAAGGACGCCAAAGTCACTGAAAAGCACCATCTACAATCATACTCATTTTGCTTCCAAGTTTACGTTCAATTCAATGTTTATTTTATGCTTACGTCACTGATTGTGAATTATTCTATTAGCGTACGTTTCAACCAGCTTCTAAGTTGCATAAGACTTATGCTTAATTTTGATTGAGGCTATATGGTTACAGCTAATTGACGTATGGTTGATCCAAATGTGATTATTAGTTTTACTGCAGGTTGATCATTACCTTATTTTATTATTTACACTGATATTAGAGACTCAGAAATAGAGATCAGACACAGGAATTTCTAGGCATTGAAATCAGGACGAAAAGACGCATGACGTCGCAGGTTACAAACCACCCGCATTCCTAATATAGCTGTTGGCGTTGCGAACAACCTCACTAGATCATGTTTACTTGCCCGTCAGTAACCCATGACCGCTGTCGTTTACATTCTTTGTATTGACAATGGTTTGAGCGCAGATAGCTTCAAGCCAAATGCTGAAGAACTGTACCTTGTGATAGGGCAATTCCGAAAATTAGAAAGGGAAATAAAATTCTTAGAATTTAGCAAGACAGAGTAAAAATTTACGTTTCAGATATGAATTGGCAGCTTAAGATTTGGCAATCCTTCGGTGAGAAGGCATGAAGCAGGCGGTACTTAAGTTGAAGAGTGTGTATTCCTAAAATTTGTGTCTTTTCATTCGTGTTTTACATCCTAGAGAAGTGTTTTACTGTGATAGATTATCGGTAGTTTGTAGCGTCTAAAGACCGCGCTCGGGTTGATCCATACTTGGCGGTCACCGCAAGGGAACTTTCCTGGTAACATTTCAGCGACTTTCGGCAACCTACGCTTCTGGCTAGTACTGGTATTGATACCTCAGAGGTTAAAAGATGTAATACTTCAATAGTTAAAATTTCTCATACTGAGATTCAGAAGTAGATAATTCTTCAACCTCAAACAATGGGTAACTCGCTACTGTTAGCTCGTTATTAGCCTCCATTAAATTTAATAGCCAACTTAACTGGTGTTGATTATTTTCACATCCACTGGCGCATAATCTATCTCATATTTCACAACTGCAACAGTCGGCAACAGATCCATAAACACAGAGATATCGGAGATGGTATCAGAAGTATTGAACGTATGGAAATTTATCAGTAGTGTTTGGATACGTAATTCTGAATTTCATTTCCCAAGATTTTTACAAAATTTCAGTGGTGCGTTCACTTCTCAGTGCACTGTTCTCTCAAAATCTGTTTACTGGTAGATTTCACAGGACTTACCGTTGTTACTGATCATTGCTTGGGATTTTAACACATTATTTTAAATTCAGTGGTGTGCCGCACTGAATGTATTTGTGTTAATTCCTGTCGTACATTTGGGGATAACCTCAATCGTGGTTAATACACAAACAGTGTGTTGGGTGTATAAGTGCAGATATTTGTTGGTAACTCAGGACAGGCTAATTAACAACACTATATTATTATTTACTTCATTTGCAGAGAAATAATTTTGCTTAATAAGAGCAGTATACTTTCATATTGGTTAGTAGCTCTAAAACGCGTGGAAAAAAACGGATGGTCTATGCTGACAGACGTTGTTCATTTCGTGTGATTTATTTGTGGGAAACTTATCAAATTATCTGCACTTACACCCACCCCTAACATGTTATATTTGTAAAAACATTGCACAGATGGAGTTCTTTGTGTACTTAGTCAACCTTTCGCAAAAGCAGCGATGAAATCACTTGAATCCGATTTTGTTTTCCCCAAATCGTTAAGTGATACTAAAACACTGCATGGAATATTTTAAATTAATATATGCAAACTTTGCAGGACACCCAATAATAGATGAATATAATAATTTTTATAACTTTAGACGATTGCTAATTAAAAAGTGTCATATCACCAAAATTACATTTCCTTGATTTTCTTCTAGAGTTGCAGGAAATAAGTGATGAATAATTTTTAATATCGTAATGGAAAAATCTTCGTGGGACGAATGAAATGCATGTGGGCAGATTCTTGTTGGACTTTAGCTAGAGATACTGCGGTGAATACCAAGGGAAATATGTGAAAATGTCATTCTAAATTATCCTTAGACCAAATCGCTTCCCAAGTTTTAAAAAACTGTCGATTTCAATACCTAAAATGGTACCTCTGGTCTGTGAAAGTGAAACGCGATAGAATATTTTTATTTTCAAATTCTCGCTCACATTATGTATAATCATAGAGGTTTATTCAAAAGAGCAGAAAAATGATATTACCTGATGTGACTAACGTTTTGGATGCGTGCTACTAACTTCAATTTCAACTTCATCTATTTGGACCTATGACCAGGGAACAGCTTGCACATCCACCCAGGAGGAGCAGATAAGGTGAAGAACCGCAGGCAGGCAGACCGACAGAGACGCATAGGGGTCCCTAACCATTCCATGCTCACAGAGAGCTTCTTTCCTTTGGCGGAACTGGGAGAACTCGGTCCACCGGAGGCGAATCAGATAAGGCTGTCATTTTTCAGGGCCAAGAGGAATTTTTCAACCAGCAAGCATATCTATATCTGTCCGGCAGTTCACATTACTTACGACTATCCGAAACACTAAAGAGGAAGTGAAACGATAGAAACTAGGGAAAAGCACGAAAAACCCATAGTCAGAGGATTCGAATCCATATCTCGTATGTTACCACAAAGCCCTCTCGCTCACTATATTTGCACCTAAGTTTTATTAAGGTATCTGTGAAATTTTGAAAATCTACCGTTTTTATTGGATTGAATTGGAATTTTAACATAGGAGTCACCGTATGGTGAAGCTTAAATGTTACTAATTTCATACATATAGTCAAATCAGTTGCTAAGATATTAATATTTTATTATATTTTAATATTTTCATAAATGGTTCCCCATTATATCATTTTGATTTGAAAAAAAAAAAAAAAAACTTAATTTTTAGTTGTGTTCTGTAATAGAATGTTAGCATAGTGAGATCATTTCTTAATTTTGTTATCAGTTTGGATAAAAATCAGTTTTAAAGTTTAAATTCGTCCAGAATAAAAAGGCATTCGGTTTTGATTTGCGGTCGAGAAGGGAGATTTTTCAGTTGGGGAAAACTGGATTCAGTATAACACTTCATTGTGTGGAAACCATTGCAGTATCAGCACCCTGGTATAGGTTTGTGAGTCTCGGCTACCTCCAACAGAGGGGCATTCTGTCTTAGAACCTTTATCACCTACATTCCGTGAAGTCGTGCAGTATGCTTTAGGAACTATGAGTATAAACATCTGCCAGATGCAATAACGAGCATAACTGCGGATTTCTTCTGATGTTTCTACCGCAAGGCTGTTTTAAACGAGCAATTCACGTCTCATTCTTTAACTTTATTTATTTAATTGGCGAGCTGACCGCTATTGAAGACTCACAGAAGTGACCCTTGTGGCTTGGCTTGAAAAATGCATTGCGCTTAGTTAAACATATAGTTACTAAGTCGGGATAAAAGGGAAACTAGCACCTTTAGAGGAACACGTTGCTTGACATTTAAATACCAACTGAAAGTACTGCAAAATCTGTTGCAGGTAGTTGCACTTTTGTAACCTCAAATGAACTGCCATGGCACACTAAGTTCAAATGCACTCGTATATACCTATCCTATAGTTTAAGAGATCGAAATATCTCTGCCACAATTCAGTTTTTGAGAATAACTATAACAAATTACATTACTTTTGAGGTCAAACAGTGAAGTATTTTTGCCAAGTTTTGTTATTTGTATATGAGTATATACGATACTTTAGATTTACATCAATTTCTCCTAATTTTAGACGTTCAATTTTTAAATTAGGTTATATTGTGCATTAAAAATGTCAAAACTTGATATTGTAAGCAATTATACACAAACATCTTGTTAAAACAGTAATAGAAAGATATGTATAAGTTGCTAAAAGATCTAAAGCTAGGCGGCCATAAGTAAAGCTTAAAAAATTCTGTTCTTTATTTACAAAAACTGCTTTACACTGCAATCATTGCTGTCATTAGTCAAAATGAAAGAATTGTAGGTTAGAATGTATAACAAGAGCTAATATTTACGCTTTCATTTTTTTAAGTGAATGTCCTTAACAGTTGCAATATATATTAAAAATGTTGCTATTATTGTTCAAGAAAAGTGTTACTGCATATATTTTTAAGGAAAAAGGTTACAATGTTCTCTGTAGTTTGTGTCGGATTGATGTTCTTGTTTTGTGTTCAACAATAATGATATGTTATAACAGATATTTAACTACAACAGTACTAAAGTAGTTTAATCAATTTTAAACACACCATAGTACATGAAGAAAAAGAAAGCACGTCACCAGTCAGTGGATAATACGAGCTGAGCTGTGAATAAATACAACACATTTACATTTTAGAAGGCCCCATATAGCATGGGATTAAAAGTGCATTAAATATACAGATATTCCATGGGCATACAATACTCACCTCTGATGGCCACCAGAAGATGTCCTCCAGGTGGTCTAGGCGCCTGCTGCTCGGCAACATGCCTCCTAATTCTTATAAGTCTCATGATAAAGGGTCAGAGACCTCTAAGGGTCAACACTTCACATCACTTCACATCACGTGATACGTCACACACATTTACATCTTGCTGGTCTCTTTCCTTATGCTGTTTGGAACCTCGGAAGTCGTCCTGCAGTCAATTTTTGTACATCTATCTCTATTAAATGCATCAGACTGTTGCAAACACACAGACACATACATACAAACATACACGCTTACTCTGTTATCTGTACTACAAGGGCTAGGGTCATAATTATGTTCGTCACTGAGCATCAGTTAATACAAACTGCTCTAGACAGATTCCCCGCAAGACGAACCGCTAACGTAACCAGTATAAGCGCAAGCGTGAGGTAAGACCATTCATAACGCACCCATAGACGTAATGCAATAACTTGGTACCAATTTCTAAATCCATAAATTGCATGCGGAACTCCTCCGATCGTCTCGCAAGTTTCATGTTGAATAACATAACCACTAACATAAGTGTTATTTCTATAACTAATATACGCCTCCGATTTACCATAGAGTGATAATCTACTTATATCGCGATAGTGTGTTGTTCAGAAGCTGGCAATGCTTGTTCCTCTATGTACGCTAGTAAAGCACATCGTTTGGAGTTCACAAACTCTTGCGCTACGTGACTCATGTGAATGCTTGTATGAAATAATTTGGATGCAACTCCTTGCGCCCGTGCTACGTGTGCGGTTGCTTTTTATTGTGAACGGAACATTACGGGCCAAGCCGGATGGGATCGGCAGTGGGATAATCAGCGAGAAGACAAAGCTTTGGCGGTGGCCAACAATGCCAAGGTGGGACAGAGGTAGGAAGGCATTATTAGAAAGGGTCGCAGCTGCATGAAAATGTGACTGCGTCGCGGTTAAATAATTTAGTGCATCCTCTAACGACAAGGAGTAGCACACAAGTAATGGGTATTTCATAATAATCATAAAGACTGAAACGTTTTTCGTACACATGCAGTGGTATTCCAATACTCTTCTTCAAAAGCAATTGCTATCTGTTCCTTGAACCAGAAATGCTGTACCCCAACCATTCTTTCAACTGCGGAAAAGATCGAACTTGCTTGGAATAGGCCTGGCCTGTAGGGAGATTTATCACCAATGGCCACCATCATGAACGCCTGTTGGGCCATCCCTAAGTTTCCTTCAGTATGTTGTTACCGGCTTCTTCCTGCTGTTACTTCTCTTCCGAAGGAAGCCATACTAAGAATTTTTACGCCCGAAAAAATTCATCACCCTTCAGCGGGTTTGAACCCGCGACATCGAGGTCACCACTAGACCATGGTTCTAGCTACTCAATCGAGATACATCAGATTATATTTTCGGCTGGGGCGTGGGTGTTTTTCTTTGATAAAAATCAATCCCTACCCTCGGCAGAGTCTGGAATTATGAATGTAGGATTTATTTGAGTGTATTTCTTGATAAAACCGAACATTACGTTGTCTTACAGTTCAAAGAGTTAATAACACCATCAATTGCATCTGAACTCCAAGCACACCGGCAGAAATTAAAGGGGAGGAAATGAAACAAAAAGGAAAGAACAATGTGGAAGGACTTCACACAACTATAATATGATTACTGGAGGTGTCCTAAGGTGGCAACACCGCTGCTGCCTTTCTCGACATAGGCAGTAGAGACATTCATCTCTAATAAAACTATTCTCGGTGACTTACAAGTGGTCACCGTATGGATTTTATATAAACCAAAAAGGCTATATAAAAAGTGTCGATAATTGTAAACCTATGAAAATCGTAGCATGTAAGCCAAGACCTATGTACCGGTACCAGGCAAAAAATGATTATGAACAAGCAAATCTGAATCTGCAGCGCCGCTCAGCAAATGATCCCAAAGTTATGAAAACAGACCACAGTGCGTTTTCGACAACACAAAGGGATCAACGTGTTCTGCATCTGTCCGGGCTGGTGAGGATCCGTAACAATGGAGGCAAAAGAGAATATAATACACAGCGAGGAGTATTAATTCCTTGTAAAACATAATCGGTAGATTGTTTGCAGCACTTCCTGTCCTCAAGTGATCGCCATTGTTAGCGATTTGCCCATTGTTCCCCACGTGTAAAACAATCCCATGTGGGGGAAAGACCCCTAACGAAGCTTTATAAACAAAAGAAGTTCCGGGTAGCAATCTTCGCTGGAAGTAAAGCACTCGAGCGTCACTAATGTCTTTCCAAAGTCCCCTAAAATGACAGCACAGAGGAAGAGCAACGAAATTTGCTTCCCTCGTTTTTACCGGGACAAATATCATCCCACTTTTAACGAAATTGAGGATGTTCCAGATGTGCGGGGGCTGCAAGAGAGTCTTAAGTGTGATTACTCTCCCCTCTTGTTGGCTCTGAACCGAAAATGGGCTGGGACTAAGGCACTCTGAAGCAAAGATACAAGTCTCTACCACGTACCTAGTCTTAGAGGAAGTCGATAGTTGCTGTATTCATTCCAAAAACTGATGCCGAGATTTCACCGGAAATCTTTGTTTTGAGGGTCCATGAATAGAAAAAAAAAAAAAAAAATACTTTAGAAAAAGCTCTGTGTATATCGGCGAACACCATAACTTAAAAACGAAATGTTGAACAAATGCCAAAATTGGTATTTATATTTAATCCTTTCCAAAGATGCACCACGAAAATTTTCAAGAAAATCGCTCATTCCAAACTAGTCTTTACAGGATTTCTTTTTTAATTTCTCAAAGTGGCTCTAAAGAGTTTTATTAAAATGCGGTATATTTAAGCTATTTACAAGACAAATAAAATTTACCTACATCTTGAATTTTCTGGGAATAACCTTTTAGTCCTCTTCCTTCTGAAAGACTTGTATGATTGGTAAACCGTAAGAAATAGACAAAGTCTCACTGCACAAAACATGTAACTCGTTAAATCAACACCATATGCCAAACTTTTGTTGGTTAACTAATTCCGAGGCATTCTTTATTATTCGGTCTGAATTTTGAATTACTTATTGGCACTTTCTTGAAGTAGCAAGTCGATTTTTTTCGTGTTCATGCAAAACAGCGTGGACTTTCAAATCCTCACATAAGAATCCGCTTTTCAAAAATCTAACTAACGCTTTAGTATAATGTAACAAGTGGACGTCTGGGGGTCTGTCGGGAACCAGACAAACTGGATCAAAGAGATGAGATGGCGCTGCGACTCGCATTTGGGAGGTAACAGGTTCGAACTCCGGGACTGCGCAATCTGATTTGGATTTTTTCGTGGATTCCCCTTCTCACTTAGGCGAATGCTAGGGTAATGTCCCTAATACCACGACTTCCTTTCCAACAGTTCCCCTTCATTCCATTCCCTTGTCATGTTTCAGGTCCACTTCTATGCTCGTAGTGTATGACGATGCCGCAAAGATGGCACGGATGCTTGTGCAATGTAAAGAGTACTCCCCGCGCACACTAGAGGGCTGCCAGGTCGGCGGGTCGCTTGTTCGCACTCTCTGGTGGCTCCAGCGGTGAGACGAGCCATGATTGGAACTGTTAGGGATTTCGGGCGTCTTTGTGACCATCTACCTGCGACCTATGGCCTCCTGTGGCTCCCTCTCTTCATCGCTTCCTCCTGGGGGTGTTAGCCACGACAGATCTGGGTAGGTCGCAGTGCGCAAGGTGTCTGTCTGTCCTATACCATTTATTCTTTTATGTTTCTGCAACCAGAAAGTTCACAAAGAAACCCGCCATATACTAGTACACGCTCGACTGAACTTCGCGACAGCTTGTCACAGCGGTATCTGAAGCTTATGAATTATTAGCCAGTAAAGTGCTCCCAGGAACAAAGGAATGACGTAGCTGTTTCAATTTCCATCTTTTTAACCTCCATTAAACATTAATGACGTTACACATACGCACACACCTGACGTCTTCAAATAGTTCGGTGTAGCAGGATTTGCAGCCGAGCACACACAGCCAATTATTACTAACTGCAACATGGCGCTTGGAGCGGTTCTTCGGCGTCATTGTCTTGAAAAAATAAACATTCCGTTTCTTTTGTCACGTTTGTTTGCTGAGAGCAATTACTGAGGTCGTTACAGGACGCCAGAGGCAGCAGCAATCTTGATCAAGGTTCAGCAAGAAGTCTCTTGTTGTGCCACAGAAATACGGCGCACGATGTGCAATTGTCTTTGTCTTATGGTTATTTCATACAATTAGGATGAAATGATGGGATTACGCTTCGTTTGTTAGTGTTCCATTTTGTGCTTCTGTCGAATGTGATGGAGGGTTAAAAGGATAGGTATTTGGTAAAGATGGATGAGAATAAAATATTTTGAAGTAGAAAACAATCTGATGTGTTGCACTCACATGACTTTCTCTACTCTTGTACTAACCATTCTTACAAACTCTTATTCCTATATCTTCTTCGTGTTAGTTAAAATAAACATTTGTACAAATTAGCATCTTCTTGTAGGTACAAGGAGAATATGGGAATACGGTAGACTTTGAGCTATACCCAAATCTTTTAAAACTTTCAAATTCTGTTCTCTTAGCACGGTTAACATAAAAAAATGCATAACTATGTTCCATTTGACAGAATATTTGGAGATAAATCGTGTATTTTGGCAAGATCTACATTTTTTGTATTGTAAGAGTTGGTCTATCGCAAGTCATTCAGAGTAAATAGGACTACATAGGCTGCAGCTAGAAAATTCAATATATACATTTCATTTGTCATAAAAATATCTCAAACATGCGACATTTTAGTCAAAATCATTAGTCATTTTTAAGAAAATCAGAATTTTCGAAAATTTTTTCATGTAAAGGGTGGTTTAGGGTGGAAGAATTTTCTTCAGAATCTTCGTCTCGCACTCTTGAAAGACATTAAACTTAAATACCAACTTTGGTTTTTAAGATATGGATTGGTCAAGAAGGTCCAGTAGCACGGCCTCCACGTTCGCCGGACCTTAATCACTTATGTTTCTGGCTATGGGGATATTTAAAGACATTGGTGTATGCCAGACCCATCAAAACTGTCGACACGTTGCACATTTTTGTAAAATGGGTCATATCTTAACACGTATTTGTTTACGGATATATGATTATAAGAACATGTATTCTAGTTTTGACAAATACCAACTCCTGCTGCAATATCGGACACCTGTATATCGTACTTTAATGTAAGTCGTCAGTTATTTTTGAGAAGAATCATACTTTCGAAAACTGTCCGTGTAAAGGGTACTTAAGAGTCAAAGAAATTTTTTGGAAGTGTTCCTGTCATATCTTTGGAAGATATCGGTTCAAATCCGGTACAGGTCGATGGGTTTTAGGTGCGCTTAAAAATGACAGCTTCATGTCGGTAGATTTGGACAAAATTCCGGCACAATGACGAGGCTGATATGATCCTAGCGTCGTTAAACTACTAAATATTATTAAAATTAAATATAAGTGCCAGTTTGGTATTTATCGGCCAGTTCGTTTTCTGTTTAAATACACAGAGACACACTGACAGACACGCACACACACATGGATCTTTGTCTAAAATGTTTACTATGGATTCAGGTGGCCTCAAAACATTTATTTCCGGTGAAATCTCGACATCGAATTTTTGGGTGAAACACAATACTTGCTCTACTTTTGTAAGTAAAGGATTTTCAGATGTAGAACGTATGCTCTTGTACGTGAAAGGACAGTCGCCAGAAGGGTTAGCTAATCCCCCCTTCATTGTTGGACAATATTGTTACTTGAGCCCCCCCTGGTGAACTACACAAACCTGGGTGTCGCTCGGCGTTGCATGGCCTCCTGAATCCACTGCTACAAAAAACTCAATTGTTTCCGTTCCGGTAGATGAAGGGGAAAGGGTCTAACTCTCCAATGTGCAGTTCTTGCTGACCTAAATGCAGCACAATGTTTAATGGGATAGAACGTAACATTTTGTCCATTCAGTTCAGATGGTCTAGTGTCTTATATTTCTTACAAAGATGTTTTTTATAGTTAAGGTGCTTTTACTTCTGGAGCTAGAAAACTCCGGCAACTTCTGAAGTATTTTTAAGACAGTACTGCTGTATGTGAAAAGCATTGTGACTTTCTATCCACTATCTTTTATTTTCATGTTTCTTCTAAAAATGACTCCTACAAAAGCTTGCTTTCCTTCTATTTCCTGACGATCATAACATTTTCCAGAAACGGCTCTAATACAGATTTTCTTCCAGACATATCCGATGATGGCGACAAAAATTTAAATTCAAAATCTAACACCTGTTGTCTAAATCAGGACACAGTTGCCAAACTTAATTCATTTCCAAACTTTTACAATTCAGATTCCAGAGAGGTTTGTAGCACAAAACAGAATTAATGCAAAACAAATGCATTAATAATAATCAAATTAAAGGATCCAATGTTACTTTAATATATTTGTATTTAACCCTTTCATACACGCACGCATATGTGAGAGTCAGCTAGTTCAATAACGTGCAACGAATCACAGTCGTGTGACGTAGCACAGTTTCGGGGATCCGTGCGGAAGGGAGGAAATTGCCGGTTGTGTGTTTTACAATCACGTAATAACGGCAAAATAGGTCCATCTTAACCTTGAAAAATGAGACTTGCTCACTGACGTCATAGAATATTCAGTTGTTTAGCCCAGTGGTATAAAAAATAAAACTTGTCGATTTTAGTAATTGTTATAGAAGCAATCGACTTTGAGAGATACTTTATATAACTATGGTTAAAGTACTACTAGTATATACAAGGGCATTGCGATATTACTCCTAAAGATTTTTATAATCTTGAAATGCATTAAAGGAAAGTGAAGTATCTTTCTATATCTTTCTCACCTGATTACTGTTTTGTTTTACTTACAGCATCAGGACATACTCCATTGAACACTCTTTCTTCCATGCTTTCTTTTTTATGCAAAGTGGCTCTTTAGGTTCTTGCAAAGCACTTTTGTTTCCCTTGCTATTCATTCCGCCAATTATTGCTGCATCACCCAATTAGAAAACGGCAGGGAGCTGGACCTCACAGCTGCCATCTATCCGCCAAATGGTAAACTCAATCGATTTGTAGCGGTCACATGACTAACTATGGCCAAACGCTGCGTGAGAGGATAATGAGATGATAGTCAGATAATTTGCACACATGTAGAGCTGTACTTATGCGTCATAGAATAATAACAAATTAATTAATAGTATTAACAAATGCAACTCGTGATCGTCAAATTCTCCAGACAAATTGACAGTCACTCGTGGCATTAGTTATTAAATTTAATGTCTGCAATAATAAATATATCAACACTTAGAGGACTTAACATAGTTCGTGCATATAGCTGCAATAAAATAAACAAAACACGTACTTAAGTTAGGCTATTAGATCTGAATATAGGGCAGCCATCTTGCCAACATGACAGAGAGAACGGCAGAAGTTCAAAACATTGAAAAACTATATTACAAAACAACTAGGTCGCTCCAACTCCGCGCTGAAATTAAACGAAATTGAACTGCTGCGGATACGAAGACATTAGAAATAAAACTAGAGGCGTTAAATGAAGCAAAACGAATGACGTGGACTATAATAATGGCTCCCTCACGAGCTGATCGTATCTAACGCTTAGCTCGCGACATTTCAACATTAGATGTTGCATGTTTATTGCTTTCTTAACGCTCCAGCGCCTCATCTGAGTATATTGTTGGTTCCTTGACCCGTCCCCAATTGCTAAATCTAACTCCGACATTCCAACACTCACGATGCTTTCTAATGTGATTTGCTGCGGAGATAGCCAATCACAACGAATCGTGAAGAAGTGTGTATTTACACGTGTTGTTTTATCAACGAAATTACACCTAACTTATTCTTAAAGAATCTGATGTGTTGCACTCACATGACTTTCTCTACTCTTGTACTAACCATTCTTACAAACTCTTATTCCTATATCTGCTTCGTGTTAGTTGAGATAAACATTTGCAGATTTATATTATTGCTCGTTTTCTTCACGTGCGACGGGAGTAAAGAAATACAGTAGGCTTTGAGCGATAGTTAAATCTTTTAAAGCTTTCAAATTCCGTTCTCTTTGTGTTAACGTATAAAAAATAGAATATCGATGTTCCATTTGACAGAAGTACAAGTTCTCCAAAACTCGCACAAATAACAAGGAATATCTCCGAAATGGTTCACTCTACAAAAAAGTATTAAGAATAAATTGTGTGTTTTAGCAAGATCTACATTTTTTGTACAGTAAGATTTGGTCTATCTCTTACGGTTTGCCAGTTATTCAAAAGTCATTCAGAATAAACAGAACTACATAGGCTATAGCCAGAAAATGCCAAGTATACATTTCATTTGTCATAAAAATATCTCAAACATATGACATTTTAATCAAAATCGTTAGAGTCATTTTCAAGAAAATCAAAATGTTTGAAAAATTTTCCATGTAAAGGGTAGTTTAGGGTGGGGATATTTTCTTCAAAATCTTCGTGTCGCATCCTTGAAAGACATTAAACTTAAATACCGACTTTGGTTTTTAACCGACTTTTCGTTTTTTTGAGTTATTCTGTCCAGACACATACATGGCCCTTTTCCTAAATGTTTCTTTTTTGTGGGTGGGAGGGGCGGGGATTGTTCAGAGGCCCTGAAAGATGTATTTCCAGTGAAATTTCAGTATCGAATTTTTGGGTGGAGTGTAATTGGTAGGTATATTCTCTACCTACTATGTACGTGGTAAAGAAACTAAAAAGAAATAATGTGTTCAGCCATTGTTGTTCAGTGCATGTTGTCATCAATAAAAATGTTAAATGCAACATGCTTTTTTTAAATTTTCCTGAAATATTGTCATCTTATTAGGTTGCATGAACAGTTTCATTTGTCTCACACAGAGTGCTTATTTGCTATGGAAACAGATTTCTGCCATCCTGATATTTTAAATGGTTTGTTGCGAGGTCTGCTATTGTCGCCGTCACGGCGGTTACACAGAAGACAAATCTCCAACTACGTCACAGTCACGTGTTTTCTAGCCAATAAGGCATAGTCTCTTTGAGAGGGCGTGTGAGAGTACTTGCCTACAGTTTAACACTGAAATTAAATAATTCCGAACAATAAATCCACTCCATTGTGTAATAATAAGTTTGTTAAGGGTTCCGGCGATGGCAGAAGCAAGAAAAGGTTTTGTTATTCACAGTCAAGTCAGAGAAATAGTGTTAACGTGTACAAATACTTCCTGATAAAGATGGGAAACAGTTGCAGCGCAGCACTTTTCCTCTTACCCCTACCTGCGCGTTATATGTCATTTACCGCCATCGTTCCAGATGGCGACTGTGATACGGACGAGATAAAAATGAACATCAGGAAAGAATACAACAGCAGTAATTGAAAATGCTCAACACGCTTCGACTTAGCACGACAGATTCTAAATGATGCATTGTAAACACCTGATTTAAGGGAAACCACAAAGACCCTAAATGACAAATTTTGACCCTTTTACTTTTTGCATATTATAAAAATATAATCCATTCTGATTAAGTTGATAAATGTTTTATTACAGTAGACCAATATTTACTGTTTTATATTAATTTATATAAATACATGTATAAATGTAATTCTATACTTTTTTAAATCCTTGCAAGGTTTCGTAAGTAAAAGCTACAGTAAAAAGTATAAACATGTACTATTTTAGATTTGCATATGAATGAGGATCCGTATATTTAGGAATAATAAATATACAACAAAATTTGGACTTTTGTATCGAATAGATCCTGAGAAAACGGGGCATTTATATAGCTATTTTAACATTGGTAATTAGGGCCTTACGACTCCCCTTAATAATTACAATTTCATTTGTTTACAGTGCTTTTAAAATTGTGGATTAAACGTTAAACAGACCAATAATTAAACACATTAATACTATGGGTGCTGTTTAGTTGTAGTTTTCCCGGTTAGTAGACATTACAACTGCTTTATTGTACATCAGTTAGAGGGTTCAGAAGGCGTTCGTTCAAAGATAAAATGACAAAGGGTGTTTCACTCAAGATGACTTCAAAAGAGCGCTTTTACTTTATCACGCTCTGATTGGCTAACATCGTTTTGACGCAAATGGCCACAAATGCTCAGTCGTGTATGCTAATGTCATTTGTTTCGGTATAATTTTCCGCTTTCCGTTCTTTACATTGAATTCCTTTGCTATTTAGATAACTTAACGAGCAATCAAAAAATGAACCTTGAAGGAAAGGCGTTGGTAATGAGTGGAAATGTTGGGAAAAGTGTCGATATTGCGACTTTCCCGGGAAAGGTACGTGGGTGGTGCTATCTTTCCCTGCATCTGCCTGACCCTCCATTGTCCGCCCACCTAAACCACTGCCTTCTAGTGAGTGCCTTAAGCGTTCCCAACATAGTAGCTTCAGCATCGCCGAATTGCTGTTTTCGTGTCCATTTGTTTACAGCAATATAAACACTCACATAACATACTTGCACGAGCTCCTTCCGTGTGAAAGATTAACAACAAATGCGGTCACAAACCAAAATTATTCATTATTTCTGCTTTATGCCATCGCGAGATTAAGAGATTAAAAACAAACAAAAGAAAACTGCGCCAGCGAAAGCGTAAACACAGATGATTCAACATTTTTAGTGTATATCTGTGTGTATTGTATTATTACACACAAACCAAACACAGAAATACTCGTATCTGGGCCTAGCCCTACCGGCAGACCACTGCGTCCCCCACCTTTTCCCAACACAAGTGTCATGAGTGGGGTGCAGTACTGGAGGTGGGACGCGGTTAGCGCCCCCCATCCTTCCCAGCCGTCTTCGCAATCAAGTATCTCCTCCATTGGTCCCTCAGGGACCTAACGAGGCAGAGTAAACCCTGGAAGAGGCCTCCCAGCGGGGGAAAATCCCCACGCTGGTACCGGGAATCGAACCTGGGTCGCCCCCATCCCCCTGGCAAGCAGCAGCGCTTACCAAATACTCAAATATATCAGATATATTTTAATAAAACCATTAGAACAACGTTTGAGAAAATGAGAAAATATTTTTTAAATTTCTTTAAAAAAAAATTGTGCCTACCAGCTTAAACAGTGTATAAGTGATTCATGAAATTTTGCATTTATCGACGTTTGAGTTATACTATTCACAGCCAAACGGTTACATACACATCCTCAAACTAATGTTTTTGGGGATAACAAAACGTGTATTTCTGGTGAAATCTCACTATCGAATTTTTGGGTTCAATATTAAACTACTAACACTGCCCTCTAGGTATGGAAGAAGATCCTTATTTTCCCAGAACAAGTTCGCATTTTGTGGGGATATTCTCGGAAGACGACTTCCCATTATAATGGACCATCAACCGGACAATTACAAGGGTCTTCCTGGAAGTCTTCTTCGAAGATACAAGGTCGTGTGTTAATTAATCAGGCTGTGGTCATAGTCCTTAGGCTGTTTTATTGTTCCAGCGACTAAGTTCTCTATGATGAACATTAATTTTATAAAAAATATCGTGTTACATTCAAATGCATTTCTGTACTCACTCGACTACAGGGTGGCGCAAATAGAAGTGTCTCGTCTCCCATTTGAATACAAATGCGATATTTCCTATGTGTATTCATATAAATTTGTGTTAAAACTGAATCCAATACGCCAAATCGCTTTGTCAGGTAATACTACGAGTAATCTCCCAAAGATGTTCTTGCCACTACGAAATATCATCCAACAGCTTGCCTATTCACTGCAACACAACCCCCTTTTACACAGACAATCATAAACCATTCTCAAGGAAAGCAATCGATATTAACAGATATTGCTCTGACAGCCTCTTCGAACTGATGCTCATCTCTGACCCTGCTCCCATTGGTCAATCAGGAGAATTGCCTCTGAAGGACATATCTATAGGATATTAATACAATCCGTTTATAGCGAAGTGACCCTTTAAGTCTCTTCAGCAACTGGGCCTTTGAATCTACACAACTGTGGCCTATAAATTGTGCAAAGTGTATCAAAACGTTCTCTGAAACATCGATTTCTTGTGCACTGTATCTGTCCAATTATTTGACTTATATCAGTGTTAAGTTTGCGAAGAGGCACTGGTGATAAACTCGCTTCAAAGCACGACGTTATGAGCAGACAACTGACTGGCGTGAAAGGTCAAATCTGAAGACTGCATACATATAACCCAACTTGATGTAAACACGTGCTTTTTGAGGGCGTTGGTATTTATAGTTCGCTTCTACAACACCGCAGGACACATGGGGTGAAGATGGAGCAGTGGGAACCGGGGGAAACCACCCCTGCGCCGGCTTGTCCACAACAATCCCAAATGCAGTCGCCTGGAATCGAACTATTACTCGTTCTATTCACTCTTACGCAATATATTCTTAAAAATAGTCAAGGCTGCAAGAGCGTAGACCTTGACTAGAGGAATTATTCCATACTCTGGAGAAAATACAAGAGTTGGTGGATAATGGCACATGTTCGCCAGCCTCTGTAGGAAAGACAAAGGGAGGATGGTCTTGACAGAAATTCCGCCAACGCTCATCGCCCTTCCTGTGTTGAAGAATGCCTCAGTGGGCGAATACTCGCCATCTGTGTGTACTTCCTGTCATATGTACGATAAATCCTAAAAACACTGACCTTACAATAAGCATCATAAGCAAATGCAAAATTATATTACAAGAAGCTTTGTGTTTATGGATAGCTCTCGAGTGGGTAGCTCAAAACTTCAATGTGACAGATAACTACTTCAGGGAGAGGGGAAAACAAATCTTGTGTGTTGCATAGACTTTCTATATTCACTTAACAAAACTGTTCTTTTAAAAGTTTATTCTTCTATTTATTTCATTGTTACTTTCTCTGCTACTGATAGCAAGTAGAGGAAGTATTGTATTCGAGCCAAAAATTTGATGTCGAGACTTCACCAGAAATATGTTTTGAGGCCCCTATATTAAAAAAAAAAAAAAAAAAAAAAAAAAAAAACGCTCGTGTGTGTGTGTGTGTGTGTGTGTGTGTGTGTGTGTGTGTGTGTGTGTGTGTGTGTGTGTGTGTGTGTGTGTGTGTGTGTGTGTGTGTGTGTGTGTGTGTGTGTGTGTGTGTGTGTGTGTGTGTGTGTGTGTGTGTGTGTGTGTGTGTGTGTGTGTGTGTGTGTGTGTGTGTGTGTGTGTGTGTGTGTGTGTGTGTGTGTGTGTGTGTGTGTGTGTGTGTGTGTGTGTGTGTGTGTGTGTGTGTGTGTGTGTGTGTGTGTGTGTGTGTGTGTGTGTGTGTGTGTGTGTGTGTGTGTGTGTGTGTGTGTGTGTGTGTGTGTGTGTGTGTGTGTGTGTGTGTGTGTGTGTGTGTGTGTGTGTGTGTGTGTGTGTGTGTGTGTGTGTGTGTGTGTGTGTGTGTGTGTGTGTGTGTGTGTGTGTGTGTGTGTGTGTGTGTGTGTGTGTGTGTGTGTGTGTGTGTGTGTGTGTGTGTGTGTGTGTGTGTGTGTGTGTGTGTGTGTGTGTGTGTGTGTGTGTGTGTGTGTGTGTGTGTGTGTGTGTGTGTGTGTGTGTGTGTGTGTGTGTGTGTGTGTGTGTGTGTGTGTGTGTAGGGCTATTTTTGAGAAAAGAAAACATAACTTTTTTATGTGAAGTATAGTTAGGGATGGGAGAATTTTCTTGATAGTATTCATGTCTTTTTACACACAGAGACACATACACTTTCTCCTCCCCCCCCCCCCTCTTATGTTTCAGCCGACCTCCCGCCAAAGCGACCTGGATTCGATTCCAGTGGCGACAGGATTTCTCCGATACGATAGTTTCTCCTGTCTGTCATTCATTCGGCAATGTTCCATAATGGGCATCAACCTCCTTCCTGTAACACGCCCCACCGGACTATGCACGTGACCCATATGAACTACCCTTTATATTATTAGTGGCAATGCATAGTTGTATTACATCGAAACGCTGCGCTGGCGTAAGGCCAGCACTGTTACTGACTTGTTATGGAAGTACAGCAGACACGCTTTTACGCCCGAAAAAATCGATAGTCCTCCGCCGGGTTAGAACCCACGACCTCTGCAACCAGAGGCTAACTACCCCTATATCAGGAGGACGAGATTCCTCTCTTTGCATGGCCAAGAGACAACAAAAACAACGAATAACGACTTCCCCTTTGAGAAAAGTAAGTATTGGAAAATTTAGACAAACAAGGAATATCTCGGAAATAGTTCACTTCACAAAAAATTTTATTTGTTATAAACCGTATGTTTTAAGCAGAGATGCATTTTTTGTGAACTAAGGCTTTCTCTATCTCTTACGGTTTACGAGTTACGCAAAATTCATCCGCAGTGAAGATGATTCCTGAGAACATTCCCAGAAAATTCAAAATATAAAAACATTTCGTTTGAAAATATCTTTCGCTAGAACCATTTTTTAGTAAAGTCATCTTTTTTGAAAAATGTTCCAAGTAAATCTTCTTTGAAAGATTCTGAAGTTAAATTCACTGAATTTTCGTTTTTGAGTTATGCTGTTCGCACACACATGCGCGCGCGTAATATTTTTTTTTTTTTCATTTAGATTCAGGGGTCTCAAAAGATGTATTTCCAGTGAAAACTCGATATAGAATTTTTGGCTGGAATGCAATACTTCCCCTAATTACTATACACACAAGCGGAAGCAATACATTATAGTGTATACAGAAAGTTATCTGAATGTAAACATCAGATTTTTACTTTCTCTACTGCGTAAAGTGTGTGTGTGTGTGTGTGTGTGTGCGCGCGTGCGTGTGTGCGTGCGTGCGTGTGTGTGTGTGTGTGTGTGTGTGTGTGTGTGTGTGTGTCGCGAACAGCATAACTCAAAAACGAGAAGTTGCTTAAAAACTAAAGTTGGTATTTAAGTTTAATGTATTTTAAACATATCCTAAACTACCCTTTACATGTAAAATATTTCGAAATATTACATTTTCTCAAAATTGGCTAACGATTTTTATTAAAACACCATATGTTTAAGACATTTTTATGACAAACTTAATGTATATTTTGAATTTTCTGGCTATAGCCCATGTAGTCCTGTTTACTCTTGATGACTTTTGCATAACTGGTAAGCTGTAAGAGATAGAACAAACCTTACTATACAAAAAAACGTATATCTCGTTAAAACACAAGTTATATCCAAATACATTTTTTGTGGAGTAATCCATTTCGGATATATTCCTTGTTATTTGTGTGTTTTGCAATATTTAAAATTTTATCAAATGGAAGGTCATTATTCACTTTTTTATCTCTTGGCCATCATAGAGTGACCAACTCTACAATATTTGACTATCGCTCAAAGTCTACTGTATTCCCATATTCCCCTTGCACCTACAAGGAAATAAGTAATAAGATAATTTCTTCAAATGTTTATCTCGACTATCATGAAGATGAGCAAATAAGGGTTTGATGTTTAAAATTCTAACTCACATGTTGTAAACTTATACACGTAAAGCTTGACAGGGACGCATATTTAAATTTATTCACATATTTATAATGTTAGGTTATGTCCAGAAATAACACAGGCAGCCACACTCTGCAGACAAGTGAATTCATAACTATTTTGTTTTTCATATTTCAAACTCAGCAAAGCAAGCTAAGCAAACCGGCATTAGCATCTGCTGTCTTTGTTCCGCTTTCATTTTTCATTCTCCTTTTGTAGTACATTCGCCGGTTCATGTGCCAACAAAATGCACTGCCCTCTCGAAATTTGCATTCCGATGATAAATGACATTAGGAGCGCTTGTTGTGGAAATTAGGCCAAGTGCGGCAGAGTCCAGAATGCGCACGCAGCCGGATACGATCAACCTTTCCTGCAGAACACGTACTCGTATCCATGGCAACTTGCTGGACCGCGAAGAGAATCGATTCCGGAGCCCGAGGATCTTCCTTGTTGCCATGGTAGCAGTACTGCATGGGAGGAGTCCCCAGGTTTTCCGAGTGCCCATAAACTTCGTTCCCTTTACTGACAGCTTTTGCATTTTTATTTATGTGCTTCAAAGGCGTGCTTTTAAGTGGAAACTCTTATAGTGTATTGTGTACTAATAACTGTAAGTGATGCTTATCAGGTCACATTTTAGGAATACGAGGCCCGCAGGTCGTACTTTGTTTTAATTTCATATGTAGGAGAGTTTGTTGTAAACATCTACATAAATGACAGTATTTTTCTTCGCATGTGCTTTTAATTCTGAAGCAAAATGTTGTGTAAGTGTTTTAGGAACGTCACATCAAAGGATGCCATTGATAACAGTATAGTTTATCCAAGTACTTTGAAAATCAAGTATATTATTCCTTTGATTTTGAAATTTAGCTAGTTTTTACTTTTTCTACTAGTAAGTAGAGGATTTAAAAAAAAAAATCGAGCATTTTTAGAAAAAGGTCCGTCTGTGGACAGCATAACTCAAAAACGAAAAGTCGGTTAAAGACCAAGGTTGATATTTAAGTTAAATATCTTTCAAGGATGCGACACAAAGATTTTAAAGAAAATAGGTCGACCCTAAACTACCCTTTACATGGAAAAATTTTCGAAAATTTTTATTTTCTTGAAAATGGCAAACGATTTTGATTAAAATGCCATATTGTTAAGATATTTGTATGACAAATGAAACGTATATTTTGAATTTTCTGGCTATAGTCTATGTACTCCTGTTTACTATAGATGAATTTTGAATAACTGGTAAACCGTAAGAGATAGACCAAATCATACTATACAAAAAATGTAGATCTTGCTAAAATACACAATTTATGTCTCAATACATTTTCTTGTAGGGTGAACCATTTCGGAGATATTCCTTGTTATGTGTGTGAGTTTCGGAAAACTTGGAATTTTCGTGAAATGGATCATCGTTGTTCATTTTTTATATGTTAAGTGGGCAAAGGCAACAGAATCCGAAAGCTTTAAAACATTTGACTATCGCTCAAAGCCTACTGTATTCTAATATTCCCCTTGTACCTACAAGGACATAAGCAATAAGATAATTTGTACAAATGTTTACCTCAACTAACACGAAGAAGATATAGGAATAAGAGTTTGTAAGAATGGTTAGTACAAGAGCAGAGAAAGTCATGTTTTGGCCACAAAACTTCTGCCTACTTAGTGCGCTATATTTTCCAAGCTATTTTAAGCATTATGAACTCATCTAGCAGCCTCCCACATGTGTTGTAATTTTCGCCCAAGCCCTTTCTCAACGCCTCTAAAACAATCTTGCCGTATGCAGATTTCTGCAGCCTATGATGTCATTCAACCTTGCAATTTATGCAGTTCGACCTTGATGCAATTACCGATCAGTCACGTCCGCTATCCGAACTCCCATTGGCGAATTGTGCCACCTGCAGCTTTAGAGGACGCTTTGTGTTGCAGTACATACCCGCTAGATGGCATCGCATTCGCTAACCGCCAACATTCATTAAATGTTTTCTATCCCGTTTGTGGCTTTTGCTTCGCTGTTTGTGTGGGTGATGAAATTGGGCAAGGTATGAGCTAATCCATGGAGAGTTTGAAATAGAGTAAACTGCACTGCCCGCTTTCCCTGTCTACTCCCCTAAACTTATGTGCTGCTGTATTTCTTTGATTTTCTGGTCAAATTTCTTATCTTCAAGTAGGACCCGGGGTTCGATCCCTGTTACCCCCTTCTCAGAGAGTTCTAGAAGCACAATAGACGACTATGTGCTCCTTGATAGACCAACTTCAGGTTTAAATATGCTAAAGCTGGAATGGGTATCTATCTAAGGAATATAAGTGGATCTTGCAACTTGTCGCCTAAACATTTCAACACCGCGATACTTTAGGCAAGAGACCCTCGCTGCTAACGGTGTTTCTTCATTCATATGTATAATGTTGCCACCTTGTTTACATATTTTATAATCCATAGGGAGCTGGCTTTCTTTAAGTAGGTACCCCTTATTTCCCGTCATCAGGAGGGAAATAGAGCACAGTTGCTGCGACTTCTACTTCCTCCGAGGTGTGGCTCCGGTCATTTTGCACCCCACTACCGTGTTAACGCCCCTGGCAGCTGGAAATTTAATCACAGAGTGGTAGCTTTTGCGATGAGGGCCAGACTGCCACGTGTTGTTATAATTGAGAGACATGCAGACTCCATCAGCCTCCCCTCCGCCACTCTAACACACCATCTGGTGTCCTGAGGCAAGAGTTTCATCTCCCCAATCTCTTGCGGTAATGGCTTCCGCCATGTCCAGTCCCGATACTGTTTACTTATTCACATCTGCCGGCTTTCTCTGTTGGGCAGACTAAAACGGGTTTAAATATAGGGCATTACTCATTTAAACTGCGATCCAAGCATACTCGAGTGCACAGAAATGTGCCCATGCCTTTCATTATTATCATATTCCTTCCAGGTACAGCGGAATTCCGATAACTCCACCTAATGTGGACTGAGAAGTCGTCAAATGTCGAGTTTTACGGAATATGGGTCTGTTATTCACAACTCGTAACACAATGCTGCAAATTACATACACGCATATTCTAGCACAATATAGCAAACAAAAGTATAACATATATATGTTATACATATCTTAATATGTTCCCCTTTGTCCTGCTGTTACACAGTGGATACGCGACTTACGCGCGTCAACCCATCCGGGAAGACTACCTATAACCTAGGTGAGGCCGCCAAATATGTGCTGGGTAAAGCAATAAACGTTCAAGCCTTCTTAACAAGTGTTTGTGCTATGTATCCATATTATTAGAGGCAAGCTTTTGGTTTCGTGACAGTGATCTGCATATGTTCTGACTGGATATCGGAGGTCAATAGGCGGTCAACTCTTTTGTCATTGTGAGGGACAATGTGGTAGGCTGCACACTAATTAAAATTTACCCACACTATTCGTGCCGTATAGCAGATAATAGAAATAGTTTTAACGATAAAAAATGAAGATAAAAAAGGCCGCCGAGTTACACGGAATATCAAGTTATCGGGTTTCTACTGTATTTCCCTTTCGTATTGGACGATAATGGAGCACTGCTTCAGGGATCGGAGGAGTCCTGGGCATGTGGAATATGTGGTAATACCAATTTTTCTGATATTGTTGTATGAAGTCTAACACAGGCTGAACCTGAAGTTCTTTCAATATATCTTCATTACGGATGTAGTCCCATTTGGTGAACTCTGCAGTGAATAACATGAATCGCATCTCAATAGTTATTATTCGACATTCATCTGTTCTGAAATAGTGGATTGTAACAGTCTTATAAATACATGCGGTATACTACTGTATTAGAAATGATGATACTCATAATTCTGTTAAATTTAATATTTTTTTCCCCGGAATGTCTAAGTCTTCAAGCAAAAATAATTTGTAGCCAAGATAGTTAAATGCATTTACTATTTCTAACAAATTATTATTAATACAAATTTTACTAGGGATGGGATATTTCCCACAAAATGGCATTATTTTCGATTTATCTTCATTAATTTCCACATATTTTATCCCTATGATATTTAGATGATGAACAGTCTTGAAGATCATTTTCATTATTTGATAGTTTTATGTTGATGTTTCGTGTTTGACTGACCAGCGAGTGGACCGTCCGGAAGAAGAGGCTACGTCGGGCGTAATTTGTTATGCCGCTATGTCACTGAAAAAAGTGAAGTGACAGTGAACTACTTCACATTAAACGAACTCCTGACGAAAGATGAACTCATGAAGTGAAAACGAAAAATGAGTGAAGTGACAAGTTTGGAAAACTTGATGTACTTTCCTTTGATCCTGAAATAGTCAATTAAATCCCACTCAAGTTTTGATTTATCAATAAAATAAAATCTCTGGTTTTACTGTTGATAAAAGCCTGGTAAAACAGCTAGTTTCCCTCCTGTATGTATATAAAAGAAGAAATATGATTAAATACGACTCACTGTGCATGCTACTTGAAGTATCATGCATATTGACATATTCCCAGGAACACTGGTTGAGAAGTGACGTCATCACAACGCAGCTGTTCTCACTTTCTCAAAGAATAACGCAATCACTGCGTATTTGTTTCAGAATATCTCTGTAATGCTAACAGGAGATGTACGCAAAAGACCTAGATTTTTGGTCCAATGGCTTTTCCGCCTTTCGCGTGATATCGCATATACTTTTTGCAAAATTTAGAAAAGGCATAAACGACATATCGCTTCTGTGCAAGAGGGTATAAACCAAACTTTCAACAAGTCACGTGTTATACCTCTTTTTTGTTAGAAGTGGGGGTGTCTTTGATAAATGGGATGGCATCTGAGATCAATATAACCCTCATAAATCTGCGTGGTTAGGAAAGAATGCCGTCGCGGCAGCAGGAGCACAGTGGAGGAACAAATGCGCTTTGGAAATTTCGTCCCTCGAATTGGAAGGCGAGCTTACTGGTTTCCGGGCTCTCCATGGGGGGCCGGTTTCTGAGTTCTGCGCCCCCTCCCCCGGGAGTACGAACACGAGAGGGTGGGAGAGGAACAGGGAGCCTCCGCCAGGTTGTTTCTAACTGAGAAAATGTAGGGACCCTGCCCTTTGCTCTATCATGGCAACTTTCTGGTCGCCCTTCGGATCCATTCACCTCATCCATTCTCCCCATCAGGCATGTAGGTACTCGGTAGAGGTACGAAGTCCCCCTCCACATTGAGTCATATGAATCGGGCCTTTGCAGTTGGGGCACTTCCCTTATAACTAGGTCAATTATTTCGGAACAAATTGAGAGCATTGGGTTTAAAAGAAAACTTTGAAAACTGGCTCCAAACCAGCGATAAAAGTCGCGTAATTTGATGCGAAATTTGAACCCGTTCCTAATGCACGGTTGGCTTGCGAAAGTAAAGTGCCAGATGAAAGAGCCAAGTCTCGAGGGAGATTGTGTATGCAGAAAGGTCAATGTGGGCTATGACCTTTAGAATAACCCTCGAGGTTGGGCTTTTGGATAACATCAAAGGGCTCAACCAATTTAGTTTTCTTTGTTCGCTGGCTAGGTTTGTCCGCTGCTTTTCCCTTACCTACTTCAGTTCACTCTTTTATTTAAACCAAGCAGATTGCGGTTTGTTTGGATTTCCTGTCTATTTTCTTTCTTTTGTTTTCCGTAAAACAGAAAGAAAATTGCTTTTAATAATACCAGTGGCTTTAGCATGCTCTCGGGATAGTGGGCTGATTGGTTAACTAAAGTTTTTGTATTACATTCAGTTTCCTTGCAGAGAGAAAACCTGAAACTGGATTTATCAGGAATAATAAGAAAGTGTAACTCAAGTTTGGCATAGAACAACTGCAGCCTTGTGCTTACTTTGGTCCTTGGAAACATGTGAACGTGAAGTAAATTATTTTTGTAGTTATATAAACAGCGGGATGTAGAATAAGCGATTGGTGGACCACCTGAAGAGACTATTTAACTTCTCGCCGTGAGAATAAACCCATTTTTCAACCAAAGTAATTTTCATGCAAGGTTTGTGAATTATTATCTGTCTAAATCAAACAGTACAGAAGCGAACTTTCCTACATTAATCAAAGTGCAACGAAGTCCTAAGTGCATACAACTTCATCACATGATATTGCAGCGTGAATTATATATTAATACAGCCGAAATGAGATACCTAAGAGCAATTATGGGATGTACAATTCAGGAAAGAAAAAAAAAAAAAAGATATACGAAACAAATTAAATATCCTTCCTATAAATGAAAAAACAGAGGAATATAGAAACCGATGGAAACAACATATACAAAGAATGGATGAAAAACGCTTCGCTAAACTGTGTTAGGAGTAGCAGTCGATTGGTAGAAGTGTCGGAAGAGCCATGAGGAGATGGAGGGAAACATGAGGCTGGAACAGGAGAAATTCCGTATCCATGATGAGATGATAACGAAAAAATAGAATCAGACTCAAAAGTTCGTCATAACTGGGGTTTGAGCCACGGATCTTCAGCAGGATGCTTAGGATGGCTTTCTACGGAAGGAAAGTAAAGCCGGTGATGGATTTGCGGCAGCTAAAGTCTGATAAAGATGTCTTGTTGCCATGCTTCGGGTACGAGTAGTAGCGGAGTAAGTTTAAACGCTGTACATTTTCAATTACTGAATATACGTTACGTTATATAACATTGAAAGAAAACTAAGCAATACATCCGCAAGGTAAACACGCTCCTGTGCTCTTATACAGTAAAGGCCACTGTGTTGGTAGCACTGTGTCCAACAATGTAACGCCTTTGAGCGGCTCTGAAATAAACGGCCCAAGTATTGGATTACGGCACGTGATCTTCCGCCGACCCACTGAGAGTTGGGCATAGACTTCCGGGCAGGGCACGTGGGAACGCCGCGCGTGGATGTTCCGGGATTGAACAATCGCTCATTGTTGGCCAGACCTTGACTGGGTTAGGAACCACCTGTATATGTGTACCTCATTAGTGCACCATGTTGCTTGTAAATCAAACACACACACTCACACTCACGCTGACTTATGACCTTCGTTTCTTTCCAACTTTAAATGTATTTCAAACTAAGGCCATGGTTTTAGAGTAAAATGTCTGAAAAGTCAATAAAAAATTCTAATGTTATATTCAGATGACTTTCTCTACCCATTATACTTTATTTTATATAATTTACACTGTTCTTAAGAGTTTATTTTTCTATCTCCCGTATTAGTCGAGATAAACCATTGCAGAACTAGTCTTATCATTTTGGTGTACATACAAGGAGATAGAAAAAAACCCGAATCGATAGCTATACCAGGAAACACACTTTTGTATTATTCCGCGCAACACATTCAATTGATATGAGGTAGCTGCATGATTGATATGCTAAACTGAACTGATTTTCGCATCCAAATAACACTTAAAATATCGCATATTGCAATTAAATCATTAAAAGTATCCATTAGCGCATTTTAAATGTAATAAAACGAAGAAAATATGGGACCTATTTTTTTACTCTTAGATTAAGAATTGGAGTGATGAAAGCATTCCGTGCACCACGTGCTTATGAGTCTCCCGCCTTTGTTTACCCCAAGTAAGTTTCTTATTTCGGAAAGAGTATATTTAAGTGCTTAAAAGAAGTCTCTTAACAGTTAACTTAAAATTCCATATTCCTTGCGTAACTTCGCGACTGAACAGCGACAGAACTTCAAGTTATTTCGAATAAATTGTGTGTTTTAAAGAGTTCTACATTTTTGGAAGCACCTTTTTATCTATCTACTAAAGTTGAACAGTTAACATTATACAAAACTCCCTCCAATTGAAGAAGACGTCACAGTCCATTCCTAGATATTATATACATCATATACACGATTAAATACCTTAAATATGTGGCCTTTTAATCAAAATCGTTAGTAGTATTTTTGAGAAAATAAAAAATATGAAAAATATTACATATAAAGGACGGCTTTCTTGGAAATAATTGCAAGATACACTATTATTTTTATTTAATTATATTTATATTTCATTTTATTGATGTATATTTAGTTATAATTAAAAGAAAACGCTATTTTACGTAGTTCTGAAGAATGCGTTACTTCTAGGACTCACAATTCTCCACTTTAGCGAAATTTTAATAGCAAACGAGTAGCGGACTTTGGAAAACACTACCACTTGGTCAAAATTAAGGTAAATTGCACTCCATTACCAAGGTGTAATGCAGGTAGGAATACAATTTCATCGTCTCTAGTCCATAATTTAATCTCGTAAGCTAAGGGAACTCAATTCTGCCTTATCTACTCGACACTTTGCACTCTGCCAGGCGTAACCTCTTCATCCGCTAAGAGTCTTCTAATCTTGTTAGTCTTATGACGTAATACGAAACCTCAAGCACGTTAAGCTTTGGTCTCCTTTCATTCCTCTTCAAACTCGATGAAGAAATGGTCTCCAAGTTCAAACACCTTTCACTAGATACAGAAAATTCAGTTATAACGTGGTGACTATTTCTTAAATTATCATATACGTGGTCATTCTTTTGTTTTATTCATTCCTTTGTTTAATCTTTTGATACAGTCGCCAACTGTACCCCATAAATCGCTGAAAACAATTTATTACACATTACAATCGATTAATAATCAAAATGGCACTCCATTTTAATTTGAAATTGTGTTTTTAACATGTTATTTTAATAATTAATGCATTTTTTTTCAGAAGAAAGCTTATTTGCCAATGTTAAAAATCAAGTGAGATTTATTTGAGGTTATAAACTGGTTTTCTGTTATAACAAGAGAAGATCGAAATACAGTAATCCAAATGAATATATTTTAGGTTAAATAGTTATAGAATTTGACATTTTCTGGTCAAATTTTTGCGAATAGTATTAATCATATTTTATTTATTAAATAGTCCAGATAAATATCATTCGATGGTCTGATCTTTCCTTCTCTTCACTTAGATCAGAAGTTTTAAGACATTTATTTCAATAAAACTTAACTGAGAACTCGTTAAATATAACCGTAGGCTTTTGTAGCGATATTTCGTTGGATTTTCGAGTTTGTTAAATTAGCTTTTAATCTGACATGGATGATATGTAGGTCATTGTTTTTATCGCTTATATTATTTAAAGCTGAAAATAAGTTTTTAATATAAATGTTTAATAGGGAATAGGTAGAAAAATACTCTTGCAAGAATGATTTGCAGAAACTTAATAAAAATACACTAAACCGGTTAAAGAAAGTCATCTCAATGCAAATAACCAGGTTTTTAAATCCACGGGTTAATCCCTTCTGAAACATTTCTAGACAAAGGTCCACGCGAGTATCAAATTTTCATATTTAAACTAATGCTTCTATAAAATAGTTCACACGAAGACTGCCTCTAGGGTGGAGTAGTCAGCGTTCTGGCTTCTCAACTCAGAGGTCCCGGGTTCGGTTCACAGAGTCTGGAAGTATGAATGAATAAGAGAGCGATGTAATGATAAAAATCAATGTTAAGAAACATCACAGTTCAGTGAGTCATAACACCATCTGTTGTTTCTCAAGTCAAAGCTCCCGTTACGACCAAAGAACTTGAAAGAGTTATTAAAATGATTAAAATAAAAAAATCACACGCCTTTTTCAGTAGCCGTTACTACGTAAAACAGTTTCTATTTTATCAGAAAAACACATAACTTTCATTTTAATGTTTATGAAGTTGTAAATTTGTTATTTTATATTTTATTAGTGTTATAAAGTATCCTGTTTGTGCATAAAGGCGCCCATTGCTGGAGGAAAGTACCACTTTATGTGTTCATTGCATAAATAACCGGCTTTTATGACTTTGATTCTGCCTACACAAGCAACGCGACTTGCTGATGAGAAGAAACAAATTTCAGTTTTTGTGTTCGGTCAAGCGTAGTACAGCACAACAAAACGAATCTCTTACGCAGTAATGCCCAGTCCAGAATGTATTATGTACAGCCGGCTCCAGATGTTTTCCGATGGACGAGAGGGTGTAGGGGAAACATTTTCTTATGAATTACTTGCGCCTGGTCCGCCCGGCTCAGCGACGGCTTCACCAGAGTTACTTACTTTCGTGTGTTCCTCTGATGTGTGGTCAGCGGGGAGCAAAAAAGCTAAATAATCAATTTTATTCTATCCAAGCACAAAAAAATGAGCATATTCTTTTTTGCATATATTTAAACAACTAACATTGCTTTTTGTGGAAGCCGTATTCTCAATAATAATAATAATAATAATAATAATAATAATAATAATAATAATAATAATAATAATAATAATAATAATAATAATAATAGATAAACCGGTTCATATTTAAAGGGTGATAGGCAAGAAAGCTACTATTCAATGTCTTGAACTTCGATGTGAAATTTCAAGTCAAATACACAATTTCATGTTCACTGAATAAAACCAATTTGCAAAGTTTACAGCGCGCCTGCGTGTGCCTCCGTGGTATATTAAAATTATTTAAACGTTTTAAATATTTAGTTTCCATTCTCGCTGCGAGTTCGTTCTGGATTTATAAGGTTAATGTTTTCTTTATGATCAAGTGTAAAAGAACTGTTGGAATGATATTCTCTTTGGACTTACAAACACATTACGCCCCTCACCCTTGTAGACAGGTATGAGCTGGCAAGTCGACCTTTGAGAGCACCTGGCATAACTAATAGATTAGCCATCCTGGCTTCCCGCAGCGTCTAGCAGCATGTGACTCGGAAAACATTTGAAGCCGGCTGTACCTTCTCTACCATGTACATAATAGGTAAAGAAGGTATTGCATTTCGCACAAAAATTCGATACTGAAATTTCGTGTTTTTAGGCCTCCGGAATAAAACATCTGATAGGCTACATTTCTCCAATTTTTTTACAATAGCTTATTATTTTGTATACTCAACATTTGCCAAAATAAACATTTGTACAAATGGTTTTATTACATATGTGTAGGTACAATGGATATAGGAGAATGCAGTAGGCTTAAGTGATAGTCAAATATGTATTTTAATACCTGGTCGCTATGTGGTGACTTGCCAACCCATTCTCTTCGTACGGCGACAACATACAGAGGGCTTCCTATTTGGGAAAACTATAAGTATTAGAAAATACAAACTAATAAGGAATATCTTGGAAATGATTAATGCCATAAAAAATCTTATTTAACAAATTGTGTGCTTTAACGAGATCTACATTTTTGTGTAGTGAGATTTTGACAATCTTTTACGTTTATCAGTTATGCAAAAGTAATTCAGAATTCAGAGGACTTCAGAGATTATTCCCAGAAAATTTAAAATATACATTTGTTATGTCATGAAAATGTGTTAAGCATATGGTATTTCTATAAAAATTAAGCCATTTTTTAAAAAAATCTAAACGTTCCAAATTTTCTTTGTATGGCATGGGATTTTCTTGGAAATGTTCCTGTCGCATCCTTGGAAGAACTTAAATATAAAGTTTTAAATTTAAAGAAAGTTTCGATTTTCAGCGAACCTCAAAATGCGTTTTTCCAGTGAAACATCAGCATATAAATTTCTATTCATTATAATGATTAGTAACTGCTATTTTTTTAATTTAATTGTTGCAATAATTTAGCCTAATTTGGGTAAAAATCACTTTCCGAGGTCCTTAAAGGTAAATTTAAAAAGTGGAGTGGATTCACCGTGCGACATAGCATACCGGAAACATTACAAACAAAAAAGTCGAATAGCATTTTGTTCTTTGATCAGCCGATTTCGAAAAAAAAAAGTAGTTTTTTTATCCAAATTGGATGCGTAATTCCACAAGAATGTACGAAGATAACAGTTTGTTACTTGTAAGATGGGTAGGGTAACTTATTTATGACATAACTTCGGTAGTAATTATGGGACATCACATCGAAAGACTTAAAAGACGGGAAGCAATATTCCGAGTTGCTCTTTCAGACGTGGAGTAATTTGTGGATGTAAACAGGTCTGGCACTTCTGCTTTCGTGTAATGTTTTGGGAGCTAACGTTTGTGTCTGGCCTACACTCGCACAGTAAACTTGGAAGAACATGACAGGGTATGTGTTTATGTTTTTAAGACGCACCGTTACGGTGTTTGTTTATGTACTGAGCTAGGGAAAGGACCGCTCACACAATCTGCAGTGTTGCCAGCTTGTTTTCAACAAAACTAAAATATCTCCGTAGGAAATGGTCAGAGACAAAAATGTAAGATACAAAATGTCTTCCAAATACCCAAATCTACCACTGGTTTAAATTAATGTAATGACTTTGTTTCCACCCGGTACATAAATACCTTACTATGAAATTGCTAAATAGACATTAATGGTGGTTATTGTTCCCTATTGGTACCTTGATTTGCTTTATTTTTGCAATAAACGTCCAGATGCCCATCAAGTGCAGGTGATAAAGCAAACAACTTTAATTTTACGCCTTGCATCTTCACGGTGAAGCGCACACGCCCAAATATATAGCTTCCTTTCTGTGTAGAGGCAATCCGTAAATTATTTTTTCACGGCTCACCTGCTTGCTGCTACAGGATTAGCTTCACCCTACACCAACAAATCTCTAGGGTGACCGAAACCCCCGTGGCAATATATTTAAGAAGGAACGCGCCAAACTTCCGCTGACGACAAACCTTTGTCCTACGCAGTTGGGTTCTTGTTGCATGCGCCATTAATACATGTATGACTATACAAGTTGTTAGGCTTTTTTTGGGAAGTAGTTATTCAAATTAAATAATGAAGAAAAATGAGCTTCATGCAGTGAATAACTAACTCCAGAAACAGGTTTAATGCTCAACGAAGTCACTGAGATTGGCTGTTCTGTCAACTACAGGCTGAGACTATTTAAATATTAATTTTGATTCGTGTCTTGATAAATCTAGTGGTTTTCTTCAAGAATTGTTTCAAATAATTATAACCTTGTTTCAGTGTAGCATATCTGAGTTTGTTGCTGATGGAATGTCCTAAGGAACAGCTTCTGTAGATTACAACTGAAATCAAAACATCAAGCCAAAACCTACCTTGAAATTTCTGTGGAAAAAGTGCGTGGGACAAGAACGCCACTACAAAAAATCTACCAAATTTCAATGCTTCTAAGTCGGAAACAGAATTCTGCGAATCAACATTCCTGTTTGATGCAGAGGGGACCGACTCAACTCATTCCCAACGCGATATTCAAGCGGGCAGCTAAAAAAGGGTCCAATCCAATCAATCAATAAAAGTATTGCTTCCCTATGGACGATTTCAGAGCCTAGCAGATAAAATCGGCAGCTACCGGCTTTTGTCTCTCTAAGCAAACGTTCAGGGTAGGCTTCGGCTTTTGTTTTTTTAAATCCTGCAATGGAGTTTGAGGTTAGGGGAAGTCATAGAATATGTAGGAATAAGTTTACTTATATAGTTTACTACCTGGTGTTTTTTGCATGTTTTTTTAAACAGCATTAATCTTTGAAGATTTCATCCTAATAATTATTTATTGTCATATTTTGTAACCTTTAGATCGTAAGTGCTTGCATATTTCTAACATTGTTAGGTTATAAACCTGCAAAATATAAAACAAAGAAAGAACGAGAAATAAACATTTTCCTGCGCAATAAAAAAAGTGCAAATCTTGTTTTGAAACAGCCTCCTTTTGAGCTAAGAACAGTTTCCTAAAATTAAATTCCCGTTTCCTCTGCGGAATGATCCCACAGTTCCTGTGCAGGAAACAAATATTTCAGGTCTCCGGCTTTAATACCGCAGAAACAGTTGCGAGTATTATAAAATTATCCTCGTAAATGCGCTTGGAGGGATTTCCGAGCCAGGAATGTGTAAGCGAATGTGAACACGGAGAAAGATAGATGCCGGAAAATGTAGAACTGTAATCATCTCTGTTCGGAAATGGGGTAAAGCACTTTCAGAAGATGATGACGGAAGAGAGTGTGAGAGTAGAGGAAGAAGTAATACAGGTGCAATTTATATATCACAATAATCTTTTTACTTTCTCTACTGGTTAGTAGGGGAAGTATTGTATTCCACCCAAAAATTCGATGTCGAGATTTCACCGGAAATGTATGTTTTGAGGCCCCCTGAATAAAAAAAAGCATTTTTAGAAAAAGGTCCGTGTGTGTGTCTGTGTGTCAGTCTGTGGACAGCATAACTCAAAAACGAACAGTCAGTTAAATACCAAAGTTGGTATTTAAGTTTAATTTCCTTCAAGGATGCGACACGAAGATTTTGAAGAAAATAGCCCCACCCTAAACTACCCTTTACATGGAAAATTTTTCGAAAATTTTGATTTTCTTGAAAATGGCTCTAACGATTTTGATTAAAATGCCATATGTTTGAGATACTTTATTGACAAATGAAATGTATATATTGAATTTTCTGGTTATAGCCCCTGTAGTCGTATTTACTCTGGACGACTTTTGCATAACTGGTAAACCGTTAGAGATAGACCAAATCATACCATACAAAAAAATGTAGATCTTGCTAAAATACACAACTTATGTCTCAATGAATTTTCTTGTAGAGTGAACCATTTCGGAGATATTCCTTGTTATGTGTGTGAGTTTCGGGAAACTTAAAACTTTCGTGAAATGGATCATCGTTCTTCATTTTTATATGGTAAGTGTGCAAAGAGAAGAGAATCTCAAAGCTTCAAAAGATGTGACTATCGCTCAAAGCCTACTGTATTCCTTACACCTACAAGGAAATAAGCAATAAGATAATTTGTACAAATGTTTATCTCAACTAACACGAAGAAGATATAGGAATAAGAGTTTGTAAGAATGGTTAGTACAAGAGTAGAGAAAGTCATGTGAGTGTAACACATCAGATTTTTTTTTATTCAGGGAGCCTCAAAACATATATCTGTTGAAATATCGACATCGAATTTAGTGGAATACAATACTAGAGCAAAAATACGATATAAAATTAAATATGAATAAGGTTTATACTTAGTGTTTTCAGTTTTAAAACTAAGAGACACGTTTGAGGCTAACTAAAGCTGAAATTTTTGCCCTTATTGCGCAGACGTTAATCGAACAACACTAAAATATAGTGATATAAGAAGGGATCGATAATCATCCAGAAATGGTGTGGAAATTTCACTGTTGATCTACTAATTCTCATTCCTCTGTTACAGTTAATTTATACTGTGCAATTTACTATTTTCTGTAGTGTGTGCTAAAACATACACGTTCTTTTTACCATCTTCTAAGTAAATGGCTCCATTTCCGCTTTATGTTTAGTGTGTCTATGCGAACTAGGTTGGAAGATTAATGAATGGTTTATCAGTGAGCTATTTTGGAGGTTAGTAACTGGCACACTAATTGACACCATTAGCGGTTAAGAATGGCTGTGACAGGCACCCAAAGTTCAAATGCTGGGCTTACAAGGGTCGTTGTTTTATGGAGTACATACCGGAATAGGAACAGCTCTAATTACCTATTTACTACTTCCTTTAAACTTAAACTCAACCTATGGGACCATAAAACTACCATAAAACAATTTATTACGAGCCGACTAAAATTAGTTATTCGTTGCATCTCTGTAGGACAAGTATAACAATCTAAATCATTTCGTCACCACTTCCAAGATATTCTTTGTTATTTGAATTTTCAAATACTAATACATTTTCCTAGAGGGAAACCCTAATTGGTTTTTCTTGTCATGCAAAGAACGTGGGATCTAAGACATCAGAGATCTGCTTTTTACAAACTGACTATCTCTTAATGCACCTTCTACAAACAAAACATGCAAATCTCTAAAGAAAGTAAGAATAGATATATAAGCTTTTAAAAAACAATTTGTAGAGATTTGAGTACATACAGTCATATGAATGCAACGCATATTTTACAGTTATTTTTCTGACTCGAAAGTTGAAAATTGTTTTCAATTGTAAATCGTAGCAAAATCTTGGCTTATTAAGGCAGGAACTCTTTGAAATTCCTCGTGTTGTATAGCATTTTTCTCCAGTAGCCAAAATATTAATAAATTAACCCTGTTTCACCTTTGAAAATTAATGCACTCATTTCAAATTACATTGCACCGACGTAATACCAGTTATTAAATGTATCACCAGCCTACCTTTCTTTTACATATCATAATCATACGATCTACATGCACAATGCACAAAGTAAGTGAAAGGCTGAATCCTTGACATCGTCCTTGATAGTTAATTATTTTGGACGTCATATATTATAAGTCAAAAGCATTACGTAACCTCCACTCTTTTATTAACTGTTAGTATATTTCTTTATCAACCACGTGTTAAGTAGATTGAGATTGCACCGGAAATACATACATATACTTGTGTAAGTTTAAAGACGCCCAGTGAGGTTAAATCAGTTTTAATTAATTTTTTTAATTAGAAGATGTTCATTAGAACATCAGCGCCCTTATAAAACGGATCATGCCAAAGGTCAGAAATAAATATACTAATAATAAGGCAAATATACCAAACAAACAGGCCAAGACAGAATTTAAAAACGTTAAGATCGAAAAAAGTATGGAATTTTGGCATCAAAACATCAACTCTTTCGATCGTTTGTTTATCGTCCCCAGGACCTCTGCAAGACTGACAGACAGTTGCAGAGTCTCAAAGGTGCGCTAGGGAGACCATGCTAACAGCACAACAAAGCCATGTGACTGCCTTTTTTACTACTTTCCAAAGGGAAATTGTGTGTTCAAAAGTGTTTAGTTTTATATGTATCTCCCTGTGTATTTGCTAAAATAGAATTTGGTTAGCCCTTATTCCGGATGCATAAGCTGCGGACAGAAAGTTTTGTCAATATGTAATTGAATACAGAAATCAATAGACCAGAACGGCTGCAAATGAATCCTGGCGTTCTCTGATGAGAGAAGTCATTTGCGAAAAACACAGTGCCAATCATAAACAAGAGAGGGGTATTAGCTTTACCTACCGCAGTGGCCACAGTAATCCGTATTGAGTTATACACCCAATATAGCTGCATTAGTGTTTTACGAAACAACATCAACTGTTTAACCAAACAAAAGAGAATCTAGACTGTGCCCGTGGTCTGGTGGTTAGCATTCTAGCTTCCAAACCTTCTATTTTCGGCTAGAGGATGGAAATTTTTCTTGGCTAGGATTATTGAAAAAAGTCTGAATGTGTATGTGGGTATAAAGACAACCCAAAGATCAACCCCAACATCATTACTATACGCAATAAAATAAAATTCTTCCAAAGGCATAGTCGCCGATATGACCTACATGATAAAGACAGCATATAAATGGCAGAAAAAATCTGATGTTACACTCAAATGACTTTCTCTACTCTTATTCATACAAACGCGTATTCCTCTATTTCATGTTAATTGAGATAAACAAGTGTAAAACTTATTGTAAAGGTAGGTACAAGGATAATATAACAATACTGTTGACCTAAAGCGATATTCAAAGTTTTGAAAGCTCTTCGCTATGTGATGGCTTTAAAATTATGTTTTCTTTGCATGGCCAACAGATAAAAAACGGATGACTTCTCATTTGAGAAAAGTATACGCATTGATAAGTTCAGACAAGTAACAAGGAATATCTCGGAAATGGTTCTACACAAACACAGACACTCGCGCGCGCGAACCTTTTCATAAAAATGTTTTATTTTGTTATTCAGGAGGTCCCAAAACATGTCCTACCGCTAAAATCTCGATATTGTAAGTTCTGTTTAGCAATTACAATCAGATGGTGTTTTATAGCCGATGTCCGTTAGCAGGAATAGGGCGTTTCAATGAATGATCAAAATATGCTGAGTAATTTTGGATATTACCCTACATACATGTAAGTTTTCTGCCTATATAATATCAGTGTAGTTATAATTTGGCAACCTTTATGTGTACGAGCCGATAGAAATCTCTGCTGACAGAGCGTGGGTTCCTTAGTGTATTACGTGCACCTAATAAATTCGACATAATTAATATAATGAATTATAGGTTTAGGTGTGGCGCTATCTGGCGTCGGTTTGTGTTAGCTCTTCCTTATACTGATGCAGGATATGTCTACACTGGTACCGCTCCTTAATTAGGTATTGTGGAACCAAGTGAAGCTGAAAACATGCAAGTTTTCCTTTTGGAACACTAGTCGTATACTAATATCACACATTATCTTTAGATGACGTTGTCGAAGTCGAGAAAAGGACTTTTCATGCCTTTTACGCAGTCGTACTTTAAATTATATCATAAAAGGTCGTGAATTGTGGCTTCCGCAATTGTTTTTTTTTTCCAGGTTAGCCAACGACTAAATAAAGGTCTAAAAACTTTACTACATATAGGAGTTTGCGGTGTTGATGTTGGATCTGTCTCATGCATTTAGTAGCTACTTAAATTACTGTTTGAGTTGGTTAAACACAAAAGTAAATAATGCAAGAGAACAGCACCAAAGGTATCGGATACAGTAAAGTCCACAAGTGGTAACACTGGAATATGAAGAACGATGTTCAGTTGTTACTTTGGCATAACACAGGCCATGCTATTATATTGTATTTTTCTTCAAACGCTCGTGTCCTTAAAACATGTTATTACTTATTACTGGATTTATAGCTCACATTGTTAATACAGTGGCTAGTATTTCAACTGTGAAGATTCGCAAGGATCGAATCCGTTTGCGGTGCTAAAGCTGTGACAAAGGACGGGGTGATACACCGTAAATTAAAAGGTGACTGATGTCTGAATGTAGATAACATTCTTATGAAACAGATTTCGCATTTAAACTTGAAAGTAAAAGATTTCGGTGAATGTTTTTCGGTTTTTATTTTTGTGTTTATTTATTTTCAGTTATCTGAATGCCAACTTTTATCCAAGCACGGAAATAAATTGCGTTAAGATAACTGCCAAAGGTAAGGGTTCCCTGCAAGTTCATTTATACAAAAAGATCAGCGAGTTTTCCTAACACATATTACATTCAAAATATATTATTTTGTCACTCAACTCTCCATTAATAAAGAAACTATCATAATTGGGCCCCGTATTTTTGCACTCCTTCGTCAAAGCATGATGATTGCGCTAAAAGCCATAACTTACTCTTAATTAAAATGCGCATCACCGAGAAAGGTTTTCAAATATTTGAAAGGAAAATAAAACAAAAGGAAAGTTACTTAGTGCCAGAGTGTATGCTAAAAGTGTTTGTAAACAAATACACACAATGTCTTATTGACCATGCATTAGCATTAGCAATTCTAACATGTTTCTCTGTTTGAAGAAGCTACTTAAGGGCGTGAATTTTGAAGAAGATGTCAAAGTAGTACCAAAACTGGTTTATTTCTATTAAGAAAGCTCAGAAAAATTGATGAGGCATTACGACAAGGGTTCAATAATAATAAAAATATGCTGAAATAGTTTAACATGAAAATCCAATGGTAATAAAGTACTTTAAGCATATCCCCATGTTTTCTTTTAGTAGCTTGCTAGTTATTTTATAAACACATACGTGCTGTAAAACACTCCAAACGAGAATATTGTTTTCCAGACAGTATCTGCTCATTAAGTCTCAAAGCTTAGCATAATTTTACTGTATTATTCTTTCCGAAGGACGAAACTCTTAAGCTGCCATAAATAACACCCAGAAAGGTGTATTTTACGACCATTTCTTTTTCTCGCTTTCATGGTAGATGGACTCTGCTAATCCTTCAGTTTATGACTTACCCGACATTTATTACTTTTTGCAACAGAATTTAAAATGTTTGCAATTTAGAGAGCTTAGCATATTACCGTGAGTTTTGTATGCCATAGCATTTTATTCAGTATATCCTTTATGTCTACATTTCAAGGACCTAGCCATACATTGCCAGCTATAATATTTATTTGTGCTAAGTTATTTATACAGTTAGGGTCTGTTGGGACTGGCCCTGGCCACGTGTTCAAGACCTCGGCATTACAACCTTTGTTATATATTTAAACTCCACAATCTCCTTCTTTCCCTCTTTTCAAATACTATTTTCACCTTTCTTCAATTTCACTGTTCCAGTTCCTTTTCACATTCCACAAAAATTCTTCTAATTCTTCACTTTTGTACAATAATACATTTTCTCCATTCATTTGTTCCTTTTATATACCACCAGACTGTGCACCTTAACCATGCTATAGCTTCTTTGTCCATTTTGTAGCATTTTCTTTCTTCAAGAATAAAAATCTGATGTGTTACACTCACATGACTTTCTCTACTCTTGTACTAACCATTCTTACAAACTCTTATTGCTATATCTTCTTCGTGTTAGTTGAGATAAACATTTGTACAAATTATCTTATTGTTTATTTCCTTGTAGGTGCAAGGGGAATATTAGAATACAGTAGACTTTGAGCGATAGTTAAATCTTTTAAAGCTTTGAGATTCTGTTCTCTTTGCACGACTATGATAAAAAATGAATAACGATCTTGCATTTGACGAAAGTTTTAAGTATTAAAAACTCACACAAATAACAAGGAATATCTCCGAAATAGTTCCCTCTACAAAAAAGAAATTTATTTGGACATAAATTGTGTAGTTTAGCAAGAACTACAGTTTTTTGTACATTAAGATTTTGTCTATCTCTTACAGTTTACCAGTTATGCAAAAGTCACTCAGAGTAAACCGGACTACATAGGCTATAGCCAGAAAATTCAAAATATAGAGTTAATTTGTCATAAACGTGTGGAATTTTTATCAAAATCGTTAAGACATTCTCAAGAAAGTCAACATTTTCGAAAAATTCTCCACGCAAAGAGTAGTTTAGGGTGAAGGAATTATCTTCGTGTCGCATCCTTAAAAGATATTACATTTACATACCAACTTTGGTTTTGAACCGACTTTTCGTTTTTCCCTGAAACCTCGACATCGAATTTTTGGGTGGAATACAATACTTCCTCTACTTACTATACGTAGTAGAGAAAGTAAAAATAATCTCATTTTAATACTGCTTATTCTCTGGTAGGTTTCTAGAATCTTTGTATAATTCCATATATTTGTTCCAATATATCTAGCCCAGCTCTCGCTTCATTTCTATGGCAATTAAGATGAAGTATTGTAGTCCACCCGGCAATTCGATGTCGAGGTTTCACTTACAATACATATTTCGAGATCCCCTGAATTAAGAAAGGAGCGTTCTTAGAAAATGGTTGATTTACCCACGCGCATATTAAGCGAGACAGTTTCACCACGTTCCAGTTCACGTGACCTGTCCCTAGGGAGTGCTTCAGAGTTTGAAACAAAGCTAAAGAAAGGTTGCCGCGGAATTATTGATCTCACTGCGTACCCATGTTGTTCTTTTAGCACCGCGTGCCTCAGAGAATAACGCAATGCATGTAATAACGCTGGGGTTACCTCCTTGTTTAGTAACTAATGAATGACTCATGAGAAAAGTGCGCCGAAAGGATATGGTCCACAAATTATGACTCTAAACACAATGTTACGGAATTCAATTGACAAACTCAAGGGTTATGGAGGACTATTAGATGGTTACTTTAACATAGGTACTTATGCGCTGAGGGCCAAGCTGCCCCGCATCACACACGCGAGCAAACACGTGGCAACAATGAGCGCGGCACGTCAAAGGGGTTTTCGAGATTATTCGAGAAGTGTCTGGCGGCCGGCGTATTTGTAGAAGTTCCTAAAGATGAAGTTTGAGAAAGGTCCTTGTTACGTCATCCTCGCTATATAAGGAGGCGAGGCAACGGCAGTTAGGAGTCAGGTTTTAGTTTGTGTGTGTACAATCGCATCGAAACGAAGCAGTTAATGAGTGTCGAGTGATTGTATCATCAAAGTCAGCTGTTTCAGAGACAGAGAAAGTGAACAGAGTGAGTCAAGGTTACGAGAGGAAAACAGTTGTCAGTTGTAACACCACGAAGAACTGAAGACTTAAAGTCAGTAAAAGACGACTGTGTATTTGAGCAAAATTTGATTAGAATTTTGTCCATTTGTCACAACACTTATGATTGCAATACAGCGAAATCAACTAGCCAGTACGCCACTGGTAACACTTCCATTAGTTGCTAATGCTTATAGGTAATCGTGGCCACGCCATGTTCAAATATTCCATGTGAACATTTGCGCAATAGGTACCTACTTAAACAGCGAAAGAAACGCTAATGACAGCGCTATTAGGTAGATACTAGAGCTATCTGTGGTCTGCGTCTCGAATACGTGTGGTTCTCTATGTGATAATGGAGGTATCAGTGGCGCACTGGCCCTTGCTGACCGAGCACTTCTTCCAGAAAAATAAAGTTCATAGCTTCGAAACTACCGCAATCTATTTTGCAGTTCTGAAAGAGAAATTGAGTATTTTAAGTGTAAATCAGTACCAGACTCAAATTTCCTGTAGTAATATCACGAAAGGGTTTCATTTGAAGATACCATTAAGAGTGGGAAGTGGGTGAAAAATGATCTCAAACACGAAAATCTCAAGTGGTATTTGTTTCGAGTACTCCGCGAAATAAGCCATTCATTTATTTAATACTATTTAATATTAACAATTTACAATAACACTCATACATTTTAATTCACATTTATTTTCACAGTTGGCACTACAATTAATTCAGTAGGCTGTGAGAACAATTCCTCTGTGAGTTTCTAACCTCTTTCGTTGCAAAACATCTGAAATTGATTCCATACACATGAACTGGTTTTTTCCCCATATTTTTTGACATCGTCTCTTCAATGAAAATATCAATATCCTCAATAGAATATTCGCCTAATCTTTTTTCTGACATTTCTGAATTGTTTTTACTGCGCATGGTTACTTTAGATGTACAGAAACGTAAGAAAATGTTTAGGTTGGCGGAACTGCAAGGAGGTGATATAACCAAAGTGATAATACCACGATCAAGAGGTGATAACCCGGTATGAGTGGATAGTCTATATTATTTACATTTATATAAAAATGATTACATGACTTCAAAGTTTGTCGTCACAGACCATAGCTGTCCTCCTTTGAGGTCTCTGAATCGTATGTGAAGTTACACTGAACCTATGAATGGAAACCATCACGAATTTCTTGCAAGGAGGAAACCATATTCAGACTTCGCTTTGGTAAGTCTTGAAGGAAACTTAAAATGCAAAAATGCAGAAATACAATTCTACGTTTCCTGTTATGTGCATTTTTGAGCTTGCAATACCAGGTTTTCATGAACTCAGCACAAAATTGTTCTGTATTGAACAACTGTCAGTGATGTACCCTTTCTATATTAATTCCATTCATAACAATAAGATGGTAAATGTTTCAGCATTGGATATCCATCTTCTCATTGCCCTGTAGGGCATGTGCCTGCTGTGTGAGAGACCCGGGTTTGATTCCAGGCTGAAGGCAAGAACTTTTCTCTACTTAAGATTATCCCTATTCTTCCCAGAGTCTGGAAGTGTCAAAGAAAACGTGAATGTGTGATATAATTTATCAAACCCAAAGAAAGAAAGAAATCCAAAGACAATAGGCAATGCATTCTGGGGCCATCGACAGGACTATTGTTGTGGATATAACTACTTTCTTTTTGCTGGTTGGACTTTTTAAGTATTTATACTTTTCTCTAGTAGGAAGTCGTTATTTGCCTTTTATGTCCTGTCGTGCAAAGAGAATGGAATATCAAAACTAGCGACCAGGTCTTAGAAGATTTGGCTATCACTTAAGGCTATTGTATTTTCCTATTTCCATTGTACTTGTAAGGACTGAAGTAGATAGAAAAATACGTGTTTTTAAAAAAGGTTTGTACAAGGGTGAGTAGCGAAAGTCATGTGACTGCCCACATCAGATTTTTTAAGGGGACACAGTATATCCTAGTTAATCACCCTATAACATTTTATTCGTATTAAATATTTTTAAGGAACCAGGTTAAAATGTGTCGTATTAAGTAATTAGTAGTGTAAATAACTCTTCTGGATATAATAGTTCTAGAGAGAACGTTAATTCAACGTTTAATTTAGGAGGTGAGAGAAGCTGGACACCTTGAAACGGCAGTCCCAGTAATATTCGTGTACACAGAATCAACGTTGCAGCAATTTCTGCTTGGATGGTTGTTCCTTTCCCAACATAACATTCCAATTTATCTTGTCCACACAAGTACGAGCCATAAACAGCATGGTGGGAAGCGACTTGGAACAAATTGCTTTTGGGACGATCGCACAAATGTTGCATAACATGCAGATATACTGGTTTTCGCCTCTCCAAGGAATACCTACTTGCTTGGAAATTTGGGCTCGCTTACACGAGTTTAGGAGGCACTACGTCATCTTTTTGTAGTTTTATACAGGATTACACCCACAATCCTTTTTATTACATTACACCCGAAAATTCATATCGAGATTTCACAGAAAATACATGTTTTGAGACCCCTGACTCTGAAAATGAACATTTTGATTTATTTTATCTTATTTTCTATAGTTGGTGTTTGCGTTTCCAGTTCGTCTTCTTTGATTATAACCTTGCGCTAGTTTGACACATAAATAAAACGGTCGCTTTCTGCGTTTTAATAAATATATAGAAAATCACTACAAGAATGTGTTGCACATTCAAGAGATCCCGAGTTCGAATCTCGGTTAGGGTGACTTACCTGGATAAGGACTCTTCCAGGGTGTTTCGTTGTCCATGAAAGACAAGTTAAGGATATCTTAAGCTCTGTGGATTCCGGGCTCATTTGAGCATTATTTCGCCCATTTCATTGTCCGATATTACCTAACCGGATAAAAAACTATATCATTAAAAACAGATAACAACAATGGTAATGGAGTTGTTACTTTTATTGTTCGATATTTTTTTCGTGTGTTCAACAGTGCCCAAGAAATCGAGGATCAAAGTTAAGGCTAGTTCAAACCACCGACAACAATAACGATAACCAGAGCGATAAATTTGAAATATATGTATTCAAACGGGAGTGTTCAAAACCGACGGGAAGCTTTCCCGAACCCCGGGAACGGGAAAGAAGATTTGGTCAAGTATTAACTTATACGTTGCCGTTACCGAGCACGTCATGTTAGATTCATATTGTGCTAGACTTTTCGCTGTACAAATTAATCAACAGGTAATATAGTGATAAATTAATATTTATGTTGTTTTACAAGTTTAAAACTATAGTAGAAGAAAGAACAAGAAAATGTAAAATAAATATTATAGAGAAGGCTTAGAAAAGATAATTTCGCGATATACTATAGAAAACGTGTAAACCAAACTTTAGTGTGAGATAAGTGTTTAAAAGCTGGCATAAGCCATATGTCATTTATTCCCTGCGCGAGACCACACAGATATTTTAGGTGCGCACTCCAAGGTCAAGACAGCAACACAGGGTTCCGCACTATTCTGCGTGGGCCTTACAACATCTGAGAAGGTAATTTTGCGCCCACTCGCAACCGCCCTCCAAGCGATCAGCAATGCAAAGTCGTTTCCATACTAATTATAACCGATCAGGAAGCGTTTACGACCATGGACAATATGAATATTTACTCAACTTCTCAGGTTATTAGCATTAAATGCAGCAAGGATCATTTCAAATTAGGTTTAGTTAAAATTTCACTGTGACCGAGCTTAGTTTCTGAAGTCAAATTTTGACCAATCTTTATTTCTTTCTTTACCATGTATTTTGTACAATATTCGTGCATAAATTCGATAAGAAAGGAAACAGCACGATCCGAGGAAATCCAAGAGAGCTACAGCAAGAAAATCTGTTGCACTCACATGACTTTCTCTACTCTTGTACTAACCATTCTTACAAACTCTTTTTCCTATATCTTCGTGTTCTTTGAAATAAAAATTTTCAGAAATTCTCATTGCTTATTTCCTTGTAGGTACAAGGGGAATATGACAATACAGTAGGCTTTGTGCGATAGTCAAATCTTTTAAAGTTTTGAAATTGCGGTTTCTTTGCACGGCTAACATAAAAAACGAACAACGACGTTGCATCTGACGAAGGTTTGAATTTTCTACAACTGACACAAATAACAAGGAATATCTCCGAAATGGTTTACTCTACAAAAAATTTATTGGGACATAAATATTTATATACTAAGATTTGGTCTATCTCTTACGGTTTACCAGTTATGTAAAAGTCATCCAGAATAAACATGACTACACAAGCTATAGCCAGAAAATTCAAAATATACATTTCATTTGTCATAAATGGCATTTTCATCAAAATCGTTAATGCCATTTTGGAGAAAATCAAAATTTTCAAGCAATTTTCCATGTGAAGATTAGTTTAGGGTGGAGAAATTTTCTTCAAAATCTTCGAGTCGCATCCTTAAAAGTAGTTAAACTTAAATACCAACTTTGGTTTTTAACCGACTTTTCATTTTTGAGTTATGCTGTCCGCAGACTGACACACAAACACACTGGAAATTTGTTCTAAAAATGCTTTTTTGGGTTCGTGGGGCCTCAAAACATATATTTCTGGTGAAATCTCGACATCGAATTTTTGGGTGGAATACAATACTTCCCCTACTTGCTATGCGTAGTAGAGAAAGTAAAAATTGAAATTTTCAAACACTTTTTGATACAAAGTGTAGTTAAGGATGGGAGGCTATTTCCTGGAAATCTTCCTTGAAATATGCTGAACTTAAATACCAAGTTTGGTATTAATTGATTTTTAATTCTTGAGTTTTGCTGTTCACAGACACACAGACACATGGACCTTTTTCTTAAATATTTCTTTTGGGGTTTAGGGGTCTCAAATATATTTCTCCAGTGAAATCTCGACATAGAATTTTTTATAGAATTCCTGTACTTCCTCTACTTAGTGGAAGATGCAGTACATCAAGTAAAACGACGATAAGAAAGAGGAAAAAGAAGACAGGTGTGCATTTATATTTCGGCTACTGAAAGGTCATTCGAATTGTCATTTGTTTTCTTTCACTTGTTTTGAAGGTGGCAAGTTTATTGTTGCGCGTGATTTAAACCGGAATGGTGTAACCCTTGTAATGTTATTTATGTGAAGAAACAGTTCACACCTCCAGAAAGTGCCTTTAACATTCACTTCAGATCGTATCTGCACGTGAACAAGCAAATAAGCAGCTTTAAGCATGCAAATGTTACAGCCAATTTAAATGTTTGCAAAACACATCTATTTTGTATTGATCAGTATCTGGTGAAGCAAAGATGCCCGGAGGACTCGAGTGGCGCCCGTTCCGGGGCTTCAGAGGTGTGGTTGCGTCATTATATTAACAACGGTTTTCAAATTACTATGTATAAATCCACGCATGCACCCTCACGTCCTACGCATGCGCATACGACAGTCCTGTCAAATATACGACGCGAGCCCTGATTACATTTGCATACAATTTGCTCGACATGTGTTTCAATGAACTTTATTTCGAATGCGGTCACCCGTTTCGTGACCATTGTCTGCTGCACAGTTCTCCAAATGGACCTTCGCTGTTGATCCAAGAAGTTACTGCAAGGAGGTATTTTAACTTATGAACTTGGAGATATAATCCAAAACAGAAACAGAATTTTTAGAAAAACGTCCGTGTGTGTGTATGTCTGTCTGTCTGTGGACAGCATAGCTCAAAAACGAAAAGTCGGTTAAAAACCAAAGTTGGTATTTGAGTTTATTGTCTTTCAAGCATACGACACGAAGATTTTGAAGAAAATAGCCCCACCCTAAACTACCCTTTACATGGAAAATTTTTCGAAAATTTTGATTTTCTTGTAAATGGCTCAAACGATTTTGATTAAAATGTCATATGTTTGAGATATTTTTATGACAAATGAAATGTATATCTTGAATTTTCTGGCTATAGCCCCTGTAGTCGTATTTACTCTGGACGACTTTTGCATAACTGGTAAACCGTTACAGATAGACCAAATTATACTATACACAAACTGTAGATCTTGCTAAAATACACAATTTCTGTTCAAATAAATTTGCTTGTAGGGTGAACCATTTCGGAGATATTCCTTGCTATGTGTGTGAGATTCGGAAAACCAAGCTTTCTTGAAATGGAACATCGTTCATTTTTTTATATGTTAAGTGTGCAAAGAGAACGGAATCTCAAAGCTTTAAAACATTTGACTATCGCACAAAACATACTGTACTCTAATATTCCCCTTGTAGCTACAAGGAAATAAGCAATAAGATAAGTTGTACAAGTGTTTATCTTAACACGAATAACTGGGTATCTTTTAGGAAGAATTGCTGGTATTTATGTCGACTCAAGAGGTGGAATGTCAACAAACATAACCAGAGCGCACTATAATGGGATAAATTTGCTTTTTTGAACTCCAACAGGGTCCAATAGCTTTGTAATATAAACATACAACACTTAGTTATCGCCAAGGCGTCAATTTAAATCAGAATACTTGAAACTTACGCATCTCATTGCTGTGTATTTTATTTTGCAGTCTCTGGCTCATCTCAAATAATGAGGTGTGGACTGTCTATTCCAAAGAGTTACTCTTTAGTATAATGAAATGTCATTTCAGATCTTTCATTGAAGTTGTAAATGAACGTGTCAGATTTACATTGTCTAACATTTGAATAACAATAGGAATCATTTAACATCAGGTTAGCAAGTCATCAGTTGTCAAACAAGTGAGAGAAAATCAATCATTTGCAGACTACCAGGCCAGTACAAAATTTACTTTAATGCTCACCAGGCACGAAAGGAGCTCTTAATGAACAATTAAAATCTATAAAAGTTATTAATAATTACATTTTTAACTAATTATCACACACTCCTTTTTTCTACCTTCCAGTATTAGGTCCAGGAGCACTTTGAACTCGTGTTAAAGATATAAATAGGTGAAATTTCTGAATTCTACAATTATTAGACCATTTTGTTCAAACTCATATCAGATATGACACATCTAAGGAATAATGTATATTCAAATTTTCATTGTAATATCTTCAACACTTTTAAATTTATTATCCTTTCTAGCTATTGTTTTGGCAGCGTACCTAAAATGCTCCACACGTTGAACATTTAAAAATTTTGATAATTTTAAATATTATTCTGTTATAGAAAAGTACTCTCAAAAGAACGTTGGGAACAGAAAATGCTCTGCTTTATTAAATAAAAATTATTAACTTTTAAAAAATATTTTTTTCAATTTATCAACTGGTAAATATTAAAGTTACAGAACAATCACTATCACTAATTTTTTCTCGGTCAGTTAATTACAAGCACTCTGATTCCATATTTGGAACAGTAGGTTTCCAGGAAATGCAGCGTTCACTCTACAACACGTAGAGAACCACGCGGAAGCACATGACCAAAGTGCATACCCTGTCTTCGGTTTTCTGGCGTATTTCACTCTGACACGTCACTATTCAAAATGCTGCTTGTTTTACTGTGATACACAGAGAAGTTAAAAACATGAAATTAACCCTCACTACCAAACAAAATACTGTAAAACTTAGCTTTAAACCTCATTAACATTAACAAGTGAGATGCACTTTTCTGTGTTGCATCCACTGCGCGCGCACATCGTTTGAGACAAGCCCAAGCACCAGCCGCTCTGTTTCAATGCTTGTCGTGATGCCTCAACAATACTAATTCATAGCAGATTGTTGTTCTTTAAATATGAATAACTGAAAGTTATTCACAACACACTTATATGGGGTTCTATTTGTTTGGCTGTAGGAAAGTATAAATCTCGGAGGAAGTAGATAAAAACTGCTTTATGTGGAACATTTTAATGAGTAAAGCTGAGAAAAAAATTTAAAGCTCAAATTGTAAATTTGATTTTTAATGTTTTTTTGTTGTATATAAAGGCATCTTCAATATAAAAATAATCACTGTGAGATTATAGTGTGAGTTTTTGGAGGGCAGAAGCAATCCACAACTTTAATTTTCCGAGATTTTCCCAAGTTTCTGTGGAATTCCGTTAATCCCAAAAGTAGATATGGTGATGTAAATAAAGAATACTTTATTTTTAATGAGACAAAAGATCTGTTTAGGAAAGTCATTAGTCCGCTGTTACTGTAAGGAACTCTTTATACAGTTTCAGTTAATAAATGTTTAAACTCAAAAACATAAACTGTTGTTAAAGTAAACCCTGGAAGCCTGACCAGTAGGAAAAGCGGTTAGTGACCTACCAATGGACAAAACTTTATTAAGATTTTGCTTGTTTGCAGTCTCCTGGTGAGTATCAGAATAAATGACTGCATTATCCAGAAGCTTTAATGCTGTGTCAATGTCTAGAAGCTAGGTTTATGGTCCATTAATTCTAAAAGTACCTGCAAAAGGCCTTGGCATTACAATATTCTGCATAAAATATATAAACTACTTATTGAGAATTTAGTGGTCCACATAATGTAAACATTTCAAGTGGTGCGGAGGTAGGTTGGCCGCACTGCGGTACATTTTGCCGTATTTGTCAGTCGCCCACTTCACGCAGAGCTACTGCATCTGCAAATGTCACAATGATTTGTGGCCATGTCACAGTTATCATAAGAAAAGCCTTTAGATATAATTTGCAATCCGCTGTAGCGCGCGCGCCCACCCCTTCTGGGTGTTTGCCATCTCAGAATGCTAAACACGCTCTCCTGCTGCTCATTAAGGCCTAAGAAATATGATTTAATGGAAACGTTTTGAATATGTCTAAATTTGAGATTCTTGCTATAACCTTTGAAGAGCGAATAGGTTAACATAAAATTGGTGAGTGTAAACCAGCATGAGAAGAAAACGGAATGAAGGGGGAATCGTGGTAGTTTGAGGTTATGGAAGACCACGATCAAAATTTAATTATGTGGGCTGTAATGTAACCTTTAAAACAAACAGTGAATACATAAGCAATAAAGTGAGTAAATTACAATAAATTTGTGGAATAATAGCTCGTACCTTGAAAAGAAAACCCTACAAATCTAAAATTTTATAACACAACTAGCAGACCCGACAGACGTTGTCCAGTTCAAACCTTGTAAATTCCAATATTATAACATTTTTAAAATAAACTAATAATTATTTGGACCTGTTTGAAGAAAAAATATGTTAAAAGCTACTTTTAAAATACCCGAGACGTGACATAAATACACAACGCGGTAAATTAGTATGAATGTTCAATACTTCATAAGTTGCATAGATTCAAATGAAAACTAACAATTTAAATTTGTAGGTAAAGTTGATTGTTGTTGATTGTTGCACGTGTATATCTCATCCAAAAAAAAAAAAAAAAAAAAAAAAATTGTAAAATACTAGCTTCAATACTCCACCTTACAAATTTGCACAATGCATATTTTAATTATACTTTAAAACGTTATTTCCATACATAATAATACAGGAGATAAGATATTCTCAGTAAGCGCACAAGTTTAGTATAAGAATTGTAATGTAACGATGCAAGTAACTGATATACGAAAAAGCAACAAAATAAAAAAAGTTCCTAGAATCCGATCGCAGCACCAACTACCAGGTCTGACTTACATGAAAAAAAAAAAAAAAAAAAAAAAAAAATTAATTAAAAATATTTTCTATCGGGTCAAATTGTGGAGTTAAACTATCAAAAAATAAACAGATAAATTAATGACATACACATTTCATAACAATCAGTGCAGCCGTTTTGGAGTTCACTCATATACACACGGACTTTCATATATAAGACAAGAAAGATGGCCGTTCCGGTTTTACTGTAGGAACCGGAAACATGGACACTCAAAAACAAAAATTGGGGCCAAATACAAGCAGCAGAAATAAAATATCTCCGAGCACTAAAAAAAGGATGTACAAATCAATATTACAAGTGAAGAAATAAGGAAATAATTAGATATATTTTCATTAACAGAAAAGATACAAATAAATAGATAAAAATGGAAAAGCAATTTGCAAAGAATAGGTAAGTTTCGCATTCCATTACAGGCATACAAATATAAACCTTCTGTTATAGAACAATAGCAAGACCAATAAAAAGATGGGAAGAAATATGAGATGATGATAATGATGATGGAGAACTATGAAAATCCCAACGTCAGATGTCACTCAACGGGAATAGAACTTGGATCTCCCAAATGCGAACCTTACACATTATCGCGGAGCTATGTCGCTCGCTCATACTTCACCGTAAATGCAGATTTTGAAGTCATCTGAATGAAAAAAGCTCTAAGTAAAAGATCGGTGAACAGCATAATTCAAAAACGAAAGGCTGAGGAAATAAACTTTGTATTTAAGTTCGGCATCTTTCAAAAATGTAACATGAAAATTTTCAAGGAAATCTCCCACATCAAATTAACCTTTCGGTGGAAAATTTTTCCAAAAATGTTGATATTTTCAAAAATGTCTAACCGTATTGATGCTGATGCAAATTCTAAATGAAACAAGTATTTCTTCGGCTCTGTACAGAGATGTTGAAGTCTTTCTGCACCAAGGTGTGCTTTATTATTCCCTAAAGCTAAACAACTGCTTTGAGAAACAGTGTAATAAAAAGTCTTGCACACGGTCTGTGGTATTACATTTCACCCGTCGTAAATCTACAGAAAGCAATTTATAAACATTAACACTGCTAGGGTAAGATTAAGTAATTACTTTGCAGCATCATGAATATGTTCAAAGTGTCCTTATAAAGTGGTTATGAATATTGATCATATTGCAACAGTCTTGCAACAGCATAGATGCATTTGGACATCTGTTGGAGAATAAATAAACTAGATGAATCATGCCCAAATGTAGCGCTTATACGCCACTGTATGGGACCTCATTATATTCACCTCTTTATAACGATATTGTTATCCACCAATCAAAGGTGCACCTGTCCATAACAATATTGCTATCGCCAGAAGAAAGATCCGCGTATAGTATCAATACTTTGCTGTGTACTCACATTCCCACGCAACTAAAAGTTGCGTATGTTCAATCGAATAACAACCAGTTCGAGCTTAGAAAAACTAAAAATCTCCGACACGAGTAAAAGTGATATGCAATAAATAACATTCTAAGAAATTCAATTTCGGTTTTGAAACTCTATATTTTTTAAAGGTAATAGCATGCAAAAGTATTCTCTGTATCATTACGACTAGGCCAATAGCCGCGCGTGGCCAAATCGTTAGGCCATTTGCCTCTCACCAAAGCGGCCCTGGTTCGGTCCCAGGCGGCACATGTATTTCTGATGGACAAAGCGACGTGGGGGCTGGTTTTATCCGGGTTGCCCGGTTTCCCCCGCCATCTCATTCCATGCATTATCAGTATCACCGCCTGTGGTGCCGCATGTAGTAAAAGCGGGCGTTGAACTACTCTTGTACTAACTATTCTTACAAACTCTTATTCCTATATCTTCTTCGTGTTAGTTGAGATAAATATTTGCAGAAAGTATCTTACGCCTTATTTCCTTGTAGGTACAAGGGGAATATTAGAATACAGTAGGCTTTGAGCGATAGTCAAATCTTTTAAAGCTTTGAGATTCCGTTCTCTTTGCACGGTTAACCTATAAACAAATGAATAATGATACTGCAGTTGACGAAATCTTATTTTCCGAAACTGACACAAATAACAAGGAATATCTCCCAAGTTAAAAAAAAGATTATTCGCACACAGTTTGTGCGTTTTAGCAAGATCTACATTTTTATATAGTAAGATTTGACCTATATCTTACGGCTTACCAGTTATGCAAAAGTCATTCAGAGTAAACAGGACTACATGGGCTATAGCCAGAAAATTCAAGATATACATTTAGTTTGCCATAAAAATATCTCACACATATGGCGTTTTAATCAAAATCGTTAGAGCCATTTTCGAGAAAACCACAATTTTCGAAAACTTTTCTATTTGTTAGTTTAGGACAGAGCTATTTTCTTCAAAATCTTCGGTGGCATCCTTGAAAAACAAACTTAAGTACGAAATTTGGTTTAGGTACCCATTTTTCGTTTTTGAGTTATGCTGTCCACAGACTAACTCTCTCTCTCTCTCAATCACACACACAAACAGGAACCTTTTTTTCCTAAAAATGCTTTTTTTTTTTTATTCAGGGGGTCTCAAAACCTATATTTCCGGTGAAATCTCGACATCAAATTTTTGGGTGGAGTACAATACTTCCTCTACTTACTATATGTAGTAGAGAAAGTAAAAAGCAGTAACTTTTGCAACATACAAAGAAATGTGCGATGCTTTACTGTCACTGCCAAGGAGTATTTATAGCACAGGAATACATAACCTAAAAGTAACCTAAAACCTTCAGCTTATTCAGGAGTCCAGCCTCACCAATTTCAGCGCCTCTTTTGTCTGTGATCTTTGGCTTGGAAAATCGAATACACGAAACGAGTTCTGGAAGTGTGAAATCGATATTGCTTCGAAGGACAAGTGAGCGACGCGTTCCATAGGTACGTGTGTAAGGAAAGTGGAGCTCTGGCTAAGCGTATTGTCGCCAGAGATGGACATATTGGGGACATAGCCATTGCCATTAACGGGAGCAATGCAAATGATTATGGTCCAACGCTTCGGGGTCAAGTTCACACTCTCTCTGTGTTGGGAAAGGGAAACCAATTTCGTTTTATTCTATTTTTACGCAAATCATAGAGATATCGACCTACTGATTGACAGAAAAACTTCAGCAGTGACGCAGAACATTCTTAGTTGATGAAGCGTATCTCGACACAGTATGAAAATACCAATACTAGCAGCAAACTCCAATTGTGGTATGTTTAAACAAAAATAAATATCCGATGTGTTGCACTCACATGACTTTCTCTACTCTTGTACTAACCATTCTTACAAACTCTTATTCCTATATCTTCTTCGTGTTAGTTGAGATAAACATTTGTACAAATTATCTTATTGTTTATCTTCTCGTAGGTACAAGGGGAATATGGGGATATAGTAGACCTTGGGCGACAATCATATCTTTTAAAGCTTTGAAATTCCGTTCTCTTTGCATAGTTAACATAAAAAATGAATACCTAACGATGTTCCATTTGACAGAAGTATAAGTTCCTCTTTTATCAAAACACTTTAACAAAGTTATATTAAATTTCCGTGTTTAGACTAATTTACGACTGATATTTCTGAACAAAAACTTCGTTTTATAAATGTTCAAATTATACGAGTTCCTTTGTTTGTTGTTATTTTTTTGCTGAGCCAATGAATAAAGCAATCATACCAAAAATGTATGCTTGAATATTTACATAGGTTATTTACACAAATTTGCATATAAATCAGAGAAAAACTGAAATTTAAAGAGTAAATTTTACCACAAATATAAAACATAAACAATCACAGACAGAAAGGAATCTGTGGGATTAAAAGGGAGCGCATGAAAGATTTAAGCATATTGCTTGGCTTTTAAAAATCGTGTTAGGCAAAAAATGCTTGGACTCCATAGAATATTTATATGGTACAATTCAAGGAACGAAAATTCTAGCATTTTCGCCTACAAAGCCGTTAAATGCTGCATTGACATTTTTTACCTGGCAAGTTTTTAACTCACAATGAAATTAACTGTAATAATGTAGGGATGTGTACATATTTCTTTACAGAGAAGGTTGCGTCTCGGGGTTTGTAAGGTGCAGAAAGTACAGATAACGCCATGGCAGGGGAGTCTCCCGTGTTTTGTTTGAGATGAATAATGGGAACGTATTTTTGCCAGGCGTGCACACTAGAGAAAACTAGGAAAAAGATGTTCGCACAGAAAAATTGTATTGCACTAGAGAATGCCTGGCATGTTGGGAATCCTTTGCGAGCCACAGAAACTGGCAACTTGCCAAAACATGCAAAATGGTAGCAATATGGACGTTCTTATACCGGGCCTTCAGACCTATTAGGCTTTTCGCACCACTCAATCTACGTGGTAGAGAACCTCTGCAAAATAATTAATGAACATTCAGTTTCTTTCTCAGCATCACACGTGTCTCAGCATTTTTAAAAAATATATTATGGGTTGTATTAACATGACATTCTCTACTCTTGTACTAACTGTCCTTATAAACTCTTATTCCTCTATCTTAATGTTAGTCAAGATAAACAGAAATTAACTTATTGCTGATTTTCTTGTAGGTGAAAAGGGAATATATGAATACACTAGGCTTTGAAATTGTGCTCTCTCTGCACGACCAAGAGATTAAAAAAAAAATAAAAATAAATAAATAAATAAATAAATAAAAAACCGAATAACGATCTTCCATTTTAAGAAAAGTTTAAGTATTGGAAAACGCACACAAATAACAAGGAATGTCTCGGAAATTATTCAATCCACAAAAAATGCATTTGGACATAATTTGTGTGTTTTAACGAGCTCTTGTAGAGTAAGATTTAGTCGATATCTTACGGTTTATCAGTTATGCAGAAGCCATCAAGAGTAAACAGGGCTAAATGGGTTATAATGAGAAAACTCAAAACATAATTTAATTTGTCAAAAAAATCTCACAATCAAAATTGCTAGCCATTCTTGAGAAAATCAAAAGGCTAGTTTAGGGTGGACGCGCGCGCGCGCACACACACACAGAAAGAGTAAAAATCAGTTACTTTTAATTTAATTTATATAACTCCATACTTATGAAACACCCTGTATAAGCATTCTTCAGTCCTGCTGATCTCTACTAATGAAAAGTGTTTGGCACGATATCAAAGCAGTTTCCATCAATGCCGGATTAAGCACGGTTGGAAATACATATTTCTTTGCCCAATCCTTATCTGTATTTGCACAACCTCTGCCCCGAATGAATACGTTTCAAATCCAAACAGTTTGTCCTTTTCTAGTAAAATAAACACTGTCCCACTGTTTAGGGCATCAGAGAGCAATATGTATGGGATTTTTGCTTGAATGCTTCGTTGTTGCGATGAACGACGTTTTAGGGGTTAGAAAAAGATTTCAATGCTTGTATACAACTTGAACCGGATCGACTGCTGTCGTAATCGATATGAGTAGAAAGGATATCGACTTTCTTAGTGTCACTTGTGAGTGCGCCAGTCACGAAGCACACGTACAACGTACAAATTCGAGTCACGGCCGGCCGGATCCACACTGCTCGACTGCCTAAACTGCATTTTCTCTGATTTAAAGAGGCCGAGAGAAAACTGCACGAGGAGTCTAACAACAGAATCATTACGCTGAGAGAGACAAGTCTACCATCTTCCAACAATGGACATCGATGAGTTATGTTTGCTAGATTAAATACAGCACGGGTGTGCAAATGCTTGTAATTCAATAGTTAACTCTGAATGAAACAGAATAATCTATTTCATTATATGTTATCCTCATATAATCGGTGTTGTAAATGTTTAGGAGAGGAGAAAGAGAGAGACAGAAACACTATGAAGCAGACATGGGTAAGAAGGGTGATAGGCATGCAATCAAGTATTTACCCTCTCCACTTACCCCATCACCAATTGCAGGCCCCACTCTTATCCGGTTCTGTTTGTTTAAGGGTACACACGTCTTTACAAACAAGATAAGTTTCAAGGCGTGCAGTGGAGGAACCGAATAGAAACATGCTGTATTGATTTTGTGTTTACGTTACATACATTTTATTTTGTCAGAGCAAACGCAATGCTTTATTTTTACTACGAATACAAAGGTACTTATGTTCCTATTCGGCTTTGAAGTATTTTATCAATGACATTCTAATAAATTCAATTTGTCTTCTCGTTTTTGAAAGTATCTTTTTTAAAGGTTACAGCATATGTACTCTTTGTATCACAGTGTTAAGGCCAACATAACAATAATATCAATAATTTCGCAGTTGAAGGCGCAACTATCGATTCTTGTATGTACAATCGAATAACAAATACACGATTAAAATGTCGGACACCAGTGACAGCGTAGAATATTGAAAACATTTTATAAATGTTTTACACTTAGACACAAGGTTGAAGGTAAATAGTTGTATGAAACTTGACTCGTTATTACTTCTTTCATAAAATATACTCGCATCTTAACTGTTGCCATTATTTCCTTTCCCTCTATAAACACACATGAATTTCCCTCCACCGATCAGCAGGGTAAGAGCATTCTATTGCAGTGACTGCCTCTTTCTCCCCTCTCATATGTTTATAACAGGATCGTTCTAATTTGAGACAGATTATAGCAATGCTATTAATGGGTTTTATGTATTTTAGGACCTAATGTACTGCGAATGAGTACTTCTGACAGCACCCAGCGAGTGCCTCGACCCTGTTATCACTTAACAAGGGAAGATGGCGCTTAGGGGCAGCCTGGGAAGGAGATGCAATAGCAGTTGGAGGGGGGCGGGAGATCGCACACTTGTTCATGAACCTTTAGTGGATAACTTGGCACTTTTTCTACCATCCTTGTCTAGCATGGGCTGTTTGCTTTCCTTAGGGTGGTCAGATCCTTCTAAAGCCCTTTTCTATTCCCTAATTACCTGCTGTGGCATGAGGGTAGGCACTGGCAGGTTGGCCACGGTAGCTTAGTGGTTAGAGCAGACGCGCGTGAAGCGCTAGATCCGTGGTTCAAATCCCTGCTTTGGCATTGAATTTTTCAGTCCTGATTCCAGCTGTTAAATTATCATTATTAACATAAGATGCACAATTTTAAAAAATATCCCATTGGTAATATAAGTTCTGTAATAAGGGTTGCATTGCTAGGGTTGTACCTTTTTCAATGGTAACATGTGACCAATGGTAACCTAAATGTAACACAACTGTGTAAGATATTTTACTGTATATAGTAACTTTCAGATACATCTCTGGTATTTTCTCCGTTCTTTTCCTTGTTCTCTAACTCTGCGAATTCCTGTTGTGGTTCGGATATTAAATTGCTGATTAGAGGCAATATAAAGGTGATTTATAAGTACTGCTATTGCTCGTTGATGTCTCTTTAATCTTGTTTTCAAGCGACTTTATACGTCATCGTCACTTGTTTGCTGCAACGGGCACTGGTTTCAACTATTTTTTAATGCAAATTGCTTGGATAAGATACTTCCAGAGCAGGAAAAACAAATGAAGAGTAATAAACTTGGATATAAAGCCCTAACTTTTTTATGGCTACTAGAAAGGAGCTTGGAAGAGGTATCTAGATGACCGTTTATTGCCACCAGTTCCTGTGAGCCGTTACTTTGTTTCCTTGATATCTTTTGTTAGTCGCAAATCCAAAGCATGTAAGCAAAGCAAAAGTTTGCTAATAAAACTTTACTACATAACCCCAGGAAGTTTTGGGATGACAATAGAGTAGTTTGTGACGTAGTTTGTGACTGTATTACAATTTGCTCTAACAAATAAATGTTAGTTCTTTTCTGCTGTTAACTATACCTTCTGAAACAAAGAGGTATCTTTGCTTAGTACTGAACTGAAACAATTTCACTAAAAGCCACTTTTTTGCACCCAAATCTCAAAATAAATCTTTTGACGAAGAAATTGCAAAATGGAGACAAAATAAAATGTGTGTTAAGCTTGAAAGGAAAACCTGCATACCTACACCAAACAATTCCACACAAAGGCTGGTCACGTAGCTCACTCGATAGAGCACCTAGGGGTCGCGGGTTCGATTCCCGGCTGGGAGGGTGGAAATTTTTTTTCCTCTAGGATTATTCCCTATCTACCCTAGAATCTGGAAGTATGAATTAGAGTGTGAATGTGTGTTTGTGAATTTAATATAATAAAAAAAGTAATAGAAACCAAAATATTCTAAACCACCGCTAAGCGAGTGAAGACCATTGCAGTTCAGCAATTTTTTCAAGAGGTTAAAAGACGCCGATATGACCTTGGATGTTAAAGGCGAAATTTCACCGGAAATACACGTTTTGAGACGCCCGAATGCCAAGACGCCCGTGAACATATCGTACCGCCGGCCGCCCGTCACTGAGACGCCCGGTGTTCGCTACCTCACACCACTACTCCTAAAAACGCGACCGACGACAATGACGATTATATGGGAAATTTTTCGAAAATTTTCATTTTCTCGAAAATGGCTCTAACGATTTTGATTAAAATGCCATATGTTTAAGACACTTTTACGACAAATTAAATGTATGTTTTGAATTTTTTGGCTATAGTCCTATAGTCCTGTTTACTCTGGATGACTTTCAAAATCCCAAGACTATTAGGATCCGACACTCGACTTTTCTCAATAGCTCCTTAAGCAGCAGCGTGTAAAACCTGACTTGGATTGCTGGAGCAGTTTACGTAATTAATAATCCACTAGTGACAACATAGGCCATTTTACTACCAGTTTTCCTGTATCCATGACATCTCTGCCCACTGCTTTTACGCCACGATGCATTAACGTCATTTAAGTTTAACAATGTACACACAGAGAGATAACGCATTATGCAAAGTTGTGTCTTTCTATCGCATAAATCATGAGGTAAATAAACACAGTAAAGTCACGCTTATGTTAATACACTCGTACACATAACGATGCTGATTTTAATGGAGCACGCTTCGTTTGAAACGCAAGTGTAAGCCGCTTGACTTTCTTGATATATAGCTCACATTGGGCGACATGGAATATGTACACACACGCTCTCAAAGGAAACGCAGATTAAACTGTCTCTGTTTGCTACGATTTCGGGCAAAAAGGAAACCTGTTTTAACAATCCAATGTTATGAAAACCACACGTTAGTCAAACCGAGCGAGTTGGACCAACGCTAAAGCGGGGCTTTCATTTGGGAGGTCCGGCGATCGATTCCCACTTTGACTTTGGATTTTTCTTGGGTTTCCCTGGTCGTAGCATTCTACTACAATTACCTTACGCTTATTTCTCTTTCACTCCGTTTCGCTCTCATAATTTAGGCATACATAAAGAACTATGTTTGTATATTAATAGCCAGGATCAACCAGAACCACCGGTGTGCCCGCATTTTGTCGCACAGGAGTTATTTTACATGACAGTAAATTCAGTCACAGGGTTGATGCTTTCAAGCACACCTAAAGGAACCCTGAGACTGGAAAATGAGCGAAAAATTATCAAATTGACGATTTTTAGATTTATGTATATAAAGGTTTTCCATACCCTCAGTCATCGGTTGGCAGTGACATTTTTTTTAGATTGCGGCATTTTTAAAGGTCTAGCGCAGGCTTTAAATGTCACGTACGCTACATTTAAACGCGCCTTATCTGCTTAAATTCGGCAATATTTGAACAAAAATATGGGCCAAAAACGGCGTCCTTTACTTTTCTTCGCTTCTCTTGAAAGCTTAAAACAGCAGTGCTCAACTGAGGCAAGTTAGGGGAAGTTGAAATCACCTCCTTCCACCCGCTGCGACAAAATGACTTATTTATCTGTGGTTACTGAGTTGCACTGGCGGCACATTCTTACGTACAGGAAATCAAAGACGTACACGTTCATATTCTACTCCTGATTGACCCACGATGGTTCTGAGGACTACTTTTTTGGCTCGATTTACTTTTCAGAAGGCCTTCAATATTTGGTGCCAAAGATGAAGTGCATAGTCTCAAAAGATTAGTAAGGTGATTTTCACTGCGATACTCACTTTTAACGTAGCTCATTTTTTTAAATGTTTGTTCGCAGAAATAAGTAGAGCCAAAGACTGCCATTAAACTAGATGTAAACAAACGTAATCTCGAATACTCACAACAGGACAGAGACGTAAATAATTCCCAGCCTTCTTTCACAGAACACTTTACGGTCGTGGAATTCTGCAACGCAAAGTAGTTTCGTATTCCACATGGAAACTTCAAAAGTGCAAAATAATTGTCTTTTGGTTTCAAATGTTTTTAGATCTTCAAATTGTGAAGATGTGTAGTACAATTGCTTCAAAAGTTGGTTGTATTTTTCCAGGAGAATAACATTTATCGTGAACACGGAACGTAAATAAGGGAAATTGTATAAATCTGCAACTACCAGTCTTACAAATCAAGACAGCTTTATCGTCTTAATCTCTAAAACAAAAATATTCGTCCTCCTATTGAATTTTATGTGCTACTACTCCACACCACCCGCCTCTGACTACTAGGCTCAGTGCAAGGGGAAAATAACGTGTAGAAGCGAGCGTGTGCTCGCCTGGCATAAAAATATTGTCATACAGGAATAAGAATAAAATACGACAGGAAACATTGCATGGTGTACGTGAGGAAACAAGCATTATCTGTGACATGTGTTCAGTTATCTAGAAAGACAGATAGCTCCACAGAAATACTCAAGGAAAGATAAAACACGGGGAAATAGATAAGAAAGTTGTTTTATTGATGACGCGTACACACGGTGTTCACATAACCTACCAGGCTCTCCTGTCATGTTGAATGCGTTTTACAAGGGTGTATCCTGAACGAGTACTCGCCATTAACTTTTGGCGTGAGCTATGTTGTACAAACACATGTTATACGCCTATACTAGTGGCGCAGATTCTTTATTGCCTTTTCGAAACTGAGAACGCATAGCTAGAGTTTCAATAAAAGCATCCAGGGATAGGACGAAGACCGCAACAGCAATTAGGCGATGAAGAAACTCTTCGAACTGCTGCTATTGCTGAAAGACGCAGGAGTTGATATACAGTAGAAACAGATGCCTATGCCCATACCAGACCCTACAGAAGAATATTAATAAGAACAGCCCAAACCATGAGAAAACTCCCTCCTGAACAACAAGAAGAAAATCCACCACTACTAACATTAATCGAAATTTATGACAAACACCAAGAGCAACAGAAACAACAAGTAGGACAATATCTTCAAGCAATAGTGAATATCCAATAATCATTACCCCCCCCCCCCCGAAACAAGAGAACAAGAACCACAAATAATTTAAAAATTGCAAGGCTGAGCTGACAAATAATAAAAAAAAACACGCATCAAACAAAACGTCTGAGGGCAGAAGCAGAGACGGCGGCATGTTGTGGGACCCGAGCCTTAACAAACACACTTAATATTGTAAATGTGTAAATATACAAAATACAAAAAACAAATAAAATAAAAATAAATAAGAAGAAAAAAAAGAATAAATAAATATATAAATTAAAAAATATATATACATAAAATAAACAACAAGAAGCATATTTACACATCCTAATAAATACAACAATCTGCCTTACGTACACGCTGAAAGATTCTCCTCACGTAACAAGACAAAAAAAATTTAAAATACTAGGCTGAAGAGGGTAAAACCCTAAACTGCCTGGGTTTTGGTTCTACCAAACCCAAATTCCAGTTTTTGAATTTTGAATATTTTGGATATTCCCCAAAGGCTAAGAGAGGAAACCCCGAAAAAATCTGATCCTACAAAGCGGGGCTAAAAATATTAATACTAAAAACGTCACATGACTTTCCCCACTCTTGTACAAACATTTGCAGAAATTATATATCTTCTTCTAGGTACAAGGAGAATTTGGGAATACAGTAGACTTTGACCCACAGTCAAATCTTTTAAACCTTTCAAATTCTGTTTCCTTTACTCGGTTAACATATAAAAATGAATAAGAATGTTCCATTTGACAGAAGTATAGTTCTCCAAATCTCACGCAAATAACAAAGAATATCTCTGAAATGTTTCACTCTACAAATAAATTTATTCCACATAAATTGGGTGTTTTAGCGAGATCTACATTTTTTGTGCAACAAAATTTTGTGTATCTCTTATGTTTTACGAGTTATTCAAAAGTCATCCAGAGTAAACAGGACTACAGTGGCTATAGCCAGAAAATTCAAAATATACATTAATTTGTCATAAAAATATCTCAAACAGTAGCATTTTAATCAAAGTCGTTAGGGCCATTTTCAAGAAAATCAAAATTTTAGCACCTCTGAAAGAGATTAGGTAAACTTAAATACCAACTTTGGTTTTTAACCTCACCTGCCCCTAGGAATCCAATGCTAATGCAATGTTAACACCGGTGGTTGCATTGATGAAACGAGGAAAACAAGAGTAAGGTGATGGTAATCAAGTTAATTAATTACCCTGCAGATTATTTTGCTACAGATAGGAAAGTCAGACTAGGGCTTGTTCCCTCGCGGTTTGAAGGGACTGAAGCGTAAACACCCCTCTTGCCCCTTTACATGCTTGTATTGATCCCTGCAGCTTCTGTAAAACATTAACAGGAGAGACTAACTTGAAGTCTAACTGATAATATTTTGATTCCCATATTAGACAGTTCCTTGGAGCCAGACATGGATCCTGGATGGTTATCAACAGGCATAGGAACCAACCCATTATCACTAGAAAGAACCATAGTCTGCAGTATTCCTCTTATACCTACAACTAAATGTATACATGTGTAATAGTTCGAAGAGGAGCGAGTACAGAAAATAATGTGAATGCAACAGTCAGCTTTTCCCCCCTTTCTTTTTCAATCATAACCTATAATCAGGCTCCAGTAAGAGTAATTGCAGAAATGCATGTTAATGCAATACATCAGCCTTTTCATCCTTCATTTCCCAGTAATTATTGTAACAAAATGAGTCAATCCGTTACATTTTATCACTTCTTGTTTATCTCCTCTACTTACATCAGGACTGGCATCAAACAGCACAAACACAATTGATCATTAACTCTTCACGTAAAATAACAAAATCCTTAATGACGTGACAATAGCCACAGAATAACAACTTACAAGTCCGCTTTTCAAAGCCACCTTATTCTGCGTTGCTATTCTATGTCAACACGACATAAATTGTTCTTCTTTGATTTATTAGCTAAAATGTTTGTACATGGTGCTGCAAATGTGCTACTTAAGTTATTTTGATATCATGAATCTTGTTCTGAGGGTTACATCCATTGATGTTTCTCAGTCAGTCAATAGATCAATGTTATCTTTTTTTCACTCGAGACGGCGTGGCATGTCCTGGGGTATCTCATTCAGATGTTCGGGTGCTTTGAGAACGTTGTATATAGATTGTCATAAGAAGAGTGGAAAACTATGGTGACTTTAGGTAAATTCAGATCTAAATGGAGATTTCGTTTCTTATGTACCAGGGTGCGCTGGTGATTATCCTGTCTGGATACGCTTAATTTGGGTAGAGGCAGAGACAGAATCCCACAAAGAGCATACGTATTGCCAGAATCCTTTGATAACTATAATGTAGATTAGTCTCTTGTTAGAAACGGAAAGAGTTGAGTTTTGATGCAGCAACGGCTTCAACTGTTCAAGTCTGTTTCTTAGTTCTTGTAGAACTTGAGCAATGTGTTTCTTCCATGTTAAACGTGTGTAAAGGATAAAACCAAGGTATCTCTCACTTCGTCCGCTTGTGGTATGGCGGCATAAAGTGTATTCAAGCTTCAATAGCAGGATGTTCTTTGGTAGTGGTGGCGGCGGCGGGAGTGTTGTTCTCTGTTTTTCAGGTTATGTAGCGTTGGGATGCTGCATTTCAAAAGGACGAACTTCAACTAAAAACCAACTGGCAATAAACAGTTGTGATATTCAAGATCCGTTTCAATGGTATACGAAATGGGCACGGCACCTAAAGCGAGGAAATCTTTATAAGGAAGCTCTGTACTTGTGCATTCAAGGGAAATGACTGCGAACTCGCAACACCTACGTCACATTTATTGCAATATGTAGATTTAATCCTACGCCAAGGAGTTTCCACTCCTTTGTACTGGGCGGCTACACTGAAGTTCCATCAACGGCATTCGAATAATTTCCCCTGGCGCAAAGTGAATAATAATATATTCTTTGTCAGCTCCCCAAACATCAGGCGATTATTGCGTATTAATCACATGCTCTAAACGTCTAGCAGACGATGTTTAGATGTTCGATCCAAAACTTTCATCATTACGTCATCATTGGCATTGAGAATAGTTCCGGATAGCAAACTGCGTGCTAATCAATATCTTTATTTCAAAATCATCCAATCTAAATCAGAAGAGAAACTATATGTCTGAAGAAACTACATTCACAACATTTCTATGCCATGTTAAGGTAATATGTTTGTTGTGTGGCTTTACTTTACATTTATGTTTCATATGAATTGAGCGGTTCCAGCAGTTATCACTCAGGCGTGTCATTCTGACAGTCGATACCACTCTCCTCCTTTCTGACTCCAACTTCGTGTGTTGGGGTGGTTGGACTTAACGGCGCCACAGAGTTAATAGAACAGAAACTCCTTGGAAGGACAAAACACGGGGATGGTTTAAACCTCGTGTCCTTCCCAGTGGTAACCGTGAATTTGAGCCCTCAACATTCCGCAACCCGACATCCTTCTAATAATATCAGAATCTAAATATTGTTCAATTACGTTTTTCTGTTGCAATTAAACACCAATATTGCTTCTTTTCAATACTCAAATACAATAAACTATCTCACTTTAAAAATAACGATTGGGAGGCCAATATTTTAAGCACAATGGTGCATTAGAGGCGTTGGCTGTAGACATTCCCGGTATTCCCTAGCCGCTGGCTGGTAAAAGTAATTCCGTTCAAGAACTAGCTATGCAGAACACTAATCTTTGTATTTGTACTATGTTCGATACATTTCAAACTTTGTAATAACAATATCTGGTTTGCATTTAACCAATCCTCGTGTTCCGTGCAACACATGAGCTGAAGTCCATTCCCTTAGGCCCATATTCACAATGACAAGTGTAATCAAAACGTATAATTAAAAACTAAGTGATACGTGGAACGAATGGAACCGTTCACAGTGAATCACATAAACATAAGACTGAATATAGCATATATGCAAACCTAGAAGCTTTCAAGTTTATGTCTACAACAAACAAGAAACTAGCCAATTAGACAACTATTCTCATCCGGTGATTACTCTGCCACCAGTTTTTCCGTAGCTATTTGTTGACTCGTTAACTGCCTTACAGAGGAAGAACACGTGTCAGGAATTACCGAGATATCTATAAAAATAATAGAAAAACAAACTGTGGTGCTTTCTGTGAGTTTCACATCCTTTAACCGGGTACTTTCCCGCGGCCTCAGGAACCATACGCTGGCATAGGCCTTCTAGAGAGGGATGCATGATTATTTGCGTGTCATAAACTGAATGACAGTAACGTCATTTATATCAGAGCACACATCGGCGACATGGATACTAAGATAAAACTGTTTTTATGTTTTGTTATACGTTTTTATTATATTATATTTTATTTTGGCAATTAAATTCAACGAAACATTGCCTTAATGTTGATCCGCTACTGAGAACATGTAACGTGTAATGTTAGTCGTTGACAGCTAGGCCATATTTTGGGGGAGTAAAAGTAGATGACAATTCAGCGGCTAAATATCATTTATACTAGAGGAACACAGCGGGTCACACTGGTAGAGGGTTGGACTACATTTGAAATATAGAATTGGGATATATTCTTCACCACTCTGTCCTCTATGTGATCTGCAAGAGGAAATGGATCGAGACCACCTTCAAATATGCCCGGCCACTTCTAGTGCCCCATCCATCAGTGAAAAATATTGGAGAGCAAGAGGATTAATGACATCATTGTCAGAAATCCAGCATTAGCTAACAACAACAACATTTGAAATTACCAACATAATCAGCTGCATTCCATTACAAGCCACATTTTGTGTATGTTAGTATACATAACCTCTTTTGAGATGCGTGCTGCCATCATTACTAGTTCACCTGTTTCAATTTGACTGCCGTTTGTTATTCTGAATGACAATATCGCATTGAGGTTATGTTGATGTTCAATTTTCATTGCGAATACAAGCTGCTTGTAGCTGCATAACCATTCACCTGCATAAGGTATTAATTACGATGGGAAAGAGCACACATTTCTAAGATTACTTATCTGTTGTATGTTAACGTGTTCGTTAAAAATAAGTTATGGGAAGGTAGAAGTGCCCGAAGCAAGCCAGATCCGTCCGCTTAGCGCCTGTTTAATCTCCCAAATCGCGCTGCTGCTACTTACAAAGGCAGCTATTTTCCACGCCTACGAGACTGGTACCGTTAAACGCAATTCGAAATAACCTCCGTAACCGATCTTAACGATATGCGGAACTTCTAACTACCCGGTCTCAACAACACGAGGTAATTATCATGCTCTCCTACACGATGTTTCTAATTTATAGACTTGTTTGTAATTTGTCAATCAGAATCTCTCAAGCAGATATAAACGTGTTCGTGTTGAGCAGCCAATGTCAATAGCTCCCACGCTATTTTTCAATTATACTCGTCTCAGGAGTTGCTCCACTGGTTCCATGGCGTGCTTCTACTTTGGTGCACATTTTATCACAGAAAGGAAGACAATAAGCTAGAATGAGAAAGGGAGAAATATTGGGAGCTTTAAATCACTGGATGTGGAACTTACTTTTGGTGCAACTATAGCGTATAGTAAGATAGCGCCTAAGTAAGGTGCAACTTACACAAATTAACCTCAATGCAGCATCAACTTCCAAGAATATTGCACTAGGCACAGTCCCGCAAACTAATTTCACTAATTGTACAATACATCACTTATACGTGAAATAAAGTTTCGTCCGAAAACCAATATATTCAATTTGCCTTGTATTTTTACTTTCTCTATTGGTAAGTAGGGGAAGTATTGTATTCCACCCAAAAATTCGATGTCAAGATTTCACCGGAAATATGTTTTGAGGCCCCCTCAATCCAAAAAAAGCATTTTTAGAAAAAGGTCCGTGTGTGTCTGTGTGTCAGTCTGTCTGTGGACAGCATAACTCAAAAACGAAAAGTCGGTTAAAAACCAAAGCTGGTATTTAAGTTTAATGTCGTTCAAGGATGCGACACAAAGATTTTGAAGAAAATAGCCCCACCCTAAACTATCCTTTACATGGAAAATTTTTCGAAAATTTTGATTTTCTTGAAAATGGTTCTAACGATTTTGATTAAAATGTCATATGTTTGAGATATTTTTATGACAAATGTATCTTGAATTTTCTGGCTATAGCCCCTGTAGTCGTATTTACTCTGGACGACTTTTGCATAACTGGTAAACCGTTAGAGATAGACCAAATCATACTATACAAAAAGTGTAGATCTTGCTAAAATACACAATTTATGTCTCAGTAAATTTTCTTGTAGGGTGAACAATTTCGGAGATATTCCTTGTTATATGTGTGAGTTTCGGAAAACTTAGAACTTTAGCGAAATGCAACAACGTTGTTCATTTTTTATATGTTAATCGTGCAAAGAGAACGGAATCTCAAAGGTCAAAAAGATTTGACTGTCGCACAAAGCCTTCTGTATTCTAATATCTCCCTTGCACCTACAAGGAAATAAACAATAAGATAATTTGTACGAATGTTTATCTTAACTAGCATGGAAATATAGGAATAAGAGTTGTTAGAATGGTTAGTACAAGAGTAGAGAAAGTCATGTGAGTGCAACACATCAGATTTTTCAATGTTACGTAGCATTCCAAGCTTATTATCATCATGCAACTGTGATGTGCTGGAAACGAATCGATCGTTAGCGCCTGCGCAGAACTCCAAATATCAGCTGATACAGTATGTAGGTCACTGTCCCTGGTGAGTGTATAACATTTTACAATATTTCAACTATATGGTCAAGCTTAAAGTGACGTATGAAACTTAATTACCACCATTATTGATTCCCATAATTTTATTTATTAATATATAGTTTGGGCTATACCTGCACTTAATTTTATTAAATGTCAGAGATTAGGGGCCAATTCAAAATATTAGTACGGTTATTCTTTTTAAATACGATATTACTAAAATTTGAAGTCCGGAGAAAAATTCCTGTATTTATCACTGCTGATTACCCTCCCCGTATGTAGGACTTACAAGCCAGTGCCTAGGGTCAGGTGCCTGTTGGGGGGCAGAGGAACTTATGGACCTGACAGACTGAAGACCTGGAAGCGAGTGGTCAGCCCAGCACCAGGCATAGAGTCAGGAAGAGGTTGATATAAAATAGAGGCGAAATGGACGAATGGAAAGGTGGTGGTGGAGCAGTAGGTGGAATAAGTTGGGGGAGGGGGACTGATCCAGACGCTGCTTATCCACACGAATCGCTGGGATTGAACCCGGGCCGTTGCCTGGGTGTGAGGCGAACGTTTAACCGCTCGGCCACGGCGCCGACTTGAAAAAAAAACGCGCGCACACACACACACACACTAAAACACACACACACACACCTACCTTTTTTGAGTATTTACGAGGAAATTTCGACATCGAACTTTTGGGTGAAATGAATAGTTTCTCTACTTAAGTACATGGTATAGAAAGTAATAGAATGTATAAGATGCTATATTAATATCATTCAAATGTTTACTACTCGCTCTATGGCACCTTGACTATTGGGTTTGTCGTCTAATATCTACATTTGTCCTTGGTCTATACGCGCATCGTACATACAAAGACATGGCGATGTTCAGGGTACGCCCGATTTCTTCCATTAATTGCAGTAACCTCAGTAGTTTCGCTGCAGGTAGGTCCAAGTAAGATGTAGCACTTGTTTCCTATCGTGTTTCATCTACAAGCAGGTGGCTCTGACGTGCAATCGCATGTGTACACTCGCAGCATTTTATTTGTCACGAACTTTATTTACAACCTGCTATTGGCTACGCATTTTAAGAAAGCACCGCGTGGGCAAAAGCATTTCGTTCCTAGAAGGGGCATTTGGACGCGATCCAACTCGAATGAAGTGCTTTGCTTTAGAACTTCCCCCATTATGAGCCACTAAAGACATTTAGCAGGCGAGAAAGGAGGACTGCAAATGCTAGTTGAGAATTAATGGAACTGCCGACAAGGATTTTAGTTCTAGAGATAATCATCACGTGATTTCATGTCAATCGTTCTTGTACCACGTGATTTAGAACATGGTTGAGTCTTTACAAGGGTCCATTCTTATTGTAATACCTGACATGAATATATTAAGTCAGAGAAGGAAGTACACTTGGCTCCATATATGCTGCCTCTAGAGTTCAGGCGGCATTTTACCAACCTTCTCAGCGGGCGCGTACACAACAGTGTTTTTGTTGTTCCATTAAGTGTGTGTAAATGTTTAGGTGAAAATGACAAACTTTTCGGTTTTTGCATTTCCTTATATAAATATTCTAGACACCCCTGAATCCTTCTGAGCAAAGATTTCTTTTGATCCGCCATTTTTAAAAGACCAACGACATGCTTAACCCTAGCATTACCGGGGAGAGGGGGTACTTTTTGCCCACCTACTGTACTTTTTTAAATCCTGTCTTTCAATTTTAAGGCATGAAGTTAATAGTTATTGTCAATCACTGTTTCTACTACTGAATTGCGTAATTATTTCGAAGTTTTCATTGTTGGTCAACAATGAATCGGCAACGCGAAGTGTTTCCAGAAGTGTCCGGAGGCTGGTTTTGTTTGAATAAGTTAACGGAAAGTTCGTGTGACGTCATCCCCACTATATAAGGAGGCGAGGAAACAGCAGAAGTGAGAGTTACAGGCATTGAGTAGGTCAGTGTATCAGTGAGTGTGGGACAACTGTGTGTGTGCGTGTGGGGGGTGATGAAAAGTATGCCCATGCCTGTTTTAGAAGAAAATAAAATGATAAGTAACTGGGCTGGACATTTGCCGTTTTTGTCACAATATCAAAGCCCATCAGTGTTAATGGATCCGGCGAAAATTCTGTTTCCTTGGCACAGCATCGTACTCAAGACTCTCTAGGTGCCTTTCCCGGTTTTACACCTCTGTGCTGGAAACTCTATTGGACTTCTGAAGCTTCTTGGCTACTCAGCAAAGAATATTGAAATTGGCTGTTCCTGTTAAGACTCTTGGGGCTATCGCATAACCATAACACTAAGATATTTCGCCACTACAGATGCTACTTGAACGGCCCAGAGTATCTGCTTTTACAGCCATACGGAAACCGTCAATGGCCTCAAATGGCAGTCACAAAGTAACAGGAGATCGTTACCATCAATAGCATTGTAAAATCCTCACTGCTCGATACAGAACATCCAAACGATAATGTTAACACATAAGGCTACACGCGGAATCGAATGAGATTGTTGCTGTAGCTGAATTTGTCGACAATAAAATTGGGCCTGGCTGTTTTGTTGTGGTTCTCCTTGTTATTTCCTCGAAATTCACTTTCCTTTGCCTCTATCTTACTCATTTTATATTTCATGAGAATTCTGTAGGCAGCTAAGCAGGGTATCCCCGTGTTATTGATATTGCCTTCCGCATCTATATTCCGTCTACTTTAATTTTGCAACAGTTTCTTAGTGGCCATCTTTCACGTGTTTCTCGCGAAGGCATGGCAAGAGTATGGTCCTTCAAGGCCAGTATATAGCGACTCTCTTTTAAACATTTGATAATCGCTTCGGTTTTCTATTCACATTGTAGCTGTAAAGCAACTACAAATCGCCAATGAGAGCTGCACGAAACTTTGGTACTATTCGGATAAACTCGCTCGATTAAAGCCCACATGCCATTTCCACTCCCCGCATTCTACTTGCCTATGTACTCTGTCCATTCATTCACTGTGATGTGCACTCCTCGAGACATTGTTAGATGCTGCAACACGTAATAGGGATACTTTCGACCTGCAACAGGCATTACAATGCGGTACGGTACGTTTATGATGACAGTCTTCTGCGCATTTGCAGTTTGGCAAGCTTTAGTTGCGCCAGCTCTACCTACAATGAAATATCTCGTGAAAATATTTCTACAAACGTTTACCTTATTTATTATAGTAGATAGAAAAATAAGATTTCAAAAGATTAGTTTGCAGAAGTCAGTAAAAATTTGTGATAGAGTATAGAGAGAGTAATATGAATGTAACATGATTTTTTTTTCTTATAAACCTATTAGTGGCAAATAACGTTCTTTTTAAGTTTAATGCCCTTTAACTGGTTAGATCATATTGGACGATGCTTAAAAAGGGTAAAATAATGCACAGAAGAACCCAGGGCTCTTAGAGCTTCAAGTTACCCGAAATTTAGGATAAGGGAAAACTCCGGAAAATCCCTTATCCAGGTAACTCACCCTAGCAGAGATTCGAACTCGTGACCTGTTGAATGTGAAGCATTCACACTGTCGCCATGAGGTAGGCAAATAACTGTTGTTTCAGGTTCCTGCGCACGATAAATTGTGTATTACCGTGATATTATACAAATAAAAGTATTGTTACTAGGAAAAGGATAGATAAAATCTTACCACAGAAAAAAATTAGATCTGGTTAAGACAGACTATCTGAAATTTTACATTTTTGTGGATTTAACCATTTCCGAGATATTGCTTCTTATTGATGTGAATATTTCAATACCAGATGTAAGGAAAATTCTATAATGATCTATGTATGTGCTTCGGCCACTTGAGATATAACTTATTGAAGCAGCAATTTTACTAAGACGTTTAGCTATTTTTTGCTTTTTCTTCATAATTATTTTAAATATACGTTTTCTAAGTGTGTATTGTGACGTCGGATAGAAAACAAAATTCGGTATTAACCACCTGACACCACTGCTTGTAAATATGCGGCTCGACAACAGAACTCCAGAAAAAAGACGATTATGAGCACGGAAGAACAAAGCGATTCCAGATAATTCTAGAACCTGTTCACGTGCAAGCTCATTTACGAGAAGTTTCGAGAAAAGGAGTATTTTCCAGAGAATTTAGTTTCTAACTGTGTGTTGTATATAGTCTGTGTTGAGATAGTTTGATGTATGTAGCATTAGCGACAATTTTAGACATTAAATTGTCGCGTCGGAGTTCTTCGTTATGTGAAGCAGTTTTAGTGAGTGTATTGTCGGAAGAAGCTCTTTGTTAGAAAGAGTAGTAATCTTGATTAAATTCCCTTTCACGCTTATTTTAGATTTAAGGATATTTTACGTTTTATTATTTATTTATATTTTTATTCATTTTACTTTTAAAGGAGCCATTTTTAGGGTTTACTTAAATATGTATCCAAACTTTTTATAAGGTCAATTACAACAAAAAGTTTGGAAAGTATAAGTTATTCCTAATTAACTAAAGTGAATATTTTAGGACCAAGTATATTTAAAGTTCGCTCGAAGATTTATTCGCAATTTAATATATCTAATGGTTGGTTCCTTATAAAGACTGTTTCAAACCGTAAGAAGTATGGTCTGCCTACACTTTAAAGCTGTAAATCACTAATAGTAATCGATTAGATTCGCTTAGCACATTATGATAGGCCACGGACTTATAGCTTAGCGTTACTCTCTCTCGATGAACGTGATTTCAAGCCCCGGGGAGACCGCCCATGGTCAAGTGGGTGTAGCCGAATCTAGCTAGTTAATTTTGACGCAGATAAACGTCATTAAAAGTTCATGGTTGTCATTGCACAAAAAGTTTTCTGCAGATAGATACCGAAACAGGGGTGAACAAAAGCGGTCACATAAATAAGTAACATTTTGGTTAAAATAACACGTGTTTAATATTCCATAAAACTGAAACAATAAGCAGTGAGGCAATGCAAATCTTACATGTAACAATTATTTAGAGGCTAAAAGCTTCACTTATAGCATTTGCTGCAAGTTCTTGAAATATTACATAACCTCTGAAAACAAAACAAAACAAAACAAAACAAAACAATCGATCTGCGGTATTTCAAAATTCACAACGTGATTCCTATTTTTTTAAAAATCTGATGTGTTGCACTCACATGACTTTTTCTATTCTTGTACTAAGCATTGTTACAAGCTCTTATTCCTACATCTTCTTACTGTTAATTAAAATAAACATTTGTACAAATTATCTTATTGCTTATTTCCTTGTAGGTGCAAGCTTTGAGATTCCGTTCTCTTTGCACACGTAACATATCAAAAAATGAACAACGAAGTTCCATTTCACGAAAGTTCTAAGTTTTCCGAAACTCACACACATAACAAGGAATATCTCCGAAGTGGTTCACCCTACAAGAAAATTTATTGAGACATAAATTGTGTATTTTAGCAAGATCTACATTTTTTGTATAGTATGATTTGGTCTATCTCTAACGGTTTACTAGTTATGCAAAAGTCATCCAGAGTAAATACGACTACAGGGGCTATAGCCAGAAAATTCAAGATATACATTTCATTTGTCATCAAAATATCTCAAACATATGACATTTTAATAAAAATCGTTAGAGCCATTTTCAAGAAAATCAAAATTCTCGAAAAATTTTCCATGTAAAGGGTAGTTTAGGGTGGGGCTATTTTCTTCAAAATGTTCGTGTCGCATCCTTGAAAGACATTAAACTTAAATACCAACTTTGGTTTTTAACCGACTTTTCGTTTTTGAGTTATGCTGTCCACAGACTGACAGACTGACACACACACAGACACACACACACACGGACCTTTTTCTAAAAATGCTTTTTTTGGATTCAGGGGGCCTCAAAACATATATTTCCAGTGAAATCTCGACATCGAATTTTTGGGTGGAATACAATACTTCCCCTACTTACCAGTAGAGAAAGTAAAAATGAATATCTTTTTAAATCTATAGATCCATTTAATTGTTTTAATAACTGAACCTCTGGATTTATTTCATGATTAAATGACCAAAAATGATCTGCCACAGCTGACTTATCAATATGTTTATGCTTAATATTACTAAAATTCTCCTTCATTCTGGTTTCAAAATGACATTGGTAAAATAAACGTCAACTAAAAGATAAACAAACAGTTACTCCATGAACAATGCACAGCTCATCAATATACATAATTTGCGTTGTTTTTTTCATAGTATTAGCTGTTTTCGAAATATTCTATGTTGCAAGTTTAGACCTCATCCAACGGACGTACTTGAAAGCTTGCTGTTATGGTTTTCCCCTTTCTTTTCCTACTATTGCAAAAGAATGCTACCACGAATAAACATTTGAATCCTGTTTCCGCATTTTGTAACTTGCCTTTGAAATTTGTCTGGATATAAATATAGCATAAGGTAATTTGGATAGAAGAATGACTTTTTACAGAATACTGTAATATATAACGAACATAAGGGTCTTTTATTGCTAAGAGATAATGCAAATAAAACTAATATAACTATTTTTTTAAAAAACATGCTCGGGTACGTCGAATTTAATATTATAAGGCCAATTTTTGTGTCCCGAGGTACAAGTACTTAATATGTTTGTGAGATGGAGAGGAAGAGAGAAATTTGATAAAAACTGCCAAAAATTAAACTTTTGTTTCTGTGTAGTCTTAAAATTTGAAATTTTTCCTTTAATTTGATATAAACTTTATCATTTTGGTAAAATACGTATAACTTAAGAATACTTTGCATAAACTTTCATAACACTTTGGAGAGAAAGGGTAAACTCTAACCTAACTTTTGGAGGAAGTTTTGCCCTACAGTACTATCTACTGTTAAATATGATAGCTTCTGTGTGCTCAAACCATGTTCTTTCTTTTCAAATATATGCGAGCTTTTCTCCATTTTCTTTGGGTCACATTTTCAGAGATAAATAAGCGTAAATGGCGATATTTAGATCGTGCCGTAACTATGTATTGACTTGGGTGTGTTATTTTTTCTCTTCGTCCAACAGTTTTCCAACAAATCAGTCAGTTTACTACCTGATGTTCCTTTTTGCATGGTTGTAACTGTGCTGCAAAATGAACAACGCCTGTGAGATAGACTATCCCTTTTGCTTTCCACCCCTGTATGGGATCCACTGGCCTAGATAATGTGAGGTCATTGGCCTTGCAGAAAGCATCCGAATTCAGTTCCAATACAGCATTCATTCCACCCACACTGCGTCATATTTTCTGTGGTACGCCTACTTGAAGATACCAACCAACATGAAAGCATACTACTCATAATAAGTAAGATTATGCAAATTAAGCAAATATTGATGTAATATTATTGATTACCCTGTCCTCAAAAATGTCAGCACAAATATCTGTACTTATATATCTAACAGTCTGTATATACCCAAATGCTCTTAGAGTAACGGACTTAATAATAGGGGAAAAAGCCTAAATTGTTACTTTTTCACCCTTTCAACAATCGGTCCCCTTATGAGTAAAGAAAAACAGTTGCGCAATGTCATATTTAGCACGTAAAGATTTTGATCAAGCGTTGCAAAATATTGCACTAAAGGAAATGTTCCCTGTAAATTATTGCATTGGGCATGACTGTAGGTCAGCAAGACCAAACACACCCAGAGGGCATTCACGATAATGCACGTCCTTATACCAGATGGTGAAGTGGAATAGAGTGTTCATATGTTATTTATTGCCTGCAGCGTGGCGCAAACGGTGTTATAGCTCGTACACTAAAATATTCTTTGGCAGGGATGGTTAAAATATATTCTATACGTGATGCAAATCGACTCAAAGTTCTCCTTTAGGAGACAGTGGACAATACTTATTACAGAGACAAACACAGCGAATTGGCAGGTCTCCTAGCTCAACCAGTAGAGCATCTGCCCGCTTTGTGAGCGATACCAGGTTCGAATCCCAGCTGAGGGGTGAGAATTTTTCTCTAACCTATTCCTATATTATTTCCTATTCTCTTCAGAATATGAAAGTGTGAGCGTGTTTATGTTTTAATGCAGAGATACTCAACCGACGAGCTTTTAGGGGGTACAAATCATTTAAAATAGTCAAGCAGCCATTGTAGTTAAAAGCTGAATATAAAAGGGAAACACAAACAAAAAAATCTGATGTGTTACACTCACATGACTTTCTCTACTCTTGTACTAACCATTCTTACAAACTCTTATTCCTATATCTTCTTCGTGTTAGTTAAGATAAACATTTCTACAAATTATCTTATTGTTTATTTCCTTGTAGGTGCAACGGAACTTAGAATACAGTAGGCCTTTTGCGTTAGTCAAATGTCTTAAAGGTTTGAGATTCTGTTGATATTGCACACTTAACATAAAAAAATGAACAACGATGATCCATTTCACGAAAGTTCTAAGTTTTCCGAAACTCACACACATATCTCCGAAATGGTTCACCCTACAAGAAAATTTATTGAGACATAAATTGTGTATTTTAGCAAGATCTACATTTTTTGTATAGTATAATTTGGTCTATCTCTAACGGTTTACCAGTTATGCAAAAGTCGTCCAGAGTAAATACGACTACAGGGACTATAGCCAGAAAATTCAAGATATACATTTCATTTGTTATCAAAATATCTCAAACATATGACATTTTAATCAAAATCGTTAGAGCCATTTTCAAGAAAATCAATTTTCGAAAAGTGTTCCATGTAAAGGGTAGTTTAGGGTGGGGCTATTTTCTTCAAAATCTTCGTGTCGCATCCTTGAACGACATTAAACTTAAATACCAAATTTGGTTTTTAACCGATTTTTCGTTTTTGAGTTATGCTGTTCACAGACTGACACACAGACACACACACACACACACACACGGACCTTTTTCTAAAAATGCTTTTTTTGGATTCAGGGGGTCTCAAAACATATTTCCGGTGAAATCTCGACATCGAATTTTTGGGTGGAATACAATACTTCCCCTACTTACCAGTAGAGAAAGTAAAAATTAAGCACTATCAAGCAGGTTATTACGAAAATCTTTCTCGGAGACTTCCAAAGCAGTATTTTGTTTCCGAAACAAGCTCTAGTATTTTCTGAAGACATACATACAACAAGATAGCTAAACCAATTGAAACACGGCTGCATGTGTTTTGTTTTGCTCCTACGTCTCTGTTGTTTTCCTAGCAGTTATTCCGTATTAACTAACTTACAAATACCTACTCAAATACGCATGCTCGTTTGGACTCGAACGCGAAGCACCAAAGATATGGACTTTAGCGAGCCATAGCCACAAGCAAAGATTTAGAAATAGAAGAAAAGAGCATCAATAAAAATGGTTCAACGATCCCCAAAGTGAAGCTCCGCAGCAGGTTCGGAAACTTGACAATGCCGATCACATTTTGCAGTGATATGTTTACGGTAGACTGCTACCAGCTTACACCCACTTCTGTCATAAACATCTGGAAGGCGACATGTTCTGTGGTTTAAGTGCAAATCGTGCTCTGGAATTATAAACAGAAAAATAGCCATTACTCCGTGCTTTTCTGCTTAATGATACATTTATCCGTGACCATTTAATAACGGGTACTTACTTAACCGTAGAGATATCATCATAGTCATGACATTTATTGCCTCACTGAGTGAGATATCTAACTGAGTAGGATACCTAATTCAATTTTCTGATGATGTCAGGGTGATGATATGTGGAACGTATGTATACATGGCTCATAACGTCTTGAACAAAATTAAATAACTTTTAAGCATCATTTTCCCGCAGTTTAAGACACTTTCATCCGATAGGGAATTCTTTATAGGTTATAAGTAACTATCAAGTCATTTTAAACAGAAAATCCAGTTTTTACTTTCTCTACTGGTAAGTAGAGGAAGTATTGTATTCCACACAAAAATTCGATGTCGAGATTTCACCGGAAATATATGTTTAGAGGCCCCCTGAATGCAAAAAAAAAAAAAAAAAAAAAAGCATTTTTAGAAAAACGTCCATGTGTGTCAGTCTGTCAGTCTGTGGACAGCATAACTCAAAAACGAAAACTCGGTTAGAAACCAAAGTTGGTATTTAAGTTTAACGTCTTTCAAGGATATGACACGAAAATTTTGAAGAAAATAGCCCCACCCTGAACTACCCTTCACATGGAAGATGTTTCAAAAATTTTGATTTTCTTGAAAATGGCTCTAACGATTTTGATTAAAATGTCATATGTTTGAGATATTTTTATGACAAATGAAATGTATATCTTGAATTTTCTGGCTATAGCTCCTGTAGCCGTATTTACTCTGGACGACTTTTGCATAACTGGTAAACCGTTAGAGATAGACCAAATTATACTATACAAAAAATGTAGATGTTGCTAAAATACACAATTTATGTCTCAATAAATTTTCTTGTAGGGTGAACCATTTCGGAGATATTCCTTGTTATGTGTGTGAGTTTCGGAAAACAGAACTTTCGTGAAATGGATCATCGTTGTTCATTTTTTATATGTTACGTGTGCAAAGAGAACGGAATCTCAAAGCTTTAAAACATTTGACTATCGCACAAAGCCTACTGTATTCCTATACTTCCTTTGTACCTACAAGGAAATAAGCTGTAAGGTAATTTCTCCAAATGTTAGACTCTCGGGAGGATAGAGAATAAGTTTGGGTAAGGAAAAATTCTCACCCCCAGTTGGGATTCGAACCTGGGACCCTCCGCACAACAGACATGCTCTACCGACTGAGCTACGGGGCTTGTATTTATTATCGTGTGAAGTTTGGGTTGAAAGTTCCGAGAGTTTATTAAACATGCTTCTCTGTTGACGTTTTATAGGTAAATTCTGCTGCCATTGTGAAATGTAATTCAGCTAGGGAAGGTAAATTAAGGGGAAGAGGCAGACAGCTATCGATCCAGGCGCGGCTCCAGCTGTCCCATCTTCTCAGCATCCATCCCTCTCCACTCTGATCGAGCTAAATAACTTTAACGTTTAGTGGCAGTGTTTGGGTGGGGCCGCCCCGTGTGATGTTCAATGGCGGCGGACTGCAATTGCTATAAACTACATCCTCTTGCCCTACCCAAAAATCTGACGTTTAGTTAAATCACTTATTTCCATAAAGAAAATTTAATGCAAAAATTAAAAGCTAATTTTATGCGATAAGGGTGGGGTATGAGAATTAAATACCACACTAGCCTTCGAAAGGTCTCCTGGAAAATATTACTTTCTCATTTTCATGTTCTGTATTGCGTTAGCATGTTGGTATTCATGAATTTACATTTGAAAATAAATATACTACAAGCAACAAGAACTGTGTAATAAAGGCCTTATAAGTTACTTCGTCTGAAGTATTTATTGAATATTCTTGTTCATAAAAGCAGAATAAACGTCGCTGAATTAATGAAAATGGATTGTTGTAAATACTGACAAAATACTGCCTGCTGAGTTAGCTTTTATGTTCGGTTTGTGTTAAGGATTCGAGTGACTGAGTTATAGGACCACTGCCTTGAAAGCATTTCGTAGCGTTTCGAAAACCATACAACATGGTCTACAGTGATGCCAACTTAACCATTGATTTAACCATTGATTTGTAAGAAAACCCATTAAGGGCATTTCCGCCATTTTGTAATGACAGCAAATTTTAGTCATAAATATTTTTACTTTCTCTACTACGTATAGCATTCGAACCAAAATTTCGATGTCGAGATGTCTAGGGAAATTTGTTTTGGAACCACCTGAATCTTAAAAAAAAAAAAAAGTATTTAGAAAAAGGTTTACTCAGTGCGCGCGCGTGTGTGTGTGTGTGCACGTTTAAGAAATTCCTATATCACATTAAAAAATTGTAATTCCCTCAAAAATGGCTCAAACAATTTTGGTTAAAATCCTAAATGTTTAAGATATTTTATAAAAAATAAAATGCAATTCTTGAATTTTCTTAGAATGTGCCCAGAACTCCCCTGCAGACTAGGTGACTTTTGTATAAAAATCTGGTACATCGTAAGAGATAAAATGCATAAAAAATATAATTCTTGTCAAAACACAGAATTTATGTTTATATTTTTTGTAGACTGGTACATTTCGCAAATATACCTTATTTGTAAAAATTTTGCAATATTTAAAATTTTCTCAAATTAGAGGTCAATATTAATTTTTTAATATCTTGGCCATCCAAAGAGAACAGAATTTCAAAGTCAATATGCAAAAGTTAAAATAAATCAAATGTCGAGTAAAAGACAATGGAAATAAACATGGGCCTTTAAGCAGTGCGCTCTTGGGTTTTTAAGTGACATTGTAAGAGCCCTAGTATGTAGATTAAGTTAAAGGTTCATAATATTTTTGACCATAACAACTAATATTTTAATTTTTTTTTAATTTTGACCAATTTTTTCAGCTATGGGTACCCTTAGGACATACTCTCTTAACTTCAATGTGTGGTTAATTAAAGGTTGTAATAAAGTGCTAAAACGTAGATCTACAAGTTGGCATGCGTGATTAAACGTGTAATTAAACCTGTAGTATTGGTTTCGAGTGCTGAGATACACTTCACAGATAATTTTAATGAAAAAGAGTATAAGTCCGACGTTTTATTACACTGTTGAACAATCTCTATACTGTTAAATGTATTTGATGACTGTTTAACTTACGTGACGTTATCGGAAAATGGACCAATGAGGCGAAAAAAGTTTAATTTTGACGTGTAGCCTCTGTTTATGTGACTTCATGCTTGGAGAATTGATATACTTGTTGAAATAATTAGAATTTGTTTGAAGCGTATTTTATAGTTAGTGTAAAGTGCTATGTTCTTTTTATAATGTTTGTGACTTAGGATAAAGGTAAAGAAAGAAGACAAAGCCATATTTACATTTGCATGACCTACCTTGGAGATTTATACGAGGATAGGTGAATTTGTTCTCAGTATATAAATTTAACAATGCAGAAACAATTTTTCTCAGTTTTAGCAGTAGTTACAAATCTGTATGGGTGTAACTCACACGACGAGTATATCAAATGCGATTTAGGAGACACGTAACTTCAAAATTATTCTAAAAGTCGGCGAGAAAAATCGTTAGAACTGATTTATTATAAATAAATCAAAAGTTACTGCTTTCTCTTCTACGTGTAGTAAATAGAGGAAGTATTGTATTCCTCCCAAAAATTCGATGTCGAGATTTCACCGGAAATATATGTTTTGAGGTCCCCTGAATCCAGAAAAAGCTTTAAAAGATTTGACTATCGCCTACTGTATATCTTTATCTCAACTAACACGAAGAAGTTATAGGAATAAGAGTTTGTAAGAATGGTTAGTACAAAAGTAGAGAAAGTCATGTGAGTGCAACCCGTCAGACTTTTTGTTTTTAAGATATAAACCCATTTTAAACATCCGCCGCAGAACGATCCTGCCGGATGTAACAGTGAAATCAAAAAATACCTTTACCATCGCAATGTGCATTTTCATTTGTCTTCTATTTCAGTCTCAAATTAATTGACATTCGTGTGTTGCAAGAAACGATTAAGTATTCATAACAGAAATAGGCTTACAGTTATTATTTTCTATACCATTTTGGAATATTCAAATTAAATTCCATACATCATGCAATTGTGTGCTAGAAAGTGACCGATACCAACCAATCGTGACTCTGTATATCGATAACTGAACTATCACTGGCCAATTATCCCAAGTTACTTTACGACCACGTACAACCAACTCGGTGCATTGAAAGATTGAGCCAGGTTACAAAACATTATCAAGTAAAGGGTTATGAAATGGAAAAGAATACCTGCACCAAATCAGCATATTGCGATTAGGTTTACAGTAGGATTTAATACATTTATGCCACGCTACCTTTAATTTATATTCAGGAAGTATGTCGACATGCATAACATCAAAGCTACAATGACCAGCGTTTTCAAGTTAATTATCATTTAGATGATCATCATGATCATAAAATGCACAGAGAAAAAGTGATACTTCCTTCCATTGTATACAGAATTGTCTCACATAACACAAATGAGTTTCTTTTGTTGTGATTCGTTAAGCTAAATTAAACTATCAGCACTGAATATAATTTTTACTTAGTAAATGGAAGATAAATAGACAGACTAAAGCCCTTCTAATGCTATGTGATTTAACTGAAGAGTTTACCGATGGCTAAATTGTAAAAACAAAACGTAACAACAGTTTCAAGCAACGAATATTAAAAAGCATTAACATTTATCGCTTTTTTCCTTCCACTCATATGCCAACTGTAATCTCCTTACAAAAGCGGCGGCTTTGACTGTGGAAGTAAATATTCATTGGTAGTGGTACTACTGATTTTCGTTTAGTTATCGTTGTGTTTTACAGGTTTACAAGGAAAAATCAAGACTGGAGGCATCTCAAAGGTCCTTTCTGGGTATTACTAGGCGTAATCGACTCCGGAATGTAGATATAAGAGAAGAACTAGAGGAAGAAAGCATTGTGGAAGAAATTAAAAGATATCAGAGCAAGAGGAACGATCAGGTTAAGAACATGGAATCTTCTAGATTGCCACGGTAAGCATCATTAGACGAAGAGACATCTGACGACCCCGAGAGCAGTTTGATTAGCCTCGGAGCAAGTCTAAAGACCTAATCCATGTTTAGAAATAAGTAACTATAGATACAATTAAAACAAAAATTAAAAAAAAAAACTGCAATGAAAGATATTAGCTGCAACACAGAGTTACATCACTGCATACCATCAAGGCATATTAAAGAGTTCTTAGTCTGGACGACTTCCAGTGAAAGTGGGAAGCAGTTGGTCGATTCCAGCGCAGAGAAGCTTAAAGAAGGGATTTACTGTGTCTGTCAACATTCCAGCCGGATTACTGTGTAAGTTTTGCGCACAGAAGCTTAATTTTGGTTTACTTTCAGTGATTAATTTTAAGTTTCTCACGACAGTGTTTTTGTTACGTTATATTGATTTTGTTACTCAGATGTTGGATGATGCAAATCCCTTTGCGTGTAGTCCAACCCGCCGCACCCTTGCTGGCCTTTGTGGTATGAAATGGGCATATAGCTCCTCTAAAATGTCCAAGCATTTCATAATTACTGAAGCATTGCAACTGCATGTCGTTTAATTAGCCTATGTCGTGATACATCTAAGTTAACACTGGCGAAATAGTCTCTTTCCCAGCAGCGACCTTCACTAACGACTTTCTGTTGGAATGAACAGCTGAATGACATGACGCGCTGACATAACTATCCTTGTAAATATTGAAATGCTAAATACACGGTAATTATATTCCGTACATTTAAGTGCACATTATAATAATCAAAATGAGAGGAAAGTAAAAAAAATTCTGATGTGTTGCACTCACATGACTTTCTCAACTCTTGTACTAACCATTCTTACAAACTCTTATTCCTATATCTTCTTTCTTGTTAGTTGAGATAAACATTTGTACAAATTATCTTATTGCTTATTTCCTTGTAGGTACAAGGGGAATGTTAGAATACAGTAGGCTTTGTGCGACAGTCAAATGTTTGAGATTCAGTTGTCTTTGCACACTTAATATATAAAAAAATGAACAACGATGATCCATTTCACGAAAGTTCTAAGTTTTCCGAAACTCACACACATAACAAGGAATATCTCCGAAATGGTTCACCCTACAAGAAAATTTATTGAGACATAAATTGTGTATTTTAGCAAGGTCTACATTTTTTGTATAGTATAATTTGGTCTATCTCTAACGGTTTACCAGTTATGCAGAAGTCGTCCAGAGTAAATACGACTACAGGGACTATAGCCAGAAAATTCAAGATATACATTTCATTTGTCATAAAAATATCTCAAACATATGACATTTTAATGAAAATCGTTAGGGCCATTTTCAAGAAAATCAAAATTTTCCATGTAAAGGGTAGTTTAGGGTGGGGCTATTTTCATCAAAATCTTTGTGTCGCATTCTTGAATGACAATAAACTTAAATACCAAGTTTGGTTTTTAACCGACTTTTCGGTTTTGAGTTATGCTGTCCACAGACTGACACACAGACTGACACACAGACACACACACACGGACCTTTTTCTAAAAATGCCTTTTTTTAGATTCAGGGGGTCTCAAAACATATTTCCGGTGAAATCTCGACATCGAATTTTTGGGTGGAATACAATACTTCCCCTACTTACCAGTAGAGAAAGTAATAAGGCATGACAGACTTAAAAATCTGATGCGTTGCACTCAAATGACTTTCTCTACTCTTGTATTACCTATTCTTACAAACCTTTACTCATTTATCTTCATTTTAGTCGAGGTAAACATTTGTAGAGGTTATGTTATTGGTAACTTTCATGTTAGTGCAAATGAATTATGGAATGCAGTAGGTGATAGTCAAATGTTTTAAACTTGGTCGCTAAATGATAGCTTTGAAATTCTATTTTCTTTACACGGCCAACAGATAACAGCGACCTTCCATTAAGAAAAGTAGAAGTATTGTTAAAATCACAAAAATAACGCGGAATAGGTATCTTCGAAATGGTTCACTTCACAAAAAAGACTTTTTACACAAATTGTTTTTTGATATCTACATTTTTCGTACCTATATTATGTTTTGGCCTATCTCTTATGCAAAAGTCATCAAGAACCTAAACAGGACAACATGGGTTATAGCCAAAAAATTTAAAATTCAATGCATGTCATTCGGCATAAAAATATCTAAATGGAACATAAAGAAAAAAATAAAAATACTATTTTAGTGTTTTGGTCATTATAAATGTCTAACGATCCGGCGTCCTGTAATGTTTACGTGACTACAGGAAAGCGATTTTCAAAATTAAAAAGTCTCTTTATAACAGGTTGCAATACCCTATCTGGGTGACGCAGTACCAACAAAGCCTAACGCACAATTAAAGGGCGTGGGTCCGTTATGAGACCACAAGAGCGAGAAATGAACGCAATTAGTCCGTCAATTAAGTCCGGCTCTTTTTCAGTACTGCCATTGAGGAAACAATTGAATGAGCCTTCAACGAATACAGGGCGTGAGAGTTACAAGCTACCAACATATTAAGACCAAAAGTTACTTCAAAGAAAGGAAGGAAGTTAACAATTATTTAGACTTGTAATTAGGATTAAAATTAACGAAGATTTATAGCAACTACTTTAACTAAGAAGGAGAAATATTAATAATTTAATTTGTATTGGAAAATAAGTTAATACTTGTGTTTAAATATCTTAGTACATCTACGGATTACCCATTTCTTTGGAGGACTTACAAGCCAGTGCCTTGAATCTATGTCCTGTCCATGGGCAAACAGACTGGATCGGTAATCAGCCCTATGTCTGGTATAGAGATAAGGAAGGAAATTAAATGTAGTGATGAAACGGATAGGAAAAGTCGTGGACCAAATTATCACTAGTAATATTGTAAGAACACTGAATGCAACAGGAAATATGTTTGAAATCAATTTAAGGCAATGTACCTATGAAATTTGGTAAAAATTGCCGAAAATTTTGATTTTTACCTTTTTATTATGCTTACACTTTGTGCTTTAACAGCATACTTTAATTTTCTCAATATCACTACAGCTTTGAAATGCTTTTTTTGGCTTTCATTGGCTTTGATTTTAGTCTCTTTTAGGGAATTTTGCTTCAGAAAGGGTGTGAGTTGGCAGTGCTGAAATGAATTCGATATATCGAGCTGAAATGCTGCGAATCTGACGTGTGTTTTGCTTTCAAACAGAGAAGTGCAGGCAATGTTCTGTAATTCTGTAATCTTAGAAGGTTATTTCAGTGTTCCAGTTATATATTAAGCGTTGTTTAGGTGGTTAATAGGTTTTAAGTTATTCGTTAGTTTATAGTAAAGCCGTAATAAGCAGATATTTTAAGAATTTTGTGTACCTATACATTTGTGAAAGTGCATAGTGTAGAGGTTAGCTAAGAACAATAAATTTCAAAATTTTGTGAACAATGCGAAGGCGAAAGGAAAGTTTTATATTAAACAACCAAGCAAACTTAAAATTCTAAAAAACTACTACTGAGGCCAAGAAGAAAACAAGAGAGGTTCCCACATATGGCGCTGGGGAAGTTTTAGTTAAAGAACAAAAATATATTGTTAAACTTTAAAATAAATTTTTCTCAATTCTTTCTTTTTTTTCCAGCATTTTTCACTATTCAAAATGTTCCTCGGACTGAAGTGTTAAAATTTGTCATGCGCTGGTTAAAAAATATTAAATAATTGAGCTGAAATTGCATATTTTTCAAACATTAGCGAAAGCTTGCGGTAAGGAAAGCATTTCTAAGGTATTCTGTCATTTGTTGGAACGCGAACTTACACCCCAAGATAAAGTGTAAGCTGTAAAAAGTCCTTCAGGTAATATATCCTATTCATTATCTCCTCCCGTTAAGTAATTCGGTTAAGATTGCATATGCGGGTAACACACAGTTTCGTCAGAAATGTAGGTGGGAAATTATGCTGAGTTAATAAGCAGTGATTTAGGAACATTATACCTCGTTAAAGTCGTTGGGGCCAAGCCCCTTCCTTTTAAGTGACCTCACTTATACCTATAGCTATTTTTCAAGCATATAAGAACACTTGTAACTACATTGTATAACTACCATATTTTGCATGTGAATTATTGTCAATTGTGTGTATTACTAGAAATTGTGCAATAAAGGAGTGCACTAATGTAATGCCTCGTGTGCGCAGTAAGCTATGTTGAGTGTTTACCCCGATACGCAATCGTCACTGGTAGGTGATTTCAATGCGTGGTGCACTCCTTCCCTTGCCTTTCCCGGGTTTGAACTCGCGACTTTGGAAACCATAAGCCAGTGTATTACCCCTACACCATGGAGGACCACTGTACGCCATCACAAAATTCATTAAAGTCATATAGGATTACAAATAGCATAAAATTAAAATGTTCAGATCTTTAAAAGCGAGTAACTTTATACCGGTCTTCGAATTCCATATGCATTACATGGCATTGTGAGAAACAACTGAAAAGCGACAGCACTTCTAAAAATGAAGTACTGAACAAATAAAAACAATAATAACGAATATCTAGAAAATGGCTGATACCACGAAAAAGTATTTTGAAACTAATTGCGTATTTGTTTTTGTCTATCTTTTACGGTCAGCCGGTTATACAAATTTATAAAAAGTCAGCGCAACAACCGAGAAGGGCCAAGGCTGCCGCACGGCCGCTACATCCCCCACTTCTGCCCACTACTGGAGTCATGAGGGGTCCAATACTGGAGGGTGGGACGTGGTCAGCTCCGAGCCCTCCCGGCCAGTTATGCGGCCTTCACGACCTGGGGTCCTTACTTCTTCATCAAGTACCTACTCAAATGGCCCCTCCGGGACTTAACGAGGCTGAGTGCACCCTGTGTCAGACCTCCCAGCGGGGGAAAAAATCCCCTTGTCGGTACCGGGGATCGAACCCGGCTACCACTGCGCTACGGAGGGGATCAAAATTAACAAAATGAAATACAGAAAATTTCCCCCGGAAGAACAAGAGTTCAAAAGCCATATCCAGAATGCTGAAAATATATATTTTGTCGTATAAATATCTTCAATATATGATATTTTAATCAAAACCGTTAGTCATTGTTGAGAAAGTAAACAATATAGAAAAGTGTTTTACCTAAAGGATAGCTTGAGATGGAATGAAAATCTTTGTCACATCCTAACCTAAGTTTTAGCGTTTACATCATACGCTTACATCATCGCCACCAAAATACTATAACGTTTTCAGTATTTATAATGTGCTACCACCATAATGATTCTTTCATCCTATCGACCTACACAAAAGGACAATAAAGAAGCAAGGAAAGGAGATTTCTTGCCCAATATCTGCTGGCAACTACCAATTTACAGTAATGACAATCTAGGTGTTGGTAAAAAAAGCCTCAAGGAAGTTACAACTCAGTATTCTTTAAGGCCTTGTTCAAATTACAGGCTGTCAGATTCTACAAAATTATGTTTTGTCACCGTCAAGTGAAGCAAAACACACCATGATGCAGTAAATTGGCGAAGCAAACAAATTATGCGTTACTTTATTGCACTCCTGTTATATTGCTGATCTTGCCAAGCTTCAGTCCATGGCCCACTATGTTCTTATTCGTCTTTCGCAACATGCCTTCTCTTGTCATCCCCATGTTCTTTTGTATCACAGTTACCCTGCGCTTCTATTTCCTGTGCTGTCAAGTTTTCCAAATACTTCGTCCCCTCTAGATATAATTTCCTGCTGCTTCATTTCGCTCCGTCTATTGATGAGTCTTTGATTGGCGGAAGCACCCAGAGGGAGAAACTTCCTGGCATTTGATGAAGAAGTTTGGTTGAACCACATTTTATAGTGTAAAGAACATCATTAGTGGAAAATTTGAAGCCTGAAGTTCTTTGGTAAATAAGTTTTTCAGTGATGCAAGAGATTTTTGTGCAGGGATTATAGGAAGAAACAAAAGCCTACATTTGTCCATGTTGCAATTATTGCAAATTTCCAGATAAAGGTTGGTGAATCATAGATATTTTTCACATTTATATCTTATCAGTAGGGCTCCGATTTTTAGGTAAATACATATTTTGTTTGCGTCAGAAACTTAGTTTAATGCTCTGGATATTTACACCGGAGCATATATTGTAAGTTTTATTGCACATAAAAAATGCATATTTTCTGATTTGTTAAGTAAATAAATATGTTGATATTCACATAAATTACACAAAAATCGCTTGAAGCAAACATTTTTAAAATCAGCAGCAGAGAATTATTTTTAACAAGTCACCGCCTACTTCTTTACTGCTCAATTATGCAGGTTAGATGTCACAATTTGTTACTCATCTGTCAGCTATAGTATCCCTTCATTTGAAAGAAAATATATACATCCTGATTACACCTCTGATGACTTTTCAGATCTTACAAGATGAATTAGCCAGTTTTACTAGCCAGAGGCGGAGGTAAAATTGGGATTTAGTTGGAAAATTTAATGTCGAACCCTGGTAGCTTATAACAGATCCGTGAATGAAATCCCTCAAATGACATTGAAGTTTACAGTGTGATTCTAGCTTTCAACCCTTGTCCTACGCAAACAATTATCATATGTTATTTTGTTGAGCATATCAATAAAAAAATCCAAGGTTCTATAAACCTTGACATGAAGATGTTGGTGTGAATATATTTCCCCATACAAGTCTTTATATAACACCCTTTCACTTTTATAGCTGCGGCTAAGGTTGAGTGAGGAAGGTTTCGATTGGCTGAGCAGGTTTCAATGGAAGACACAGAAATCAATAACACCTGAAGGGGTTCTAAAGTGTGACAAGACTTCCTCTGACGCCCATCCCTTGACAAAACACTGGAGTGTCAGACCACTTCCGTAAGATATGGTTGCTCTTCTGTATTCTTTTCCTCAGACCATTGTACTTGACACCCAGACTAGTTCAAGAAGGTAAGATCCAACTTTTTACTGCCTTTATACTTCGTTATAAATTTTTTTCGACCAAAATTACCTTAAATCTCACTACATCCGAGTTTCTTCGACGACAGCCTGAATGACGGTACATTTTCAAAATATTCTACATTCAAATGACCTTCTTTACCCATTCTCCAACAATTTATATCTAAAAAGTGTATTATTCCATCTACTTCACGTCAATCGTGATAAACATTCACATATTTAGGTAAAATAAGAATAGGGGGATAGAAAATTCTTAAGTGATAGTCAAAATCCTTTCTGGTGAAAATTCGGTACCGAATATTTGGGTGGAATACAACACTTCCTCCACTTCCTGTTAAGTACGTAGCACAAAAAGCAATAATGGAAAACATTCTGCCTGGAATCATTACCAAGAAGGGCGGGGCGGGGCGGTCTGGAGAGCTGCCTTTTAAACGATGCTATAACAAGGAATAAAATGTGTATTGACGTTAAGTGTTGAGAAAATAATATTCTCTGCAATTGCTTCTGTAAATTAACTGTGTTTTCATATAACTAACGCCTTTAACACTAATAACAATAAGTCCATATAGCATCTTGCTCATAAAAAGGGTCGTTAACCATTTCAATTAATCTACCATTGACAGCTCTTGTTCCCTTAATTCAATTTATTTTTATTGCACAATAATTCTTACATCCAGGTGTTGTCACAGCATCACTGTTTACGCTTTTATTGCTGCATTAATTCTGTTTAATTTCACTACCACGTTTATAACAGTTACTGCACAGAAAATAAAATCCTTTTAAAATTCACTACTTATCTAAAAAAGCTTATAGCATTAGCCATTTCCGAGGTATCTATTGTTATCAGTTCGAATTTGTCCATGCTTTGTGAGGTTGGGCCACAATTCAATTGTTTGTCGCTGTCATGGAAAGAGTATGGAGTTTCCGGGCCAGCGTTTAAGGACCCACTTTTAAACATCTGACTCGCTTAATCCTACTGTATTTTCCTACTCATATTGGGAAATATGTAATAAAAACCATTTCTTCAAACGTTCATGCTGATCAAGATGAATTAGATAGAAGAATAAGAGTTTTTATGTGTAGTTTGTACAAGAGTGACGAGAGAAAGTTATAGAAGTGTATACACCAGAATTTTATGGTATATATACCTACAACTTCCATATTAATGGTGGTATTTAAGACCTTCAAGGTAGATCTGTGTAGATCGAAGTGAGCGAGGTGTCCCCTCTGTGTCTATACCCTTTACCATTTTTAGCTTTTATATACAACATATTATGCAATTTTAGCATTAAAATAGGTAAAAATAAGTAATAAATTTGTTAAATGAAGATCACAAATGTATGATGTAATGTGGTTGCTAAGCAGGTGTCATTTGTTTCAACAGTTACAGAGGAAAATGGAAGGTTATTGAAGATATGGATTGTATTGCCTTGATATTTTGAACGAAGAGTGCTGAGAGTTTAGTTCCAGAAAAATCAAAATATATTTACAACAAATAAATGTAATGGGAGTCTTGTGTTTAAAGGTTGCTGCACTTGCGAGAGTGACGATTTCAGGTTCTTTACATTGGAGAAATTGTTTTGACGGTGATGACGTAATTATGTCATTAGTTTTCTGGCATGGTGGGCAATTTCGTACGATTTAAGTAAGCCATTAAAGTAAGCCATTATAATGCTAGGATTAATGAACAATTGTTTTTACATTCTCGTACCAAAACTGTTATTATTTCTGCTTGTTTAGTATATGCAGAGACCAAGATTTATTTGTAAATAGAAGTGCTACTTTTGTCGTAAGCAATTCGTGCAATGGCCATGTAGATAGTCAACTGTCACACTGGGTACATAACCTGCATACAAGCCTGCTTATGCTAATGAATCAAGCCAGGCACGACCGCTGACCTTATAACACGTCTAGTTGACCAACACTGTCTTGTTTCTTTATTTTACGATGTTCCCACAGTGAATGAAGACTATGAATTTGGTCTGAACCATCATTAACCTGTCACTTTAGTGCAGCGCGTACTTTGGAGCACTCTCCGCTCCCATTCTTACAGACGCTTGCCAAACGATCCCATAAAACTCGAATAGTATCGAGTTTCAAAGAAATTACGGCTTGGGTAGGAAATACAGTAGCTATAAACTCTGCTTTTCCACAGAGACTCTGATCTGTATAGATAAACAGCCTCAAATCGACTGGTTTAGGTCGATATTTAAAGAACGCAGATGAAGAATTGCGCCATAAACATTGGCTTGACCCAATAATGGCCCGGTTTTGCGCAAGCACGCACAGGAAATTTTCTAACTGCGTAGAATTTCGATAGCGGAAATCGAATAATGTTAACCGCCCCTCCCACGATATCCCGGTATTTTATGTTTAACTGCGATTTCGGTTAACAGTAGCATTTCCTCATTAAGTTAATGGGATTCTGCATTCTTGTTTCGAAGCTCTGGGAGTATTTAAAAGGTTTTATCGTATTACGATGCAATAGAGAAAACATCGCATGTGACTATAAAAACTGTTTTACCGGTAAACATAGGCGTGTTCAGAAAGATATGTGCAAGGAATGCGACCGCACCCCCTCTGAAAAAATAAAAATTATTTTTACTGTCTCTACCACTTACCTATAGTAAACAGAGGAAATATTGTGTTCCACTAAAAATTCTACACCGGCATTTCACATAAAATACACGTTTTAACGCTCCCTGAATCCAAAAAAGCATTTTAAGAAAACTACCAGTGTGTGTCTGTGAACAGTATTACAAAAAATATTCCAAATTTAAATATCAGGCTTAATATTTAAGTTCAGAGCCGTTCAAGGATGCGACATGAAGCTTTTAAAGCAACCCTCCACCCCAAAATACCCTTTAAATGGAAGCACTTTCGTTATTTTCGATTTTCTCAAAAACAGCTCTAGTGATTTTAATTTAAATGCCATATGTTTAAGATATTTTTTCATAGCATAAGATATACAGCTTGAAATTTTGTTTAATTAGCCTGTTAAGGTTCTTCACCCTGAGTGACTTTTGAATAACCGATAAACTGTAAGAAATGGATAAGGTAAATAACCTATAAATTTATTCCAAATTCTGGTAAAATTAAAATGTAAACTCTTACTCCACAAAGTAATATCTCTTTAAACCACATAGTTTATCTCAAATAAAAATTTTTATCGTTAACCATTTCCGGTATATTCCTTGTTACTGTCACTGATTATTCGTTCTTTGTTATTTCAAAGTTCCTCCTATGTGTACCTATATACCTTATATGCATTACCTATTACAAAATGTGTAATGAAACTAAATCTCAACGAATGAGTAGGTATATAGACGAATAAGATTTTATAAAAATAGTTTGTAGAGGACTGAGCAGAATCTAATCATAGAGAATTTGTCATTTTTCTGTTGGCCTAAGACCAAACAGCTTTTACTTTTTCTACTATGTATTGTAAATGTATTGCATTCCATCCAAACATTCAAAATCAAGATCTTACCGGCAATACATGTTTTGGCACCGCCGACCCTCCCCCCAAAATAAACAATAAGTTTGAGCATAACTCAAAAACGAAAACTGGATTAAATTCTAACCTTGGTATTTGAGTTCAACCCCTTTCAAGGATGCGATAAGAATATTTTCAACAAAATATCCTCACCCCACAGTACCCTTTACATGGAACATTTTTAGAACATGATTTTCCCCAAAAATGACTTTAACGAGTTTGATTAAAATACCATATGTTTAAGATTTGCATGTCATTTGGCATAAAAATATGTTGAGCTTTCTGCGTATGTACTCAAAATATGACGACTTTTGCATAATTGTTGAACCGTAAGAGAAAGACAAAAGTACTGCTCAAAATATGTTATCTCGCTAAGCACATAACCTATATGATAAACATTTTTTGTACTTCGAATCATTTAGGAGATATTCATACTTATATGTTTGAGTTTTTCAATATGTACACTTTTCTCAAATGGGAATCTATTTCGTATTTTTATGCCCCGGGCATGCAAAGAGAATGGAATGTCAAGCCATGATATAGCGACATTTGACTACTGTATTACCATATTTTCCTTCCAGCTACAAGAACATTACCAATAAGATAATTTCTGTAAATATTTATGAGTTGTTTAATATAAAACTGGATATTGAACTATTTGAAAATAACTGTGCGTTATAAATCAATATAATTTATCCTCAAGTCCTTTCAATTACTTTGTTAAAAATTAAAATAACAATGTTAATATCTATATATTGCATTAATAATTGCACACGCACGTACTTAGCCGATAGCTGATATTTGACACCTACAAGCTATCACTCGACTGTCGATGTTTGACTTAGTCTCGTACCTCGTATTTCGCGTCATTCTAAGGAGAAACAAAACAAGTGAATGGGTTGAGTAGCCCATACTTGACTGGAGTGTCACTCGATAACAGCTGCCGTCAATAAACATGTGAAAAACGTCAAACGCGCCAAAAGATCGCTGTTATACAAAAACAATTGAACCTCCCTCTTTAATATTTTACAATTACATGTTTTCCTTTCGGTTTAGAAAATCTAGCAGAGTTCGAGCTAAAAGTAATATATTTTATGCAAATTAAATTTTTTCTTAGGGCCTCCTTTTAAATGTCCAATACATTTTAGAATGTATACCTATTTTAGGTTGGCTAACAGTGTAACCTCGCTTTCGTTGTATTTGTAAGCAATGTGTGGTTTAACAATTTTAAGAGTAAATAGATCGCAATCATTGTTCAGATTCACGTAATTCAGAGGAGTTTTCCAGTCTTTAACAAAGGTGTGTACTAAGTTACATATCGAATAATAACATACCATGTATTGAGATATTAATTTGTTAATAACCTCCAAAGTGTCCTTTCTCGGTTTTGATTTAAACAGTCTTCTGGAAGCGGACATTAACCTATAGCTATATTAAGATATGAAAGGAAAAACAAATGCATATCACGCAAGCAAATTTATACTTAAATATCTGATATCTTGGCAACAGGCACACAGCATTCACTCCATCATTCACAACTAAAACTTAACCTCTTATACCCTACCACTGTTGTATTTACACGGCAAGTAGTAGTTGCACAGAATATTCACAGCAACACACATCACCAATAAATCACTTATTGCACTGAAGCACTGTTTTGAAACACTTGATGCCACACTACTGAGTGAAAGTGACAGATGACTGCCGACTGCTCCGAACAGCTGTTAGCGGCTCCGACTACGCTTGTGTTGTGATGGCGATATCTGCTCGGAGCCACGCGCCGACTGCTGCGCGCTCTGGTGACCTCATCACCAACCTCGCAGCATCCCCTTGCCTCGCGGACGTTACTCCCGCATGGAATCTTCGTCCAGGGGTGGGATGCTGCCCTGGGGTAGGGTGGGGTTGATGACGTGGGCCCAGTGAGCCAATTTCGCACCCCTTTCCTCTTCTAAGGAATCACGTCATCCAGAAACCTGGTGCAGAAATCTTGCAACAATCTGGATTAATTGAGTCATTCGATAAACAAGGGAATAAAAGAGGATACAAGAAAAGTGGTAAGAAATTGTAATAGCTGTTTATCTATCAATACAAAAAAATCTAGATCGCTCTAAATCACCACTTAAATTTTTTGTGGTATAATAAGATTTCTCAAATATTTATTAATGCCTTGAATTGTTCAACATTGTCATTCTTTTAAAGCCGTGCCCAATTTTCATTCTTTCTCGCGGTTGCATGGAAAGAATGTGGACTTTTAAAGCCAGCATTTAGCGCCCAGTTCTTAAACATTTGACTATCGCTGTTCTTTCTGTATCTATGACGAAATGGTAACTTCAGCTATTTCTGCAACGATTTGACTAGATTAAAATGTAGTAAATAGAAAAAGACAAACCCGATATGTTGCACTCACATAACTTTCTCTACTCTTGTACAACTATATCTACTTCATATTAATCCAAATACAAATTTGCGGACATTATCTTATTGCTAAATTTCTTGTGGCTGCAAGAGGAATATGAGAATACAGTAGGCTGTAAGTTTTAATAGCTGGTCGCTATATGAAGGCTTTGAAATTTCGTCCTCTTTGCACGGCCAAGAGATTAAAAAAAAAAAAAAAAAAAAAAAAAGAAAATTCCTAATTGAGGAGAATATAAGTATTTGAAACTTCAAATTCAAAATAATAACAAGGAATATGGAAATGGTTTGTTCTAGAAACATATTTTACATAAATTTCGTGCTTTAAGGAGATCTACTACTTAGTTACGCAACTAATCTAGAATGAATGGGAATTTAAAGTTATTCCAAGAAAATTCAGCATATATGTTTATGTGCAAATGCATTTTTTGTGGAGATATTCCTTGTTATTTGTGCGAGTCGCTATTCAGTTTTTTATCTGTTCGTCCATGCAAAGAGAGCACAATCTCAAAACCTTCACATAGCGTCCATTTTTAAAATATTTGACTATCACTGAAAATCTATCATATTCCCATATTCTCCATGCATCTACAAGAAGATTAGCAATACGATAATCTCTGCAAATTTTTACCTCTATTAACATGTAGTTAAAGGAATAAGCGTTTGTACAAATAGTTTATACAAGAGTAGAGAAAACCATGTGAGTGCAACATATATTCTTTTTCGGTCTCCTTTAGCGCTGCCGCAGTTTGAAAGCCAGCCGCTAGATATTCACGAAACATACCAGAGCAGAATGTTGCTATTACTAAAAACTCGGCTTCGTATTTAGTCTGGATTCCTAATACGGAAAGTGCCCAATTGCAGCGCAATTCGCGAAGTTGATTAGGGTTTCATTCTCCCCTCTTATTGCCGCACCCTTCCTTCCATTTCCATGGCTTCAGCTCATACCAGATGCATACGATGAAGTAACTATCCAGTTCCATAAAATTCTCATTGACAGCTCAATTTTCTACTCGGTCGTTCGCTTTTATTGCGTCACTTCTTACTTCAGCAACATTTGCCCAGTTCCATCTTTCCCACAGACAATATTCCCCAGCTTTCTCGAGTCCCACACTTCTTCATTCCGCTAACAGCATGCGCTTCACCGTTATTGCTGGGAAACCTTTTATCACGGTAAAGTTAATGACAGTCCGCCACTGGGTTCACAAAGTGGTTATCAGTAAAGGAATGAGAAAACATTTATCTTATATCACTATCAGATGAAGGAAGCATAAGGCGAACAGATGTACGTCATTGCCATAATTGATCCAACTATAAGATATGAATAAGGAATTGAACAAACCCATAATTTCTTGCACTGTCATCTGTTTCAGAGATGTAGGACCAGGCGACGGTGTTCGGCGGGGCGGTGAATATTCATTTTATAGAGATGTCTTCCTTTCCTTCAAATGTTTTAGGTCTTCAAATTGTGAAGAGAATGTGCCGCACAATTGCTTCAAAATTTCGTTGTATTTTTCCAGGAGAATAACATTTATCGTGTGAACGTGAAATGACATAAATTTGCAACGCTTGCTGAGTACCCTAGATCTACTGTAATACATCGCCGTCTATTACTACGCCAGATACAATGAGTCACAGCCTTCTATGAATGAAGTGCTTGGTTTGGACCTGTAAACTTTCATTAATACTAGATTAACAACTGAAAACTAGGTACTTTTTGCTTGTTTCGTCTAAGAAAACTGCCCCTAAACCTCATAGAAGTATTTTTGAACCCCCCTGTATAAAAAGCGTTTACTGTGAAGAAACCGTAAAAGTTATAGTCTTCTACTAAAAGGTTAATGCGCGATAAAAGGTTAAATTCGTCATGCAACGGCATTGTGGTTTAGTTTGACTTTTTTTCCCCACTCATTTTATTTTTTCCCGTCAGTTTTGATGGTTATTAAAGACGAAACTTGTATAAATATTCCCTTGAGATTCTTTAAACAAAATTTTCAGACCTTCCCAGGGAAAGCATGAAATGAACGGATATTACTATTCGGGCTGCTACAATATTCTATTTTATTTTAAAATTACAAGAAAACGAAAGTCTAGCACATTAGGTGTCAATTGTTTTAGGAGCAATATACGAAAGCATAACACAGCGGTCTCTGCAGAATAAAACATAATCTATTATGTGCAATGACTGGATACACCAGATCATAATTGGTGTTTTATCGACTTTGAGAATATTAATTTGAAAAATACTTCTATTTCTAGCATCTCGGACTCCGTGGCTACAAATACAGTCAGTGTTAATAAAGATATATAGGAAATAGAATACTCATGTGCATGTTTCATAGCTTAGAAGGACCAAGTTATTTTAGGTTATGTTTAAGTGATTGTGTTTCCAATGTGCAACCAGTTTATTAATAAAGTGCTCAGTTACAATATAACTAAATACGTAATGTTTGGAAATATAGTGAATCCAAAAATGTATACATAACTTAATACACTTTTCTTTATTGAAGTGTAACAAGCAACAGTGAAAGATGAAAACTTGGAAGATGAAAATTTATATAAATTAAATACATAATGCTAGGCAGACTATAGATTACGGTATATAAAAGTTCTATTAGAACATTTTCCCTACAAGAAACACGTTTGATCCACTCCGATACACCCAAACAATAATGGCTAGTCTATATATCAACAATGAAAATGGAACTCAACAATTAGGCTCTCAACAATGCACCGTAAAACTCACATTCAAGGTTGCCAATTGAAATTAAGACACAATTATAATTATGGACACAAGTAGTACCAACCCAAGCCAAAATATGCCCTTGAGCATAAAAATTGTGTCATTTATTTCCAACTTTTAAAGTATTAACAAGATAAATTTACAGTACAGTACTTTATAATGTGAAAGAAATAGAAAACCGTCCATAAATATAGTAGGATTTTTCATATGATTTTTAATAAAAAATATATAAGGCAATTCTACCCTGCTTTGTGATTCTAGGATTATATTTGAAAATATGCATGTGCTTGTAGGAAGGGAAATTCGCACAAATGGATTTAAATAGTACACAAAATATTAAAAACTGTGGTATTAACTAAATAATACTAGTAATTATACTAATTTGTGACGATAAAAGCAATAGGACACATGTAGCTATAAAGTTGTTACATAACCTAATTTTGTTTAACAAATTATGTAGTAATTAGCGCTCAAGTTTAAAAGACAAGAAATAATTAATTACTTAATGCTTACATTAATAACACGTGTTTCATTATAAACTGGCATTTTCTCCAGAATCAATGAGTTTTATGTGGTACAGTATAAACTGAGGCGATTATATGCCTTGCATTTGGCTTTTATTTTAGCCAGCTTTGGGCTGTTCTGTGGGATGAAGGAAATTGCATTAACACGCTCCATATATAAAATGAGAATAATAATGTTGCCAACGGCATTTAATTCTGCCACAATTTTCCTGTTCAGCGCGCAGTTTTAAGTATACTTAATGTAACGTTTAACTTCGATTTCTCATATTGGTTCTAAAACTACCAAATGATTAAAAGGGTAACACACCAAAACCCATCTCTCTACCGTTTTGATGCATTGTAAGTGCCACTCTTTCTACAGATATTACCAGATGTTAATGATTTTCTTCTGTCATAGAAGTACCTCAGGGAAAACATTCAGTGGGAGGTATTAGGATTGGGTTAGACTCGGCGGGGCAATCACTCTTGGTGCTAGTGGGAGATTGGGTATCTATGTGCAAGCAGTGATGTTCAGGTGTGGTTGTGAAACATTTCAATGTCTGCAATACACGTGAAGACCTGGGAGGCGTGTGCTAGAACTCTTGTCAATTCTACCGAGATTTTTCGGTAGCCTTCCTTCCCTTTTGGGTTTGAGGTGCGTAAGTGGGGAACCTTTTTAAAACATCGGGTACTGGCACAAAGGAAAAAACCACGGAGGAAGAGCCGGTTTCGCCTTTCCTGGTGACTAGAAGCTTGAAAGGGAGTAAAGTAACAAAGGAGAGTACATTCATTTCTAAGTCTATCCAAATAGATTTAAATAAGACAAATGAACTCGGGCTGCGTCGTGGACGAAGATAGCAGAGCAGTTAATGAGTGTTGAGTGACCTTATACTCAGAGTTAGTTCTTGTGAGAAGAGAGAGAACTGAAAAAACAGAAAGTTTTGTGTTCAGAATACGAGAAGAAAACAGTTGTGAGTTGTAATATCAAGAAGTACTGAAGACTGTTAACGTCAGTAAAAGAGAACTGTATTGTTGTGCAGTTTTGGAAGAAAATGAAGTGAGAAAATAACCACTGGATTTTGCCGCTGTATATTAAAGCAAACAAATGTACATTACGACATAAGACGCTAATTTGACATTTAATTAATTTGATTACTACTTTAAGGGGGTGACTGGACTTTTCACCCACCCTGTGCATAAACTGAGCGATTGCGTGCAAGTAAAGTCATGTGAATATATCATCAATTTTTTAAAACAAATAATAGAATTCCGGTTACATTATCACACCCATTGGCGATTTCAGACGCACACGTTTGATGTCACCCCAATAAAAGAAAATGTGACTCGGTTAAGGCTCCCTTAGTGAAAGCGCAATAAACTCGGCCATTGAGGCAGAAAGCGACAATAAATAAAATGCTTTCCCCACGGTTAGTTATGTTTCGCTGACGCAGCATGGTGAACCCTGAGGCTATATCTCACCCAGAGAACGTTACGTCACAATGCTTTTATCTCTTCCATTTACACACTATTGTTATTTGCTCTCTGTGTATGTAGGTGTTGCCAACATTGTAGCGCCAAGTTCATTTCCATGCTTTTCCTCTTGCCAGACAACATTAAGGCTCCCAAGGCATGTTATGTTATTGGAACACGATTTGGGAGGCTTCTGCCCCGCCTCAGAGCTCTTCGTTTGTTTTGTTTATGTAAGGTGTAAAACTAAATGTGATACTTAAATACGATGTAATTTGTCGACGGTAAAACCTCTATGTATTACAAGCTAGTTTAATAATATTTTGATCAGCGCGCGCGCACACGCACACGCGCACGCACACGCGCACGCACACACACACACACACACACACACACACACACACACACACCTCCCTACCTTCCTTCTTACATAGGAGCATTTATTTATATTGTCACATAACTTTCTCTACTTGTATTCCACCCAAAAAATCGATACAGAGATTTCACCAACATATGTTTTAAGGCCTCTTGAACAAAAAAAAAAAAAAAAAAAAAAAAAAAAAAAAAAAAAAAAAAAAAAAAAAAAAGAAAGAAAAAAGAAAGAAAAAGGTCCGTCTGTGTTTGTGTCTGTGGCCAGCACAACTCAAAAACGAAAAGTCGGTTAAAAACCAAAGTTGGTACTTTTTAATGTCTTTTGGCGATGCGACACGAAAATTTTGATTTTCTTGAAAATGGTTGTAACGATTTTGTTTAAGATATTTTTATGGAAAGTGAGATGTATATTTTGAATTTTCTGGCTAGTCCAGGTAGTCTTACTTGCTCTTTATGAATGAAGCATAACTGGTAAAGCATAAGAAATCTTGTCTTACTATACAAAAAAATGTAATTTTTTTTTGCAGAGTGAACCATTTCAGAGATATTCCTTGTTATTTGTGTCAGTTTCGGAAAAAAACTTCCGTCCAATACAACATCGTTGTTCCTTTTTTTGGTTAACCGTGTAAAGAGGAAGTAATCTCAAAGCTTTAGAATATTTGTCTATCGCTCAAATCTTACTGCATTATAATATTCCCCTTGTACCTACAAGGAAATAAGCAAAAAGATAATTTGTACAAATGTTTATCTCAACTAACACGAAGAAGATATAGGAATAAAGGTTTGTAAGAATGGTAATACAGGAGTAGAGAAAGTCATGTGAGTGTAACACATCAGATATACAACGTAATATAAAGCTGTCTTATGCTATCCAGGAAAATAGTACAGAAAACGAATTTAGTAAAATGCAAGGGTATCATGATTATTTATAACCAATGACATGAAAGGGAAGTAATTATTTCTGACGGCTCAGATCGTCACTCAACTGTTGTTTCTTTCACACCATATCGTACACATCAGAAGTTACGCGTAGCCAGATTGGATAATTAAAATAATTATTTTGTTGTTTAACAACGCTGTCAATTGCCAGGATCACATCAGCGTCGCCGGTGTGCCGTAATTTTGTGCCGCAGGAGTTTATTTACTTGCCAGTAAATCTACTGGCATGGAGCTGTCGTTTTTAAGCACACTTAAAAGCCATCGATCTGGGCCGGATTTGAACCCGCGACCTTGTGATCAGTAGGCCAGTGTCTAACCAACTGAGCCACCCAGACCGACATCACATTATTGGTATATCACAAGCTGGTGACACAATTCGACAAGTTTCACAAACTGTGCAAATTCACAGAAATGTAATTAAATTTTAATGCCACTTAAGAAAGGCGGCTTATTGCAGAAAATGCATTATAATATAATGTAATAGACAAACTTGTTTAAAGTTAATTTGATATGAACTTTAATTCAGTATATTTCGATTAGTGCCAACTGGGCAAAACGAAACCCATAAATTACATGTATTTCGATTTTCTCTTGTTATATCAGAAAACAGTTTATAATCTCAAATAAATCTCATTTTCTTTTCAAATAACCTTTCTTCTGGAAAAATACACTAATTATTAAAAGAGCAAGCGTTAAAACAAGTTGTCAAATTGAAATGGAGTGCTATTTGTGTATTACATTTTTTTCAGCGATTTATAGGACACAGTTGGCGACTCCATAAACAAAAGAATGACCTAGTGATAATTTGTTCAAAACAAAAGAATTGTATATGATAATTTAACCTCTCTATGTATAAAACAGTCATACAAATTTGCTAAATGTATGATAAATCTAGAAACTGCTTCCTGAAACAAAGGTAGGAAAGTTTAGAAGCTAAATATAGGATAAGAAATGAAGCCAAGAACATGAAATCATCACTGAAAATTGCAATACATTCTCTAAGGCTTCACTACAGCCTTGCAATTTGGTTAAGTGCTTTCTCTAATGGTGTGGCTATCTAAAACTCACACGGTTGGTGTCTAAGGCGATTAGGGAACAACTGCAGCCCCCAGGAAGAGTAATCAGGAAACAAGCAGAACAGTTACCATGATTAAGACGGGAAAGCAATATCATTATATTCACTGCTTCTGCATGATAAAGAGTGTTTTCCTAGATGGCGCACGTTTACTGGGAGATTACGTTTCCTGCGCTTCAGATTTACCCACGTTTAAAAAGTTGATGTGCTTTATTCACATGGCTTTCTGTAACCATTATTGCTTACTCTTACTCTAAAAGCTATTCTTTTCTGCTTAATGTTAACTGTAATAGAGTAGATCCTGGCTAATCCACACTAATTGGGACTTAGAGTACCTTGGATTTGGGATGACTCAGACTATACGGAGCACATAAGAAATATCTGATATGTTGCACTCACATGACTTTCTCTACTCTTGTGCTAAACATTCTTACAAACTCTTATTCCTATATCTTTTTCGTGTTACTTGAGGTAAGCATTGGCAGAAATTATCTCATTGCTTATTTCCTTGTAGGTACGGCTAAGATATAAAAAATTAATAACGATCTTCTATTTGACGAAAGTTATACCAAAACTCACACAAATAAGGAATATCTCCGAAATGATTCACACTACAAACAATTTATTTGTACATAAACTGTGTGTTTTATCAACATCTACATTTTTTGTATAGTTAGATTTGGTCTATGTCTTACTGTTTTCAATTATGCAAAAGTCATCAAGAGTAAACAGGAGTACATGGGATATAGCCAGAAAATTCAAAATGTACATTTAATTTGCCATGAAAATATCTTATACATGTGGAATTTTAATCAAAGTCGTTAGAGCCATTTTCGAGAAAATAAACATTTTCGAAAAATTTACCACGTAAAGTGTAGTTAAGGTGTAGGAATTTTCTTCAAAATCAACTTTGGTTTTGCACAAAGTACAAAAAACGCAACTTTATGTTAATTTTCGCAATTTATCCTATCATTAAAACGTCTGCAATAGTGGTTACTATTCCAGTTTGTTTGGCTGGTAAAGAAACCCATTGCTGTGTAAAATCGTGTGGTAGAGCATGGAGAAGCATGAACTTGAAATAGCTTGTATGTTTGTTATTCCCCAGGACTAGTGCAGATCTGGTTTCTGATATAAGGTGACAGACGACCAATCAAGCGCAAAGGAGCTGCTTCACATTCTTTTTAACTGTATAAAGGTTATGTATGCAGAACAGTGTATGAGAAACTGAGGTGTGCACAACCCAGACCGAAGCCTTAACACCTAGCGCATGCGCAATGGCTTCTTTGATTTGAATCCACCAAAACTTCGAGATTCTTCACAAATTAATTACACTATACGTGCATAACTGCTTACACCCTGAAAATAACTGAATACATTAAGAAAGTATTAATCTAAATCATTTAAATGAAGACAATACACTTGTTTACAAATCATTGCACCGAATTACAAGGTGTTTTTGCAATGTATGAAAAGAAAAACACTTGCTATTTTCGCTTTAAACAAATCTGAGTCTAGAGAAGTTTCGCTCTGCGTTACATAACGAAAGAATGGAATACCAGATGAATCACAGATTCACATTCATTGTTACGATCCAATAAAACATACTTTATGGCGGATATATCTGTAAAGACAGGGTTTTTTCCCTGGAGATTAGGCAATGAGAGATTCTAAGTCTGATTCATCCAGTTCTTGCAGTAGTTGGATTACGAACTGAAGTGTCCTAGGGAATTCTAACGTGTGATCCAAAAGATTCCGAACCGGCTGCGTTGTTTTTTGCCTGTTTTGCGATGTTTTTGGGTCTTTCTGTATATTTGGCCCATGCAGATTAATGTGGTTTTAGAGAAATCTTCAAAACGCACTTAAATGACTAGAAAAGACAACACCAATCGTTTTAATAGTCACTGCTCTACATTATTCTGAACGAAACGTATATATAAAGTCCATGGTTTAAAGAGCTGCTGTAGGAATGACGACAATGACCTTAGCTACGCAATAACCTGCACCTTTAACGTGCTATCTCACCCAGGGCCAGGTTATCAGTTCAACCCCGTGCGTTCCCAAACTCAGTTTGCTGCCTCTGTGAACCCAAAACCAAGGCCTGGCCTCATACCGAACGGAATGAAACGATTAAAATGATGCTCAAATGCAGTAGCTTAGAGTTACACGACCTTCGTCTTCTCAGAATAAGAATTGTTCCCCGAGGAAAAAGAAAAAAAAGAAAAAAAAGATTCAGATAACTCGTGCAAACCCAGATTCGAATTTGGGTCTACTTGAATGTGAGGCAGAATACACCTGCACTAAATAAGAACACTGTATGCCAAAGCTATAGTCATGATGTTACAATGTCTGTGTTAAGTGATGGTTTTGAGATGTCATACTCTCTGCAAAATCACGAGAAAATAGATCAGCGACTTAGCACTTGAACAAAGAATAAGTACCTACTATTTGAAAATTCCAACTAATTACAAATAATATCTCGGAAATAGTTAATGCCATATGCATTTTATTCACATAAACTGTTTTAATCAGACCACGTTTTTCGTGCACTGAGGTTTTGTCTGTCTTACAATTTACACAACAGGCAAAGGCCATTGAAAACAAGTCTTCGTTAACTTATGGATTTTGTTTGTCAAGGAAACATTTTAAACTTACAGTAGTTTAATTAAAATCGTTAGAGGAAATCAAAAATAACTAGAAGGTTAGTTTGGAGTGAGGATTTTCTTTCAAAAAATATTCGTCTTGCATATCTGTAAGTTACTGAACGTAAGTTCAGTAACTTATCCCGGATTTTGTTTTTTAATTACGTTGCTCACTGAATGCACAGACAGACTAACAGACACACACACGAGCTTTCTCTCAAAGTTTTTATTTTTTATTTCAGAGAACCACAACATTAGTATTTCCGACAAAATATTTATCAAATTTTTGGGTGGAAAACAGTACTTCTACTTATTGTAAGTACGTGGTACAGAAAGTAAAAATGAAAGCACTGGGGAAAAATGAGGTAGAAATAAATTATAAACTGATGGGAAAGGTAGTTAGTTCTATGCGGATAAAATCAGAAAGATGCCGTAATTATTGGCAGGAAAAATAAATTAATAACTAAAGAAATGGTACTCATATAAAGTAAAACTGTCGTAATAAATAATATAACAAGTGAAATCAATGTAAGATGCAAGAAGCCATGGTAGATTGAACAGAGAAAGAGTCCATTAGCAATTCATGTTGAGAGAAATCATTAGTAAACGGAACCAGGTAGTGAACACACAGGAAACAGCATAGACGCAGGATTGAACACTTGTTCGTGAATTTCCAACCTGATCAGACGTACTTGGCTGGTGGTTGCCATGCCACTAGAAAGTGATTTTATGCGTGCTTAATTTGCTGCAATCTTCAGCGAACAAACAAAATCGAAACGATTTTAGCAGTTAGCGCTACTGAAAGCGTGCCGTGTAAGCCTTCTGCAATTTACCGCAGTTTAAGACTCGGGTTCAGTAGTTTTATTTAAATTTTTTGAACAGGTATTAAAACTAATTCAGAAACTTAAACTGCTGTTGTCTTTACAAATAACACTCACCCATATCCTGACATCTAAGGTCGTTTAAGTTAATACTCTAGTAGCCAGTGGCATTTTCATTATCAGCGACATCAAACTTACTGCAAAGTGGAGCACACATCAAAATTGTTGCACCAGGGTAAGACGGCTTCAAAGAGATGGCTATTTCAAGGAGAATATACAAATTTTAAACATCAAAGTTAAAGAAGTGAAAGAAATAAGAAAGGACAAAGTAAACAAACAACAGAAACTAAAAGGAAAAGGGCAGAAGCCCACAAAGGAATAGAGAGGTAAAGCACCAAGGTCGTTCATAGAAAAGAATAGTGAAATAAATGGAGAAGAAGATGGGACAATTACATGGAAAACAAAAGCCTGGGAGAGGAGGACTAGAGCCAGTGGGTAACAAAAAGAAAAGGTGGCAAAGAGAGGATAACGAACAAGCCGTTCTCATTGTTTGACTTGTAAATCACACAGTGACCTCTTTTCCAAGAAACAAACTAGAATCATTCTATTCTCGCTCTGGGTTTAGGCTGTTTGCAACCAAACTTCTAACTGGCACCTGTATTTATAAAATTCTTCATGCTCGATCATACCCAAATTAATTAATAGTCTGAGAGCGACCCTTTAATGGATCTCTTTAATTAAATGACTCGTCTTCAGCCAATTGGAGAACTTAATTTTCACTAAAAGACAGGTGCTCCACCAATCAGAGAATTTCCATCCAGCAGTGGTAAAGTGCAATATCGATTAATTCTCGAAACGCTACTAGCGCGAGTTTAGAAAACGCTAAAATGTTGGACACTACTGACAGTGAGATGCAACTTACTCCACCTAAGTAAGATGCAGACACAAATTAACCTCAATACAGCATCAACTTCCAAGAAAATTGCACGTGGCACAATCCCGCAAATTAATTTCACTATTTGTACAATAAATAATTTATACATGAAATAAAGTTTGGTTTGATAACCAATATATTAATTTTGCCCTCTATTTTTTAATGTTACGTAGCATTCCAAAGTTAAATTTTCATCATGTAGCTGTGACGTGCTGGAAACGAGTCGATCGTTTTGCGCCTGCGCAGAACTACTATCATTATAGTCTCTTGTATAATATACTATTAAATATTTGTGACTAGACCAACGAGGGCCGCGAATGAAACCACTGAGCTCACGGTACCCTTATATTAAGAGGTTATATGTATTTACAATTCATATTTGTAAACCGGACTTAACGAGTAGTTAGTTCTACTTCAATAATAAGCAAATGGGAGAGACATACGTTTACATAGGTGCTACTAAACCTTTTATTAGTGTTTTAATTGTTGTTAACGCCCAGAAAAAACGATTTCATTGACGGTTTTCAAAACATCACATGGCATGTTAGTTGCACATAGAGCGGGGGTTATGGAAGGCGAAAGCATTATTGGAAAGGAGGGAAATAAAAAAGAAAGATATGAGAGAACTATAGAGGGAGAGGAAATTGGAGAAGAAGCGAGAGGAACAATGACAAAGAGGAACAGAGCTGTAGCTTTTGGAAGTATTCAAGTGCGCGCGCGCACGCACGCACGCACGCACACACACACATGTTAGCGTTACAAGTGCAAATATTTGTATTGATAATTGAGGACAGTTTCCTGAACAATATTACATCAGAAAAACATAGGAGGCCGTGACAGCAAAGAAATCAACTTTTAAACGTTCTCCGATACACATCAATAATCTGAATCCAAAAGACGCTCACCGTACATAACAGATAAGTAGAACGAGTCTACTAAATATGCTTTCTCGTATGTTAACAATTAAACGAGTATAACAAGCGGGTTAGTAAGACATTATTAAAAATCCTCACACAGCAAACTAGTGTACACCATCAGAAGCAATGGCAGCTGCTGAGTACAGCAGTCTACCGTCTCACAACGTCGACACAACCACCATGAACAACAGTGCTACAAGAAACTCCAGCTATGCTACAGTTACTCAGACTTCTCCTAAGAAAGAAGAAGCTATCATCATTGACTCCCATGACGGACTTACCATCAGAGACTACGCTCTCGCAGTAAGTAAATTAACTGAACCAAGTAACATAAAATTTATCTCACGGATCTCGAACTCCAGAATATGTATATACCTAACGTCATCTAAAGTAGCAGAATCACTGGTTACCAAACATCCTAAAATAAATATAAACAATGTTACTCTTCAGGTCCGTCCTCTAATTACTCCAAACAAAAGAATCGTTCTTTCAAATGTGTGTCCAGTTATACCAAACTCACTCATAGAAACTCAGCTAAATGCATATGGAATTAAACTAATGTCAAACATTACCTACTTAAGAGCTGGCATTTCAGAGCCAGGACTTTCCCATATCCTTAGTTTCAGACGTCAGTTTTATATTCCACCCAATGATGTGGAGAAATTACCTCCAAGCATACAGATCCTATATGAAGGCACTAAATATTGGATATACCTAACAGCGGATACCCCTACCTGCTTCATCTGCAAGCAGGAAGGCCACTTTGCAAAAAATTGCCGTGAAGCTGACGGTATACAAGAAACTACTCCTCAGGTCTTAAACAAAGACATGTTTCCTGAATTGCCTACCGCTACCAAAAACCTCCAGGACCGTCCCCCTTCCCCTCCTAAAGGAAAAGATACTGAACAGCAGCAATCACCTAACCTCACTTCTACCCCTGAGCCCATCCTGCCATTTCAAGACGAACGCAACAATTCCCCAGAACCTATGCTAATGGAAACACAAACAAGACCTAAACGACCAATATCAAACAGCACAACTGATTCAGAGGATAATGCTTATGGAAAAGAAGCGCGGCACCTCCTCGCTTCACAGCAGGCTAAGAAGATTAAGAAAGCAAACCTTATTTCGTCAATAGCTGAATCTCTCAGACCAATTAAACATATTATCGACGCCGACACCCACAATTATGCACTAAACTTCAGCCAGTTCCAAAGCTTTATGGAAAACAGTGTTGGAGTAACAAACATTGTTCCCATAGCTTTGGAATACACTTCAGATCTAGAATCTCTAGTGAACACAATGCAAAAAGTCTATCCCTATTATACAGAGCGTAGTATAAAGACCAGAAGTAGTAAAATTCAAAAAAAGCTGCTGGAATACATTACTCAGGTCAACAATGCCTCTGAGCGAACAAAACCGATGTGTCCCGAAAACTAATCGCCATAGATATAACACCTTATCCCATAAACAAAATTAACATATGAATAACATACTTCAATGGAATATTAATGGTTTCCATGGCAATTTCGAGTTTCTTAAACTCTTGATCAATAAACATAACCCTGCAATTATGTGCATTCAAGAAACTAACTTCAAAGGAAACTATGTTGCATCATTACGAGGTTATACTCAATATCACAAAAACCGCAAGGACTGCCTCCATGCTAGTGGCGGCGTAGTAACCTACGTTAAAGACAGCATCAAACATCAGACAATACCGCTTACAACTGAACTTGAAGCAATTGCCACTAGAGTAAACCTTCCTACACCTATTTCCATTTGCAACATATATCTACCAAATAAAAGCCCACTTGATTTACATGCACTGCAGGAGTTAACACAACAACTTCCTAAACCATTTATTATACTGGGCGATTTTAATAGCCATAGTGCTATATGGGGTTGTAAGCATACCAACGCAAGAGGTAAAATAGTGGAGCAGCTCTTGCACAACGAAAATCTCAATATGCTTAACGATACCTCACAAACTCACTTCAGTACAGCCAACGGTACTTCCAGTGCAATCGACTTAACATTAATCACTCCTGATATCCAAGATAAATTTGAATGGACAGTCGCCAAGCAATTACATGGCAGTGACCATTTCCCAATTTTATTAACTAATGCAAATAACATTCCTTTAAGTTTTAACTGTCAGTCACGATGGAATTTAAAATGCGCAAACTGGAACAAGTTCAGAGCACACGTCTCTGACAATTTATCCTATCTAACATCCCCCATGAATTTCAGTCAGTCAGATACTGACAAACTAGTAAACTCGTTTGCAGAAGTGATTTTCAATTCCGCCGAGGTCACTATTCCTAGGATATACCCTGTTTCTAGGAAGACTGTATGTTGGTGGAACGAAGAATGTAAAACAGCGATAGCATTAAAAAATAAAGCCTATTATAAATACAAAAGGCAACCTACCCCCACACACAAAATCGAGTTTCAAAAAGCCAGAGCTAAAGCACGTCAAGTAGTAAAGCACAGCAAGAAAGAGTCCTGGCTAACATTCGTGTCCACTGTAAACAGAAAAACCCCGTCACGAGTGGTATGGCAAAAAATTCGCAAAATACGGGGATCTTACGATGGAACACATAATATAGTTTTCCACAATTATACAACAAACACTACAAGTACTGACCCCCAAACCATAGCAAACATACTGGCGCATACTTTTGCAGAGACCTCAAGAGAAGAAGCTTACGAAAGCAAGGTGACCCACTGCTACCAACCTGACGAAAATAACCAAGAAAACTACAATGATAACATTACTTTCACAGAATTCATGGAGGCACTTGAAAAGAGTAAATGCTCCAGCCCTGGGCCGGATAACATTCCGTACATAATGTTAAAATCCTTACCGCAAGATGGACTGGTTTACTTTCACGAAATCCTTAATTATATATGGAACTCAAGAACTTTTCCTAAACAGTGGCGCACAGCAACTATAGTACCCATCCCCAAACCAAACAAAGACCTTACTTCACCTGAAAGTTTCAGACCTATAGCCCTCACCTGCTCTATGTGTAAAATACTTGAAAAAATTATAAATAACCGATTGCGTTGGAAACTAGAGAAAATGCAGTTCTTCACCGAACTTCAAAATGGTTTCCGCCAGTTTCGATCCACCACTGACCATCTTTTAATACTTGATTCTGAAATAAAAGCTGCATTTACACAGAAACAACATCTCATGGCAATAAGCCTAGATATAGAAAAAGCGTATGATAAAATTTCACGAGCTTACATACTCAAAACAATACGTAACATCGGTATCCGTGGTAATTTGTATCACTTTATTGACAACTTCCTTCAGGAATGGAAAATTAAAGTTCGCTACAAAGGAACCATGTCAAAAGAAGAATCCATTAATAGAGGTGTTCCACAGGGATCAGTAATCAGTGTCACACTATTTCTCATAGCTATCAACAGTATAGTAAGCAGTATTACACCACCTGTAAAAGGTATACTATTTGCAGAGACCTAACTATCTTTTGTAAGGGGAAAAACCCCTTTACTACTGCAACACTTCTTCAAGAAACACTGGAAAATCTGCACACTTGGACTAATCATGCTGGTCTTAACTTGTCATATCATAAATCGAAATGCATATGCTTCTCCAAATCACCATGTAAAGTCCCAAACCCCACAATCTGCGTGGATAACAAGCTAATCGACTCAGTGAAGGCTATCAAAATTTTAGGTTTAACGTTTGATGCAACTCTAAGCTGGAAACATCACATTGATGATATGAGAAATGAATGCCTCAGAAGATTAAATGTACTAAAAACCCTAAGCTGCAAAAACTGGGGTTTTGACCTCAGTACCCTCAAACGAACGTATCAAGCTCTCATTAGAAGTAAACTCGACTATGGAGCCCAGATCTACAATACAGCTAAATCTTCAGTTTTAAAGAAACTAGATACAATTCAAACAGCAGCTCTAAGAATATGCTTGGGAGCTTACAGAACCAGCCCTGTTTCTGCCTTAACAATGGAAACCGACGAACCACCATTGAACGTCCGCAGAACAGATGTGAGCCTAAAATTCGCCCTTAAAACTTTAGCAAGACCCGAATCAATGATCTACCAGTACGTCCTCCCAGAAACGTCCAACCAACGTTTACAGGCTAATTCACAAAAAGAAATGTCATTTAAATCTAAAATAAGCAAATGCATTGAAGAATATAACATAGAAGTTCCTGCCATAATGCCCAGAAAGTTTCATTGTCTACCACCTTGGAGAATACCAACTGCTCAACTAAATTTGAATATTACAGCTTACCATAAATCCCATACAGATGCATCTTGCTATAAACAGCTGTTTCAAGAAATAACAAATGCCTACCCTAACCATACATTTATCTACACTGATGGTTCCAAAACGGACAGCGACAATGGATGTGCCATAATTACCCCAGATAAGAAACTTCAGCTGAAACTCCCTAAATATTATTCCATATTCTCCTGCGAACTTTCTGCACTTAAGCAAGCTTTAACATACATCATCCAATCTAGTGAGAGTAAATTTCTTATAATTTCTGATTCATTAAGCTCTCTCCAAAGTCTCAGAGATCGTTCAACTGACCTCCAACTGCTTCAAGATATCCACAGTCTTTATTCCATTGCTCTAAATAAAAAGAAAATAGTTACTTTCATTTGGGTCCCTTCACACTGCGGCATTAAGGGCAATGAAGAAGCGGACAAAGCTGCTAAAGAAGCAAGTCGGCTAACATACACACATGAACACCAAGCAGTACCTTATCGTGATATTACAAAGTACTTCTCCAAACTAATAAAAACAAGATGGAAACAGGCCTGGAATCAATCGCCTCCAGAAAAACTACACATGGTAAGGAAAGGAGACACCAATTCTTCCCCTGTCTATTCTCTTAGCAGGAAAGAGCAGGTGATTATCTCACGTCTCCGCATTGGTCATACAAGGTTAACCCACTCATACCTCCTCAGCAAAGGCCAGCCACCACAATGTGAAGTCTGCAACACCCGCCTCACAGTAAAACATCTCCTCACAGAATGTAAGCAATACGCTACACAACGACAGCTTCATCACATCACTGGAGACTTATCCACCACTCTGAACACGCCATCCAACTGCAGAAGGGTGTTATCATTTCTCAAAGGTACGCGCTTGCATGCGAAAATATAATATGAAACATACTTGTTGTACTGATTTGATTGTATTCTCATGTTTTTGGTAAAATAATTGTACTAAATTTATTGTATACCGCTGTATTCCATAGAATAGTCGCGATATGACTTAATTGTTAAAGCGACTCTAAATAAATTAAAAAAAAAAAAAAATATTACATCAATATTTACCTCATTTGCGAACTTATAATTTTACTTATTAAGTGCAGTATATTTACAGATTGGTTAGTACGTCCAAGTGTCAAAGGTGTGGCAGAAAAACGTCACGGTAACAAATAGTGTGTCGGAACTGAGTTGGAATACTTTCTTCAAGGCGAATGACCTCATATTACCTTATGAGGTCATGCATTGAAGTGTGAGGCAAAACGGATAGTCTATCTCACAGGCATTGTTCATTTCGCGACGCGGTTACGACCATGTAAAAAAACATCAGGTTTTTTGTGATTGGTTTGTGGGAGAACTGTTAGACTAAGAGAAAAAAACAACTAAAACACTGAAAGAGATAGAAATTAAGGTAACAATTATCAAAATGTATGTACTTATACCCCTAACAGCCTGTATAGAATCTATGGCTTGGTGGAGAACAAAATTAAAGAAATAAAAATATTTCATCAGTTTGATGGAGAAAATGCAATGTTGAGTGGAAATGCGGCAGTTCATTTGAAGTCTCTGGAGAAATGCACCAGCTAATTTAACGCCCAGTCAAACATGTATCAACTGCTGTAACAATCCCTCTATCAGAACAGCGTTATAATGATATTCAATTATTACTATTGAGCTTTCGCTTTTCTTAACCATGCCTGTAAGGGCAGTGGCCACTTTCTCATTCTGAGAAATAATGACCATCTTTGGCCGTATTTGGTAGTTCGATCATACACAACCATATTAGGGAGCTTCAAAATAATACTCTCTTTATCTCCAATGACCTTCTAGATTTGTAGGTCACGGTCTTGGGAGAAAATGGGCGCTTAACTAAAACATAAACAGCCAGAACTACGAAAAGATGAACTAAAACAGAGGAGAGGAGATGTCAGAAATTAAGTAAGAAGGAATAAGAAAATATCAGATGTATTGCTCTCACATGACTTTCTCAACTCTTGTACTAACCATTGTTACAACTCCTATTCCTTTATCTTCGTGTTAGATGAGATAAACAATTATCTTATTATTTATCTTCTTGTTGGTACAAGAAGAATATGGGAATACAGTAGGGTTTGAGCGATAGTCAAATCTTTTAAAGCTTTAAAATTCCGTTATAACATATAAATAATGAATAACTATGTTTCATTCGACAGAAGTATAAGTTCTCCAAAACTTACACAAATAACAAGAAATATCTCCGAAATGGTTCATTGCACAAAAAAAATTATTCAGACATAAATTGTGTGTTTTGCCAAGATCTACATTTTTTGTATAGTAAGATTTGGTCTATCGCTTACGGTTTACGAGTTATGCAAAAGTCATCCAGAGTAAATACGACTACAGGGGCTATAGCCAGAAAATTCAGGATATACATTTCATTTGTCATAAAAATATCTCAAACATATGATATTTTAATCAAAATTGTTAGCTATTTTCAAGAAAATCAAAATTTTCGGAAAATTTTCCATATAAAGGGTAGTTTAAAGTCGCATCCTTAAAAGATATAAAACTTAAATACCAACTTTGGTTTTTACCCGACTTTTCATTTAGTTATGTGATCCAAACTAACACACACGCACGCACACACAGAGACCTTTTTCTAAAAATGTTTTTTTTGGGGGGGTTCAGGGGGCCTCAAAACATATATTTCCGGTAAAATCTCGACATCAACTTTTTGTGTGAAACACAATACTTCGTCTACTTTACTATACGCAGTAGAGAAAGTAAAAATAGAAAGAAGCCAAGAAAATACCAATAATAAAAAGAGGCAAAGAGAATAGAGCAGAGCAAAGGACATCAAAAAAAAGAACAAAACGGTGCGGAAAGAAACAGGTTAGAATAGAAATTAAAAAATGCGCGGAATATAAAAGTGCACATTATAACAGAAGAGAAAACAAAGAAAAATGAACAGAAAGGAACGGAACTGGGCGGAATACAACCAAAAAAGAGAACGAAACAGGAGAAAGCAGAAGTGAATGGAACATTAAACAGCGAAACCAAATAGTTTGGAGTAGAAGAGAAAGAAACAACGCAGCACAGCAGAAGCAAACGGAGCGGAAAGGAATAGAACAAAAAAGTTTGCTGTCTTGTATTCATACGACTTTCTCTACTCTTCTACAAGTCATATAAAAGTCATGCAGATGAAGAGGACTTCACAGACTACCGCAGAAAATTAAAATTGTGGCGTTTTAATCATTATAATTGAAACCATATTTATTAAATTTAAAATGCATGAGTAATGTTCTGTAAAGAGTGGTCTGGAATGGGAGGGCTTTCTTGAGAATCTTGTCATTCTTGGAAGACGCTGACCAATATTGGTATTTAACATTTAGAGCGATGCTTTTCGGACACATTTTTTTTTCTGAAAATGCTTTCTTGAATTCAGGGGTCGCAAAGCGAGAATTTCCAGTGAAATCTCAGTACTGAATTTTTGAGTGAAATGTTATACTTTTCTTTAATACGATAAGCTGTAGAGAAAGAAAAAATCAAATTAGAACAGACCAAAAGAGAAGAATAGGGAAAAGAAAGGAGAGGGGAAGAGAAAAAAGACGATGGAGAGAAAGAAGACAGGAGAAGAGAGAAGACAGGAGAAAACAGGAGAGGTGAAGACAAAAAAGGTGAAGTAGAGAGGAAAAAAGAAGAGAAGGGAAAGAAACGGAAAAAAGCGAATACAAGAAAACGCACAAAAACTGCCCGAACCTTTGGTTCTCAAAAGCAAGGAAGTCCCCCAAGGTTATTTTAGTTGAGGAAAAGCCCTGTGCTTTGAAAGGAAGCGCATTTCCGGATCCATTGCTTGATGTTGTTGACAAGCATTCATTAGCAACGCGCCGAGTGATGGACCAAAACAACTGCCTAACTCTTAGAGCTTTTTCTGTGCATGCTCCTCCTCCCACGAGGGCATGGGTTTGACCCACATTCTGCAGTTGCTGTTTCCATACAAGGCAGTGTCCTTGTGCATATGGCACGGCCTTCTCTTCGCCTGGCCCTAAAACAACTACGTTATCGCTCAACACGCTCCTCGGATCATTAACATCTACCCGTATGCAATAAATCACTATTTACGCTTCAGCGCTAATGGTATGCGGTCAGTTAATAAGGTTATGATAACAACATGCGACCAATTCCAATACACAGTCATTCATTGAACTTATCGCATCACACTAAACATCTTCTGTAACCCAAGACAATGTTTACTCTCTTGAGAAATACATAACTGCCAAAAGTTTAAGGACACCTGCATATTTCAACGAAATCATTCTGTCAAACTATATTGTCAAGCGGCCTTATTTTTCGTCAAGAGAACTAGATTTCTGAGAGGGGCATTAAAAAAAAAAGACTTCTGTAAAAGTAATTCTTCTTCTTCTTCTTCTTCTTCTTCTTCTTCTTCTTCTTCTTCTTCTTCTTCTTCTTGCATACAAGTATTAGGCCAGTTGGCCTGATGGCTAGTGATTGGTATACAAAAATATACGAAAAGCGGCAAATTTTCAGACGTGGAGCGATGTGGTAAGCCAAGGGTTGCATCGCCCCGGGACGATAGAACTATGACAGTTATATCCATGTGAAATAGGAAGGTAGAGTCGCTGCACTCCGGCCGTAAAAGCGCCGATAACTTCGAGAGGCATTATACGAAACTTGGAAAAACATTACAGTGTAAAAGTGCAGGAATCTTGTAATGAGTACGTTCAAAAGAGTAGAGCTGTATTTGAATGCCAAAGAGAGACTAATAAAGTAGAAAATCATCTGCAATGTATGTTTGAAGCAAGATCCTATACATTTATAATAATGAACATATAATCACCCATTAACAAAGAGAGAAAACCATGAATTCTGTTCCAAAGAAGTTTTTACTATAATCTGTCTCAAACTAGAACGAGCCTGTTGTAAACATATGGGAAAAAAGAGAAAGAGAGACAGTAATGGAACGATCCATGGTCGCTGATTGGTGGAGGGAAATTTATGGGTGTTTATAGAGGCGGTTAGTGTATAATAAAAATAAAAGAACGCATTATGAAAGTTTTCTAACTGCGCATTCGTGCCAATAATGATTGGTGGTTCACTGGCGTAATATAAGAATTAAATCACGCTATCACATTCCTGATGACATCTGGGAATTCCTATACATCTCCGTCTCTTTCTCTGGTTGGTCCTATCTCTCATATAATCTGTTACTTTTATTGGTACATGTGAATTCTATTTTCTGTGCTGTATAACTGAACTCATAATAGATTTCATAATAAGATGTTCAGTTCACGTATGTTCTACACAATCTGAGATCCCTTACCTTACTGAGCACTCTTAGAGAACTTCGGTCCCAACATTTTAACCAGAAAACATGGCGAACGATGGTCATGCTTACCTGCAAAAAAAGAAAAACATTCACATAAAAACCAGAATAAGTCAATTTTAGATGTAGCTTAGAAGAAAGTAAAACAGCTTGATTAAGACCATAATTATGTAGATACACTAGTACCAAGTACTAAGGTGGATCGGAATGTTTTTTCTGTGCTGGTATTGCGGCTGGGATGTCGAAATTTCACTAGGATACGTGGGGCATAATCCAAGTGGAATTCACAGGGACATGCTTGGTGTGTATGGGAATGACTGCATGGACCCTAGCAATGGCTCCTTGTGCTTCAAAGGCGGCCCTGATGACCTTTTATGATTCGCCACGTTCCGGACAACTGCAGCTTAGGAGAATGTCAAAGCCATTGAAGCAGCAATTTTGGCGGCCAACGACTGGGGGATCCAAATGCGAACCTTATCTTAGCAGTTCAGCATTTCATACACCGCAATTACGATATTGTGCGTGGAACACTGAACGTTGGACCTGCCAAAGGACTACGATGACAAGCTCATATCACTTATCGCACTACGCTGCATAAGGGCATGAGTTTCTGAAAGGAATTGCCACTGGTGATGAGTTGAATGCAACATGCTCGAAACAAAGCAAACCTCCGTGGAATGCAAACATGCGGTTTGCCCAGTAAAGAAAAATTACATGACTTAATAGTGTTTGCGAGAGTATTCTGGGATATCAATGGTGTTTTATTGATAGACTTGGCTGAACACGGCACCACTGTGAATGCTGTAGCCTACATTAAAAGTTGCGTTGTGCCCCTTGTGGCATTAATGTGAAACTTCATGACAATGCTCGTCCACATATTGCTGCTTTTGTTCATGAGAAACTCAACACATTTGTTCGGGAGGTTCTCCAGCATCCACCATACACTTCACACATTGCACTGTTGAACTTTCATCTGTTTGGTCCCATGAAAAAAATCCTGGTTACAGCTTATGAAGTTCTTACTTAGTTTTGTTTTATTCTGTATAAATGTGATGAAATCTTACTACAGACATTGAATAATGTTTACTGGCTTCAATTTTCGAGATGTTTATTTGCATATTTGAATTCCCAAGATTTGAATTTCATCTTGGCACTGCTTTGACACACGGATACGGGTGATGCAATTTATAAATTTTTTATTTAATTGAATAACCTTTTACGCGAAATTCGCGGTTTAATTAAAATCTCAAATAATGTTTACCCCAATAACTTTTTGTGATAGGTGAGTGTAGGTATTTGTTGTGTCTAATATGCAAGAGATTTCTACGTTGATTGTAAATCTAAATCTAAATCTCACTTCACCTTCTTTAACCTAATCTATCTTAAGCCCTCTTCTAATGATTTGTTCTAACTCTTTATTGCCTAACCTAACCTAGCTCCTACTCTTCTACTCCTCTAACCTAAGCTAACATTACTTCACATAACCTAACCTAACATAACCCTCTTCCAATGATTTATTCTATCTTCTTGTGACCTAGCCTGACTTAAATAAGGCCCTCCTCCTCAATCACCAGACCTAATCTAACCTAACCCTCTTCTAAATTATTATTAATGTTATTATTATGCATTATTTTAAACCTATAGAGTATTTTATATTGTAAAACTAAAGTTTCAGTTATTTAAAGCTTTCAGATTCAATGCTGGTTGTAGTCGAAAAATACTTGGACGTATTGCATATATTCCCGACGGTGAAAAATGGTTGGATCAACAATCAAAATCTTAGGTATTTCCAAAGAAGTAGCAAAAGGATTAATGTATCCCATGTAATTATATTTTGGAATTCATTCTTCGTTACCTCTTAGCTCCAGGAGGATATTCACGGGCTGGGACTCATCTTCCAGGAAGTTCTAATTTAAGAAAGCACGCAGACAGCCACACGCCCACTTCCTCCTGGGACAGGTGCTACACAATATTTATCTGCATCGCATCCCCTCCATCCAAAGTCAGCGACACCAAATGTTTCTGCACTGCACTTCTTCCCAACGCTTGCTTTTGAATTTTCTGGAAGTTCTGAGTTCCAGTCAAGATTCCTTCCCGTTTCACTTACACCAAAATCACTTAGGCATTTCACAGAATAAAGGATTTGTCTTCAAGGTACAGAGAATAATCAGAGTATTTATTGTAGCAAATGAAAGGTATCGCCAAAGTATCTTTTTGTTCTCATCTTAAAATTTAATACCATTTGGGGCTTTAAATATTCCCCGCTAAAATACATACGAGAAGTTTCTCCGCACCAGAGAAGCGGAGAGAACCCAGCACCAATATCCTGCTTAAGAAGGGACCACGCTGAGTTTTGGAAATTATTTTTTTATTCAATTAGCACCATATTTTCATCCTTTTAATACAGTGATCAAAATTAGTACGTGTTGCATAGTTTTAAATATAATAATTTAGTAAAGCAAATTCAGTTACATTTAAAAAATCTCTTGGATCAAAATAAATAATTTCTCCGAAACTTTTTAATACACACTTTATGGAAATATAAACAAAAGTTGCTAAGAGCAATATTCTGTGCATAATTTTAAGGCTAGTAACATATATTCTTATATCTTATCATTTAAAAAGAAATAATATTGTTCTTTTTTCTTACTTTTTTGTTAAGTAATGCACAGATTTTTATGCCCATACGCAAATTTTATACAAAATACACATGTTAACATATGTAAAAAGTTTCAAGGAGATCTGAATTAAATGGCGGCATTTTGAATAATGAAAATGTTGTCTTGAGAAAAGGCAATTTTATATAAAAACTAACATATGCTAAGTTCAAACTGCATTACAATTTCCCAGTAGCATACTTGCGTAAGATGGCAGCATCTACTTTATGTCAATTTCCTTTCTTTCAATGGCTGCATTAAGAGCGAAATTCAAATGCAAAGATAAAAAAAAAAGAAACCTTTAAAAATAATATAATCATATCACCGTGTGGGGAGGGGGAGGATTGGAGCATGATCTTATGACTGAATCCAAATTTCAATTTAATGACTATTTTTGGTTAAAAACTCACTGGACTGTCCCTCTTAAATGAGTCACTACATTTGATCGCAATTATTAGGTTTTATTCCTCTGATTTGACAGACATTCTCTCTCATATTCATACTTCCAGAATCTATGAAGAATGAGAAATAATACCAATTAAAATATATAGCAAGACTTTCTCTACACTTTGTCTATTAGTGGGTACAAACTCAGGAAAGCTTATTTTTCTATCTACTTCATCTGGCTCGTGGGAGGTAAAGGCATTCAAACAGTGGAGGTCTTTATTTACTTGGATATCAAAGTATACAGAAGAGGGGACTGGATAAAAAGAAAAAATGGGCACTAGGAAAAGGGAGATGAGCAGTTGGATTACTGTGAAAATGTTTATACACAGCTCCAATGATGTGGTTTCAAAGGCTGTGTGCAGCTTTACTGGAACCAAGATGGCCACAGTTGATTCACATGTTTTTGCCTTACACCAAGCAATGAAACTATTATATCTACTGCATATTGCTTTGTAGGATATTTTTGGAGTAATAGTTCTAGTGTTGTCCTTATGCGGCTTGTGAAATTTCACTTTGTTCTTGCATTTCATTTT